>JAULUF010000009.1:38670000-39170000 GCA_031834385.1 Semotilus atromaculatus | reverse complement strand
TCTGGTGATGTTTGCTTTCAATGTACTGTGGTCAATGAGATGTCAGTGTTCGTCTGAACTAGTGACGGCGACTCAGAAGTGTGTGAGAACTAGAGATGCTCCGATCAGCATTTTTGGGGCCGATCACCGATTACCGATCACCAAAATCATGATCTGCCGATTGCCGATTACTGCCGATCACAGAATGGCAGGGGAATGGGATTTTTTTATCTATAATCTAGCAGAGTTTGCACCATTTGTAGAAATGAAACTAACTATGCATTATGAAATATTTGAAATATTATGAAATATGAAAACTGTATTGAAAAAAAAAAACCAGTAGACATAAACATGCTACAGTCAAGATCTTGAAGAACCACCAAGTGTTTATTTAATTGTATTTAGAAAATGAGATAACTTAAGGCTACTTTAGGCCATCTTCCCCAAATAAGGGAGAGTAATGTAAAATTATTCCAAACAAAGAGGGGTCAGGCAGACCAACACACATTAGATCAGCTTAATGGGATGGGATCAAGTTACACTTAGGCATACTTGGAAATTGTTATATAAATATACTGCAGTGTTAATTTTGACAGCAAATTTTGATTTAGTTTTAGTCATAGTCTTTTGACTAAAATGCCATTTAGTTTCAGTCATATTTTAGTCATCTGAATTGTTTTAGTTTTAGTCGTCAAAATACAATAAGAATTTAGTTGACTAAATCTAGTGGATTTAGTAGACTAAAATATAATGGGTTTAGTTAAATTGTAATGCATTAATTTAGAATTTCTCTAAAATTTCCAAACCCATTATATATTCCTGTAGAAAACATCTATTAACCTGTTAATATGAATAATTTTTAAAGATTGAACATGCAATACAGACACAGATTAAGCACTGTGACATAAAATAATATCTTAAAATTAAATAAAAACACTTCTCCTAAAGTAAAACAGTCTTTTTTTCTTCAATGAATGATGCACTCTTTAACATACATCATACTTTATTCTTTCAAGCAGACATATTTATTTGTAGCCTATGAATTAAATATAATGAATCCTTATTAAAGCTATTAAAAGAGCAGTGAATGCTTTTCTCTTTTTATTTTGTTGTTTGATTAATATTAAGTGTACAAACGTCATTAGGTGCAGATCCAATTGCACTGATGCACGTCCGATATTCTCACAGCTGTAGGCTCTGTAAAGACATAACCGACTGTGTTTACGCGAATACTCTCCAAAACTGACATTTAGACATAATTGTGTGTGTATTTGCCCATTCAGACGCGAAAGAGGGCTCAGTTCAGTCCTCGCGCGCTGTACAGCGGTCTATGTGCAGGGCTGCACGCTTCGCGTCGGTTGTGTGTGTGTGTGTGTGTGTGTGTAACGTTAAGTGTGTGTGCGGCTGTGCGCACAGAAAAACATACCGAATAAAGCTCTTTCGCGTCGTCACTGTTATTCAGATAGATAGATCTATAGGTCTTCTCTTTCTCCCAGACGTTTACATTTTTTTAACGATTTATGAGACGTGCATCAAGCGCGTGCAACTCGTGTCCCGCGAACATCGGACATCTAATTAATCTCCAGTTAACTAGCAGAGCGTTCATCAAGCGCATGCAACTCGTGAATAGAATTAGAATACACGCTACAAATAGTTAAATCTCGCCGTTAGCAACGTCTCTGTCAGACACTTTGAAAAACTTCCAGAAGGGAGAACTCATGTTGACACTGGCCAGCTCCGCTCTGATGTTGTGTGCCCGTGCGCATGCATGCAGGTGCGTGGAAAAAGTCGCGCGAGTAATTTACGTCACGTGATCGGCTTTTTTGATCGGTGCTTTTGGGGTTTGCCGATCAAGCTATCTTTAGCCAATATCGGCCGATCATGATCGGCGGCCGATCAATCGGAGCATCACTAGTGAGAACAGAGGAATAACATCAGTGCGAACCACCAACATTTGTTTATTGGGATTAAATATTTGAACCATTCTGTGTCATTTTTCAATGTCAATCTTGTCACTATTTACATGTTTATTACAATCAAACACTGGCTCCATGTTGCCTATCGTTTGAATCTCGAGACTGCGTTTGTAAACTGTCTCTCACTACTGTGTCTATAGACTGTGTGTTTGCATAAACTGATAATTGCTGGACTGACCTGCTCACACACACGCTCCCGCCTGTGACGGCTCGACACTCCTGGGGGACAGCGACGGCTTCTCCGGGTTCGGCAGCCGGCAGGAGTTCCTCATTCACATTAGTTGATGTTTTTGCGTAGTTTAGAGTGACAAATCATACTTTTAGGTCAAAATGCGAACAGGTTGGCAGGTCTGAGTCTGTTCGATCTCAAATGTCTATTTGATTTAAAGGCCTGAATTGATTAAACAAAACAAAAAAAATCTATTTTTCTTACTTTTTTGGCTTCTCTATTCTTCCTCCTCTGTGGAAACTCCACCAAAAAAGGGATGATCTGCCATGGTCTCTCTAGTCAAGAAGGTTTTTGCATCAGGCACATCTTCTCTGTCAATGTCTGTGAAGAGAGCGGATTAATCACGTTAGGCCTTTCTGTAGTAGGCGTGTACACGTAAGGTGAATGTTACCAGGACATACAAAGCATTTGTTGCTGTTACTGTGACATGAACATTTAATCACTGCTAACATTCATTATCATTCATCATCAAGGTTTGACACTTATCATTTTACTGTCACTTTATGTGTCAGAGCTTTATATGTCTTCCAAGCAATGTTATTTCCACTTGGTTCTTGTTATCGATCTTACCCAAGGACTGCTCTTTGTGGTGTTGTTCCATTATGTATAGAGTGCCGAGTTCATAGCCCAAATCCTCATCTGTTTTTGCAATTCCTGCAAGAAATACATTTCCAGTGTTTAGTAAAACATCACCAGTCATCAGTGATCTGTGTTCAGAAAGCCAACTCACTATCGAGGTCTTTTTCGGCAAGGTGTGCATATTTGATCTGCAGGGTTTTTGGGTTGATCAGCATCAATCTCCTGAGTAGTGGGTATAAAAGATGATTATCCAAGCAGTGACGCACTGCAACACAGGCTTGGCTCATGATGCGGTTCACTGTGTCTTCAGTCAGGTCCTCTCCGATTCTCCTCATGAACTCACTCCAGGTCACATGGGCAGGAAGATGTTCCATTATCAGGATGGTTCGGTCTTCCAAGATGAAACGCTCATATAACCGGATGAAATGGTCGCAAGTTGGAGGTCTTTGCATTTTCAGCAATGTAGTGCCCTCTTCGACAAACTCAGGCTAAAGAGACAGTGACAAAACATTCGCTAAATTCAAATCTCCTAATTAAAGACTGAAGGAAATGAAAGATGAAAGCATTAGCTATGTTTCCATCACCCTGTTTTTATGCACATTTTAAAGTCCCGCATCAGAAACGTGATGGAAACGGCAAATGAAAAAGTCGCAAAAAAGTTTTTGACTCGTGCGAAAAAGGATTAATGCGAATATTGGGAGATGGAAACGCATTTGCCAAATTAATTTGATTTATATTGAACTATTCAAAATAAAACCATTGTAAGCACATCACACTTAAAACAGAACACATTTATAAGGTTGTTAAAGGTCGTCCCTGCTCGAGTAGTATACATATTTAGTAGCATTCGAAATGTCTCAGTGTGACTGGTACAAATGTCTCATTTCCAAATAAGTAAAACAAAAGGTAATATGGTTTTTAAGAGTTTAGAGATAACTGGCACACAAAGGAAGATGATCCTACCCCCAAAAGGTGTCAACTCTGAAAGCAAATGACCATTGTTTCCATGTGAAAGAGAAAGTTCTGGCTATTTAATGGAACGCAGCAGAGGATTCTGGGCCTTTCTGTCCTCAGATCAGCCCGTGAGGCCGAGACTCTCAGCCTCATGTATTTTTTAAATGTTGGGTTTGCATCTCTTCTCTTTATTCCACAGCATTTGATGTTTTGTTTCGATTATCTTTGGATTGATTATGTAATTGGCATGATACATTTACCTGACATAATACATTGTTACAGTTGATTATTCAAACTGACTTTGACACTATTTTCATTAGAGTTAAAAGGATTAGTCAAATATTTGCTCACATTTAATGATGCTCATTCGAAAAAGATTTGCTTCACGTTTGGATGGAAACCCAGTTAATGAAAAAAAAAACTTTACATGAACTCAATAACTAGGGATGCACCGATACCACTTTTTTCAGAATCGATCCGATCCGATACCAAAAATTCAGAGTATCGACCGATACCCGATACCGATCCGATATCAACACATTTTTTTTTAAAAAATCAAGTAGAATTTATGTAACTCTTTGTGTGTTGAACTGATAAGCACTCTTTTGTGTTAAACACAATCTACTTAATACAGACAACTTCATTATAAAGAAAAACAAATCCCAAAAATATATGATCATAATCTATGACAAAAATGCTATTATAAACTAGATTAGTGGATAATGCAACAGTAAAATTTAGTCTAGAAAAATCATGAGTCGACAATAATTGTATAAAATCTGAACATTTAGTGAAAAAAACAAATAAGAGACAATAAGTGTAACACTAAATCTGGTAAAACGTTACACATTGCTCTTGTATTGTAAAATACATTCATGAAAAACAAGATACAAATCAAAAAGATAAATTATTTTATATATAGCTATAGGCTACTATACAATTGAGACATGTTTTAAATGTATAGCACTGCTGTTTAATGAGGCAGCAACATATGATAGAACAGAACAAGAAAGGCTATTAATAATCTTCCATTGCGTCACTGTATTATGATTATGAAAGGCTCTAATACAGTGCGGCACAAAGCGCGTATGCGCATCCCGAGCGCAGAATGATGCGTTTGAAGCAACACAGAGTCACAGCGCACAGCTCTTCGAGTCCGCATTGAAAAGTTCAAAGCACAAACGAAAGACATATTGATACGTAGTGTATTATACAGTATCTATCTTTGCAATAGTTCATTGAGCCTTTTCTTTTAACAGTTTTAAATTTCAGTTACTGTGCGAGTGAAGAACAATTATAGTGCAGCTGACTAGTGTTGTGATCTAACCGACACCCGGTAGAAAGTAACAGGATTAAGTTACAGCAATAAAGTCTAGCAAGATAAAGTTGTTTTATGCAAAACCATAGAGCTTTATATACAGATCAAGTATAATAATAGTAACATTGAATCATCTTGGAGAGAGTTTCATCGTTGACTGACTCTTAACCGAACGCGACGCGCTGTTGGAATGCTGAATGGAGAATGACTGTCAGCCGCAGCAGAGGGAAAAGTTTACGTGATCTCGGATTTAATGACTTAAATGTTCATTTCTATCTCACATTATACTATAATGGCTTAAGAACACTTGTAATATAGTGCACGAAAACTTTATGGTGCTTATAATGTTTGTGTGCCTTTTGTGGGGCTTAACAACAACACAGAATAGTAAACGCACAATATCGTATTTGGATCGGCCTCGTCTGACCGATCCCCGATCCGGCAAAAATGGCAGTATCGGACCCGATATCCGATACAAATATCGGATCGGTGCATCCCTATCTATAACCGATGCTTCTAGGCTTTGGTTGTGTAATTCAGTTATATATCATACTATCTATATTACCGAATTTAACAAACTAGAGAATTTCATGAGGAATAAAGTCTTAGAATAAGAATTAGTAGATTTTTCTACATTGTTTCTGTTAATAATGTATTGTATCAAGTGTCCATTTCATAATAATATTCAGATTTATCATAAATAATTGAACATTAGGGGTGGCACGGTTCACAAAATCCACGGTTCGGTTCGTTTCACGGTTTTAGGGTCACGGTTTTCGGTTCTGTACGGTTCTTGTTGTTATTTTTTCTTTTAATCTTTAACACTCCAGAAATGTACTTCAGCATACGATATGGGCTATAGCTTAATTATCCACAATTCAGGATACAGTATTTAAAAAAAAAATGTATATCATGTAATCATGCACAAACTGAATTTGACTTGACTTTAAGCACATTATTGAGAGACCATCTCTGACGAAAGCCGGTGACATTTTTATACAGCAAAAGAGAAGACATTGATGAAATGCTTTTGTTTATTTGACACACAAAGAATGAATTAACTTGCATTTATCAAACTGTCAACTTCAGTGTAACGTTAGCTCTTACAAAATGTTTATCTTTTAAAAGAAAAAGAGAGGAACTCTTAAAGCACTATCTTTTAAATAAGTCAAAATACGTTACAAATAATTGCCTATAGATAATGAGGCTATAACAATATAGCAAAGGCCATAATCATAAAGTGAAACATAAGTTCAACCTCAACTCAAAAACAGTATATCAACAATGCTTCTATTCCCTGAGAGTGAGGATACATTTTTTTCACGTGAAATTAAAGTGCAGTTTGGAAACATGTGACTGGAGTTCTTATCTAAACTTAGTGTCACTGTATATATTTAAATATCAGGTAAGATGAAATCCAAAATGTTCCCACACACCGACTTATACGACGCTGGTGCATCCCCCAACTCCTGTTAGCCTTCCTTATCTCTCCCACTTGCCATTTCTATACGTGACGAGACCTGCAGCGCTGCACAGACCGATCAGTTTATGACATCGAAGTACTGCGAGAGAGATTGAAACGCATACGGAGCCGTTGCTCTCGCGGTACTTTGATGTTATTCATCGACCGGTCTGTGCAACGCTGGTTCAAGTCGAACAAGCCTCATATGTATGTCCACACATCTCTTATTTCGCGCGAAAAGTAAACGCACTGTCTGAGGTCACGGGCACGAGGTTACATTGCGCATGCGACGAACGAACCGTGCGACGCACACACACACCGAACCGAGACAAGCGAACCGAACGGTTCGGATGTTTTTTCATGTACCGTGCCACCCCTATTGAACATGTATTTTAAGTTCGTTAAAGAGGGGTGGAGGTGGGGTCACATTTGAGCATTTAAAAATTGACTTGAAAGTAACGCAATAGTTACTTTCTGAAGTAACTAGTTACTTTTAACTAATTTAGTTACTTTTTGGAAGAAGTAACTAGTAACTGTAAATACTTTTTAAAAGTAACTTGCCCAACACTGGTTATATATATATCATACTATCTAAATGACTGAATTTAACAAACCAATTACTAGAGAATTTCATGAAGAATAAAGTCTTGTCAACTTACCAATGTTTCCCAAAGTCTGCACCTCTCAACAAATTTGATGTCAACCTGAAAAATAAAGACAATTTTTTGCACATGATCAATCTACAGTCTACATTTTTTAAACACTTTTTGATCAAAACATGTCAACACTGATGTTTATGACAAGACTCAAAGTTCACAGAAGGAAACAAGAGTCAAAACGTTTGTTTTTGGAGAAAGAGCAACATACTTTCTGGCCGTCCGATCTTCTGATTCCTTCATGGACACGATCATCATATCCCACTTTCTTTCCCACTTTATAAAGAGACCGAAAGTATTTATGTTGCAGCGTCGGTTCATGAGGAAACATTAAGGTCACTGAAAAACACACAGACACAACGTGTTAACGTACAGCATGAGACTGAACACACCAGTGCAGATCAGGAGCCAGTACGAGTGGAGATTACAAACAAAACCACAACAACAGACTGAAATGGACATGAATCCAGTGGTACGTGACACCTCTACTATAAGTAAAAGTAGCATATTTGTTCTTGTTAACGTAACCGTAGCGTATGCTATAGTGAATTGTCTCTAGAACTAAGGGTGTAGAAATCTTAGTTTACCGGCTACAAACAACTAGACTACAGCAGAGCATGATAACTGGAGACTCACGGTCTGTGGGTTCGGCTGGCGTCGGCTCTGGTCCGGGTGTGTGTGGACGCTCCTTCTCTCGCTCAGGCACACCAGGACACACTTTGCTTATAAGCGTCTGGAAGCCACGCTTTACAGCAGCCAAACGAGGACGGCCTTCCCTCCCTTTAGTGTGTTTTTCTGAAAGCAAAGAATATTGATTAGAAACATTTATTAGCACAGATTACAGCTGAATGACTAATGTAAACCTGTCCAGATGTTCATGTGAATAATTAGCAGGTTTAGCATTGAAGTTCATGTTAGAAAGATAACTTAGTCCAGTATCCAGGCGCTGTTTGACAGGCTTTTAGTGCCTGTGCGCTTCGGGTGTATGTGAATGAAGTGTTTAGCCGGCAAGGCTTTCAATCACATGCAAATAATGAACTTTTGTGAATGGCGGTGTGCCGTGAGAGTAACTCTACCTCTGCCTTAACATGTGATGTGAATCTACTAATAAGCTACCGCTAATAGGCATTCTGGTTGACTACCGACTGTACATGTGAGTTTTGATTTGTATGAAATCCTCAGTTACCTGTCGGGTTGTTCTGCGCACGCACATCTGTTGGGCTTCTGGTCGATGGTTGAGCACTTCTATCCATTCCCTCAAACTGCATGTAGCCTGAGGAGAAATGAAAACTACCATCAGAAACATCAGGCCGAAGTGGACATGAATCAGAGTGGTAATGACCAGAGACTCACCGTCGGCCTCGAGTGCATCTGTGCCTGGTGTTTGTTTAAACCAGTCATGATCTACAATGTTCTGTACGGTGATCCCCGACTTTCTGTCACGAAGTTTCCGAAGTAGATCCTGGCATTCTGTAAAGGTGTTCAGAAGAGAGCTGATTAGTCCTGTTTGATTTTAAGATGTGTCGCTTATGTAAGTGAGGTAATGTTACTAATACACTGCATTTGTTGCTGTTACTATGAACATTTATTCATTGCTAAACTTCACTGTCAATCCGCTGTGTTTTACACTTTGCTTATTTGTCTTTACTGTCACTTGTGTAAGAGCTTCACATGTTTTCAAGCAATGCTATTTCCATTTCGTTCTTGTTTTTGGTCTCACCTTTGGACAAGCGTGTATTTTTCCAACCAAACCAAAGTTTAAAATCCAAAAGACATGTTCCTTCGACCATCCTCTTCAGCACTCTGTATAAGCCGTCATTTGTTGCCAGTAAAGCGTGTATTCTCCTCTCTGCTACTGATTTCAATTTGCCTGTTTCTGTAAGCAATACGTTTTCAGTGTTAGAAAAACATTTCCATATCCTGTGCATAATAAATCAGTGACTTGTGCTCAAAAAGCCAACTCACGTCTTTCTCTGATGGTCAGCGCTCTGTGAAAGCCGGTTAACTTGATCTGCATGGTGCATGGGTCGATGAGCACTTTTCTCAGGCTCATGTCTTTATAATAAACCCCCTGTTCACTGCAGTGCTGTAACGCAGCGGTGAGCTTCTGCATGATGTCTTTTGCTTCCGCTTCAGTCAGACGACCTCCGTTTTCTTGGATGAAGTCACACAAGGTTATGCTGGTTCCTGGATGTTCCATAATTAAGATGTTTTGATCTCCCATGTCAAACCATTCATATAACTTCAGGACATGGTCGCTATGTTTCATTATCCGCATTATAGCTGCCTCTCGACACACAGGTTCAGAATGGCCGATCTAAAAGAAGAGATCGACAAAAGGTTAGTTCAAACCTCCTTACTAAAGAGTGACGGAAGTTCAGGAAGAAAACAACTGTACATGTACACAACTGATGCTTCAAGGCTTTGATTGTCCATTTCAGTTTTATCTTATGCTGTCTACATGCAGAATTATCAATTACCGAATAAGAATTTAATAAATAATTCTTAAAAGTAATTTTCATGGAGAATAAAATCGTGTCAACTTACGTGGAAATCCAACCGGCGCTTCTTAACAAATTTGATGATCACCTGAAAAATAAAGAACATATTTGCAAGTGTCAGTGAACTGATACATTTTAGTTGTTGACATGATCATCTACAATCTTTTTTAAAACATGTTAACTGTAAACACTGATGTTTATGTCAGAACTCGAACGACAGAAGGAAACAAGAGGCAGAAAGTTTGGTGTGTCCAGAAAGAGCAACGTACTTGTTTGTCGTCTGATCTTCGAATTCCTTCATGGACAGTGCCATGGGATCTTGATGCCAGTTTCTTTCCCAGCTCATAAAAAGAGTCAAAGGATCCTGAAAAACACACAACAGCATGAGACTGAACTGCTTATGACTGAACACACCTGTGCAGATCCGGCGAGGAACCAACCGGTGTGGACATTACACAGAAAATCAGTAAACAGGCTAAAATTGACACATGTGAATAATCGGCAGGTTTTGCATTGAAGGTCATGTTCCTTATACTTTAGATGGCAACTTCTTGAATCTGCAATCCTATTACAGTATTTTTCACAAATAAACCATTTAGGGCTTTATAAGTCAGAAGCAATACCTTGTAATTAATACAGAACTTTATAACATGTGAGTTTTGAACATGTGAGTTTTGATTTGTATTAATGTCCTCAGACAGTTACCTGTTGGGTCAATCTTCACAGGTCCATCTGTTGAGCTGCTGGGGTTTCTCTCAGACAACAACACAGTAGCGCTGGACGATGGTTGAGCGTTAGCCACCACTGGCTCGGTCTCAAGCTCATCTGAGGCTGGAGTCGGCTCCCGTCCGGGAGTTTGTGGACGCTCCTCCTCACATGTGTCCATGAACACGTCGCTGCTGCTGCGATCCATTCCCTCAGGTAAATACTCACATGTGTCCATGAACACGTCGCTGCTGCTGCGATCCATTCCCTCAGGTAAATACTCACATGTGTCCATGAACACGTCGCTGCTGCTGCTGCTATCCATTCCCTCAGGTAACGTTGCATGCATGATGTTTACTTTCTGCATGTAGCCTAAGGAAAAGTTCAAAATAACATCAGAAACATCAGGCTGAAACGGACATGAGTCAGAGTGGTAATGACTAGAGACTCACAAACAATAAGTGTAAGCTCTTGTGATTGTCAAAACATTTGGTGCAGTGTCAGCAATTTTAAAAAAATGTTTGTTTTTGTTACTAAAGGTATGTTTCAACCCATGCAACAATTCTAATGTTTTAATAACATATCCCATATCTTAAAACATGTCTTGATACAAATTGATATAAAACAAGTTTTGAAAATGTTGTGGTGACTATGTGTCACATCGGGCTGTTAATCTTAAAACAGTATGTGGAGTTTTGATGTGACGTATGTGTCACATTAAGAAAAATGGTAATGAGCTGCTCAAATAATTTAGCTGATTCAATTATTTTAGTGTTATATATATTCTGCTGCTCAATTCAAAGCATATTTTAACAAATGTAAGCCAAAAATGTCAAATTAATAACATTGTTAATGACATGTATTTTGAAAATATTTTGCATACCTGTTTTAGTTACAGGTATGCAAAATATTTTAAACAGGTATAACATATGTTGATATCATTTAAACTATTTTAAGATTATTTTATCTTTTTTTAGTAGTGAGAATAACATGAATAGATTCAGGAAACATCTTGATGTTCAGAATGTACTGAAGATTTGATTGGTAGCAGCCCTTTGTGTCTTGATATTATAATTTGATTTAATGTATGAAATTTACACAAAAGAGGATGCATGCTTATAATAATTAGGTTTAAACTCTGCAAAATATTTCCTCTGTGTTACACATATCCTTGCAAGTACAATTTTGCTTGTATTTACATTAAAGTTTTGCAACTATGGTTAAATTTGTAGTTACGGTTGTAGTCTACAACAATCAAAGATAAACCATAATGGTTGCAGTAACGTTAGCCTAACCATGGTTCATTGTGGAAGTTAATGGTTTTACTGCAAATAAGTTACTGTGGTAAAATGATGGTTAACCAGCGCACTGGCCCGTATATATGACAATATAACAATGATGTTTTCTAGAGCTTAATTAAAAAAACAAACAAACAAACATTCATATATCTAGCCATGATTCATATACAAGTTTCTCCTTACCGTTAATGAGAAGGTCGCTGGATGAGGCTGAAGAAACTGTAAACACGGCGGCGTCTAGTCTCACTGTTTGTACGTCCGATAGTGGTTATGATGACCTGAGCTGTCAAAGTAACTCAATTTATATTGTATGTTAAATGACACCGTATTCTGTCAGATTATGAAACACTTTCGTCCGCTGGGGTGACTGATAATCGCTGTTGAACAACTTAGTCTGTGACGTCACATGAATCTCGCGCTGCCTGTGACTTCACAGCAGCTGCTGCTCTCTGCACCACAGTTTATGAGCCACATTATACATACATAAATAAATCAATAATATATACAAATTGTCAATATTGGTGTGTTTGTGATAGAAATTCAAAATGTCCGTTTTTTTTTCTACACACCCTCCTCCAGCTCTGTGCACGTGATCAACTCTGGGGCGCTGGAGAAATCGCCCTAGAAAGGCGGGTCTCTTGAGCTTGATTGACAGGTAATCTGACCAATCATACTCAGTGTTGCCAGACGTACGATAATTATCGTATTTGTACGATAATTTTGACCTCTGTACGATGTACGATCAATAATGAAAAAAATCCCATAATGTACGATAATTTCAGAATTTTGTGACACTTCAATCGGAGGCCATTGTAATTATAGTGCTTCTAGGTGAGAGAGAGGGAGAGACCTTGCATGTGTGCCTCATGAAAGCTAGTCTCCCCCGTCACAATCCAGTCAAATCACCACGGTATTCATTGTTTAAATTTATTTTAAAAAATGACCACATTTGAGAGGTGAGACTTTGTTTAATATCAAAAGTAACCGAAAAGTAACCTGGTCTGTCCTGTCTGTCAGCGTGTTGTCAGTCTCCTCTCTGCTCCGCGATGTATTTTTCACTGCGGTCACGCCATCTGTGCTGTGGAGAAGTGCGGTCACGCCATTTACGCTTCAAAATTTATTATAAATATACTTGACTTGACTTGTTTTATTCTTTAATAATTGCCTGCCAGTCATGAACATTTACATTGCTTATAGGCTAATAGGCGTTATATTTTATAACCCGGCCATAACTCCTATAGCTTAGCTAATTTGACAAACGGTGTAAGTTAAGTTATTTGAACGACAGCCCCTTATTTTCACTTTATCTTTTAAGATACGAATACCTATTATTTTAAAAAATATTCATCTTTTCAAATCTACATTTTGTAAAAACTTTTAGAATTGAAACCTAAGGCTATTGTGGCCTAAATGTTACCGAGTGAAACTTGACTTGATCAGAAGATAGGAATGACAAAGGGACGAAGAAAAAATGGGTGAGTTGCTTTTTGCTTATTTCAAAAAATTGTCGGTGGTTGTTTTGAATAATGTTTAGTGCTGCATTGTTAATTAATATGATTGTTATCATTCGTTTCCTGAGAATATGACTACAGATCATATTTGATTACATTCAACTTTATTGTCATTATGCAAAGTAATGAAACATGTATTTTGCACAGTATAACATACAGTTGTTTATATAGAGCAATATTAAACAGGTGTTGTCTGTGCAAAATACAAATAGTGCAAATAATATGTCCAGTAAAGAAGTGGAGCAGTGCTGGAAGAGGTATAGGTGCATTTAGGCCTTGTCCACACGGACACGGGTATTTTTATAACCGGAGTTTTTCCTCCTGCGTTTTTAAAAAAACTCTGTCCACATGAAAACGCAAAAACACGATATCAAGCGCTGTCAAGAGTATGCAACACCAGCAGGCGGCGATATAACTCTAACCGTAAAGTCACGTGTTGGCCAATCAGAAGCCGTCAGCGGCGCAAAAACTCCGGTTTTACGGTCTACACGACAATGGAACCGGCATTTCAGAAAATACTCACCCTGGCAGGGGTTTTCAAAAATGTTGGGTTTCAGTGACCAGATACTGCGTTTCCGTGTGGACGAACGGCCGAACCGCGTAAGAAATGTCACGGTTATAAAAATACCCGTGTCCGTGTGGACAAGGCCTTAGAGTTGAGGTGTGGACTTCAGCAGGATCACAGGCCTGCTGGTGCGAGAACTTACAGTATTAGCCTCCTGTAACTAGATGTAACAAGCACTATATCAAATTTCACCCCAACTAAACCACATTATAGGATAATATTTTAAATGTAAAAAATACTAAATTCTCAAGTAAAGAAAACTGTGTTTTATTTAAATGTTATATACAGAATTGTCTTCAAAACATTTGGAAAGGTAAGAACTATATTATAATGTTTTTAGTTTAATGGAAGTAATTTAGCATTTTTAGCATTAGGCCTATATGAAATTGTAAGCTTAAAATTTAATTTCTGCTATGTTATTGACAGTATGTATGTAAAACACACAAAATTGTGCTTTTACAGTCCAGAAAACAATACATATCTTTTGAAGATATTTTTAAACAAATCCAAGAGCTTCAGGAGTCATTATCTGAGCAAAAAAAACAGGGGATTGTCTTCTGCAAGACCACATGTTCTGGGCAGAACTCTGCACATATTTGGGTGTATCAAATACATCCCCAAATAGATATCAACTAAAAAGGGCATACAAAAATGAAAATGTGAAAATGGACAAAGATGTAAAGGAAGATGCACCAACAGTTGCACAAGCAGAAGAAGACATGAGTGATTTTCAAAAGAAAGATGTAAAACAACGTATTAAAGAGAAGGACATTGTAAAGATAGAGACTCAAATGAGGTGAAGACAGTGCTAAAAGAGGAAGATGTACCAGAGATTGAAGGCGCAAAGGATGAAGAAGTTACACAAGAGATGACTACATTTCAAAAGGTAGATGAAAGAGAATTAATTTTGATTTGTTACCACAACTTTTTATATTTTGTCAAATCAACTTAGATAAGTAATGTAGTTCAGATAACATAATATTTTGAGTTTCTATTTATTAAACCAATCTCCTTTGTTGTATTAACTCAATTTTTTTTATTTCAATGAACTCAAAATTTTAAGGCAACCGGGTAACTTACATTTTTAAGTTAATCCAACTTTTTTTTTTTTTCAGTGAGGGAGAAGGAGTTACAAGAGGATGAAGATTTAACTGGACACTGCACAGGAAAGGATGTGATGAGTGATGAGATTATATTATTTACATTTAAACTTATACACATTTACTACTAGAAAACTAACACAGATGATGAAACACAAATTAAATGATTTTAAATGATATAATGTATGACTTTCTGTTTAATCTCTTGTAGGTCCAAAACAAATATCCCAAGGTGGAAGACAGTCACAGTTGGAGTGATACTGACGATGAAGTCAATCTTGACAAAGAAGATCAATTCTTTACGTGTTCCTGCACCACCTTCTTTTTTTTATTATTCCTCAAACTGCCTGGAAAAAAACTAAGAAAAAAACAAAAAAAGGATCACTTCAAGGGATTGCAGTGGACTAACATTATCTCTTCAGGCATTCGCACAATCCTTCCACATTGCAGTTTTGCTTTTACAGGCCACAGGGTTAAAATACAAGGATCGATCAGGAACACACCTGCTTTTAAATGCTCTGGCTATTGTCTGTTCACTGACTGCCCAGTAAAAGTTGATGTTGTTGTGCACAGTGAGAACACGCTTAAAGCTCAGGTGTCGTTCAGAGATGGCATGGTAGTTCACAGTAGAACAGAGCTGCAAAGGCGACCGGTAAGAGCGGATGAATAAAAGGAAATAGCAATTGCAAACAACACTACCAAACTCTATCTTAAGAAAATGGAAAACCTTAAAGAATCTGTGGTAGAGTCTGGCTGTGGAGACCATCGCCAGGTGTTCTGAAATCCATTTCCTGGAGACAAAGAATGAAGGCCAGGAAACATAAAAATGAAACACTCAGTCTCCAGATGATGGTAGAAGAAAAAAGAGATGAGGTTATCCAGAAAGTGATAATCCTAAGGGTGTGATGCTTTGGTCGAAGAAAAGCATTGACATATTTCACCAAAGATGTAAAGAAGACATAGTATATCATGATGCAACAGGAAGCATTGTGAAGAAAAGTAAACAGAGCACAGGTCCTTTTTACGTTTAATAAGGGTTCCTCTCCTTTTCCAGCAGCCACGCATGTGACCTGTGACCACACCACCTCATCTATAATGTATTTTCTTAGTGCTTTCCAGACAGATCATGCCAAGCAATATGGACACAAAAACATCAGTCCACTCATGATAATATGTGATGGATCCATGGTCCTCATGCAAGCAATCTCACTCGTCTTCTGCCAAACTAACCTCAATGCCTTGCGCCAAAGTTATTATCAAATATAGCTGCAAGCAGCCATTACCGGGGCCAAGCGCAAAAGCAGACGACAAGACATGCCAACATGGCTGGGAGTGTCCAACTGCAGCAAGGAGCAGTTAAAGACATTTAAAGATAAATTTTGGCAAAATGGCTGAAAAAACCTTAACTAAAAATATGATTTAATGGATTATCACCTTCGACCAATAGGTGGCGCAGTTATGAAATGTATGTGGTGTGGTCAGAGTGAGGTGACAATGACACATACACAGTTTGTTGTCAAAATGTCAAGGCATTGCAGAGATAAAGCCTGAATAGTCCTTTTGGCATCATGCCTTAACTTTGCTGCTGCAGTATACGAAAACGGTTTTGTCTATCGTCACGAAATCCATAACTTTTAGTCAGCATGGTCTGGAGATGATACGATTCAATTTTGGTGAAAATCGGACAAACGGTCTAGGAGGATTTCGAACAAGTAGGTATTGAATGAAAATCAAGATGGCGGACAGGAAGTTCGGCCAAATACGGCAAACTTGGTATCTATGTTCTCGGAAAGACCCAAGGAATCTAGTTAGGCCAGTGTCATTACAATAAGGAAATGTATTCAAAAGTTATTAGCATGTTTGGAAATTTTATTAAAACTTTTGACCAAAAGGTGGCGCTGTCTGGAAATCTTTTGAGAACCTTCAGGGCATGGAGCTGATGGCACATTCAGAGTTTCGTAATGTTACAGCAATGCATTCGTCAAGTATAGCATTTTACATAACAAAACTGTATTGAAGTCAATGGGAATTTCATGTTTTGTTCTATTATAGCGCCACCAAGAGGCTCAGTCCCACCATTTTTTTATGTGTCCTCAGAGTGAGCCCATACATATGTGTGTCAATTTTGGTGAAAAAATCTCAATTCGCTTCGGAGTTATAGACATTTAAAAAAAACACGTAAAAAATGACTGACACGTGACTTTGATTGAATTTTACTACCCCTTACTATCAATATTTTTGCATTTGGGCATTGGCATTTAGCTATCGACCTATGTTTCCAAACTTCTGACGGTGGTTTCGTCTCGATCGGACTAGCGGTTTCGGAGATATCCGCACATGTTTTTTAAGCGCTAAATTACAACGCTGCACAAACCATATGCCGAAACCTGGCAAGTCTGGTATCGTTGGACTCGGCAAGGATTCAGGAGTCTAAAGACATGACTCCCGTGAAAATAAGTCAACCGCAGCCAGAGTTATAAGCATTTGAAAATTTTATTTTACCACTAGGTGGCGCTGTTTCGAAACTTCTCAGGCTCCTTCAGGGCATCGTACTGATGACCCATACCGAGTTTCGTAACAATTCGTTCATGCGTTCAAAAAATACAGCATTTTAGCACATAATTCAAAATGGCGGACAGCCAAAATGGCCGATCTGGGAAAATTGGATATCAGTCGACTCGGCATGACGCCCTGAATCTAACGAGACCACTTTTATGATTTTTGGACAAACCGTTCAGAAGTTATGAGCGAAAATAGCCATTTTTCATATCTCCGGACCAGTAGGTGGCGCTGCGCCGAAACGCAGCATGTAGCCTCAGGTCATGCTTGTGATGACATGTACCAAGTTTGGTTTGAATACGATTAAGCGTTGCGGAGATACAGCCTTACGTCCGTTTTTGCAAGCGCTACGTAAAATTAGATTGTGCGTTTATCGAAAACGGTTAAGCGAATCGATTTGAATTCCATAACTTTTTGTCAGCACTGCCTGGAGATGATCTGGTGCAATTTTGGTGAAAATCGGACAAACCGTCTAGGACGAGTTCGCGAAAGTAGGTTTTTTGGACAATTCAAAATGGCGGCCATATTTTTATGACGCAAAATAACGTCATAGGGTGCGATCGAATTGCCAGGAGCTCAGGAATCAGAGGAAAAAATAATTTTGTTGATAGGCCTAACGGTTCAAAAGTTATTAGCATAATAAAAGTGAAACTTTGGACAGGTGGTGGCGCTAGAGGGAATGAGTTAGAGACACCAAAATTGGTGCAATTACTGTTGGGACTGTCCTCTATCAGAATGTCAAATCGGAACAACTTTCCCGGAAACGGTTCTATGGGCTGCCATAGACGCCCAGTCGGAAGAAGAAGAAGAAGAAGAAGAAGAAGAAGAAGAAGAACCAGAACAGATACAATAGGTACCTCCGCACCTTCAGTGCTTGGCCCCTAAATATTGACAGGGAAAGGCACCACTGAAGACTTATTTCCCGACTTATTTACCCCCATAGGGCCGGGCTTCGGGCCAATTTTCACGTCATAGTTTACACGCGGGCCGGGCCGGGCCTCTGGCCTGTTTTAGGCTTATCTTTTTTGTAGCCTATTTTAGACATTAATTAAAATAAAATATGAGAATGACGATTGAAAAGCAAACATAGAAAGACGTTTTATAACCTGACACATGACAATCTGCTCACGCACACGCACACAGGTTTCCCCGCGGCGCGATCCGAGATTCGCGCGACCGGCTCGTTCTGTGTTTAGTGTCTGCCAGCAGCAGAAGTAGCGAGCGTGACTTCAGCGCAGCTGGAAAAAGTGCGACTGGATTAAAACCTTCCACTGTGCGGATGCTGTGCTTTTTCTTCACGATGCTCTGTAAGAGACTTCTTATGTTAGGAGGCTGTCTTGTTGGTTTTCGTTTGATTGGACTTTATTTGTAGGCTATAGTCTGTTGGAAACTATTGGAAATAAGAATGGCCATGTTCTTTAGCCTAATGAAGACTTGATTTGACTTGACTTTGAGGTAAGATAACCAGCATGTTTGTTTTTTAATTTAATGTAATTTATTTGATGTGTTTATTGTATTTAGCTAATTTAGTTTGCGAACGCTGTTGCGACTGAGCAGCAGAGAAGTTTGCCTCAGCTTTTCAAAAATGATAATAAACGTTTAAACTAACGTTAACTGTCTGTGTGATATGCTTAAATTGTTTTATATCTATGGATTTTATTGTAGCCAAGTAAAGTGTTGATTTGAAATTGAGAGGCTAAATGGATCAAACATGTTTAACTCGCTGTCGGCTGCTTGGTCGTTATATATAGGCTAATATATATAAATAAATAAAAACATATTTGTCCAAATAAACGTAATAAAGAAATGAAAATAAACTTACCGGTAACTACTTTGCCATTGAGAACATAACAGATCTGTTTTAATGACTGCAACATAGTCAGGCTGTGACATGTTACGCAGGCTGTTTTTTTTTTTTTTTTACGGGCTCGGGTCGGACTCGGGCTGATCATTCTGATGAGCTGTCGGACACGGGCCGGGCTAGGGCCTGAGCGTCTCGGGCCAGGGCCGGGCTTGGGCCTAGATTTGAGGCCCGTGCAGGGCTCTATCCTGCAGGTCTATTAAGCCAGGATGCTCAGGGACATGCACGAGGGTAGAGCTGACCGAGGGCTCTTCAATGAGCTGCGTGCTGCCACTGACCTCGCTCTCCGGGCGACGAAAGTGACCGCACGCTCCTTTGGTCAGGTGATGTCCACAGCTGTGGTCCAGGAACGACACCTGTGGCTTAACCTGGCTGATATGAGCGGGCTCGTCTCCTCAACTCGCCCATATCCCAGGCTGGCCTCTTCGGCGGTGTGGTCAAGGACTTTGCCCAAAAGTTTGTCTCAGAAACAGACTGAGGCCATCAAACATATTCTTCCATGTAATTACTGCTGCCTCCATCCAGCTGCCGGCTCAGTCTGCTCAGTCTGTTCGCCGCTGAGGGCGCCCCCCTGCGACTCCAGCCCCTCCCGCTCGGCCCCCGCAGCAGCCTCCACCTGGGCCGCGTTGTAGAGGACATCACAGACAGGCGCCCCAGTCCTCCTTTGGCACCCTCGTCCCTATCTATGGAACCTACATGTGTGGCTTCTCGACGGGACGAGGCAGGTTTGAGTACCCTACCACCAGCGGTGGTGCCTACCATCACTTCCGCTAGAGCTTTGTCTACGAGACACCTCTATGAGTTGAAGTGGAACCTCTTCGTCTCCTGGTGCTCTTCTTGCCGAGAAGACCCCAGCAATTGCCCCATCAGAGTCGTGCTTTCCTTTCTTCAAGATGGGTTGGAGAGAAGGCTGTCTCCCTCCACTCTCAAAGTTTATGTTGCCACTATCGCCGCACATCGTGTTTTAATAGATGGTAAGTCCGTTGGGAAGCACGACCTGGTCATCAGGTTTCTGAGGGGCGCTAGGAGACTGAATCCTCCTCGCCCTCCTCTCGTACCCTCTCAGTGGTCTTAACTGCCCTGAAGAGTGCTCCCTTTGAGCCTCTGCAATCAGTAGAGCTGAAGTTTGTGTTAATTAAGACAGCGCTTCTGATTGCACTGGCCTCTGTGAAGAGGGTAGGGGACCTGCAGGCATTTTCAGTAGACGAAGCATGCCTGGAATTCGGGCCGGCTGACTCTCACGTGATCCTGAGACCCTGGCCTGGATATGTGCCCAAGGTTCCTACCACCCCCTTCCGAGATCAGGTAGTGAACCTACAATGCTGCCCCTGGAGGAGGCAGACCCAGCCTTGGCACTGCTCTGTTCAGTACGTGCGCTCCGCGCTTACGTAGACAGGACGCAGTGTTTCTGGACCTCAGACCAGTCTGTTATGGTGGGAAGCTGAAGGGAAAGGCTCTCTCAAAGCAAAGGTTGTCTCACTGGATAGTGGACGCCATTGCTTTGGCTTACCAGCAGCAAGGTTGTCCGTGCCTCCTCGGTGTGAAGGCACACACTCCACACACAGCTGCAGGAATGAGAGGATGGAAGCGCATTTTTGTCTCAGTTATTTGCATTGCAAAACATCAGACCTGTATCTGATTTTGGACCACATATGGAAGTGGCATAAATCAAAATTGAAAACATCAGATTCTGTTCACACTGTCATAAGAAAACAGATGTAAGTCACATGTGAGCAAAAAAAATTTGGATTTGGGCCACATTTACTTGCAGTCTGAACGTAGCCTTTATTAACTTTTTGAAACGTCAAAGTGGTAGTTGCGTAGCTGTTAATGGAGGGACAGAAATAACTTTGATTTTATTAAAGATATCTTCGTTTGTGTTTCGCAGATGAACAAAAGTCTCACAGATTTGGAATGACACAAGAGCGAGTAAACGACAGATCTTTCATTTTTGGGTGAACGATGCATTAAAAAAAATATATATATATATGTGAGGGGGAGGCACTCACCACACTTTGAAAACCTCTGGATTAAAGTAATCAAACGCTGTGGTCTAATTTGGATATTATTAGATGATATTATTTCAAAGATACTCACCTGCTCCTATGAAGCTCTTCCTGAGAGCGTCTCTGAGGACCTTCGTCAGCTGGTGACAGACACACTTCAGACAGATCCAGAGAACCGCCCGTCTGTCAGTGAGATCCTGATGAGGCCCTTTATCATTAAACATCTTTATGAAAAGGTGAGTTGAGTAATTAAAATGTAACTTTTCATAAGTTTTGCTGTAGTCTCCTAAAGTCATAAAGTAAAAATGTTTAATGCAATATGGTTTGCAACACGGGCACAATGAAATTAAACAAAACACTGAACCGTCAAACTAAATTTTGATTTCATTAAACTTGATTTTTTTTCAGAGTAAACACACTATTGAAGAGCTTTATGGGAGGCTAAATGTACTTGAAGAACTGGCCAATGGTTTGGAGACGGTCCACTACAACACAACCGTAGGCAGTCTGACAGGAGGTGTAGTGGGATTGGCCGGAGGAATCACATCTGTGGTTGGGCTTATTCTGGCTCCGTTCACTCTCGGAGCGTCTCTGATAGTAACAGGGGTGGGAATCGATGTAGCGGTAGCTGGTGGAGTAGCATCTGGTGCGAGCAACATAGCAAAGATGGTTAACCAGCGCACAGATCGCCAAAAGATCAAAATTATCATTACAGAGATACAAGAAAAGATTACCTCCACAAGCAGCTGCATCCAAAACATCCAAATAGCCGTGATAACTCAAAACGTGCTTTCTGAAAGCAGGGAATCATGGTCCAATGCAGAATCTGGGGCAGACTTTGCAAATATCGGGGCTCGACTTGGACGAGGTCTGGGGGGGATTGCAGAGCTTATCCGCTTAACTCAAGTCGCAAGTGTTGGGAGAATTGCAGCTCAGACGGCGAGAGCCGTTCGTGTGGCTGAAGCAGCAACTGGGGTTTTAGCTGGACTATTTGTAGCTGTTGACGTCTTCTTTATTGTCCTCGACTCCAAAGAAATTCACAAACTCCGCAGAGATTATGCTGCAATAGCGACTCAACAAGAATCAGAAATTGCAGCAAACAATACACAGTCTGAAAGCAACCAAACCCCTGGGTCAGACGCAAGACATCTGCAGGAGCTGCAGTCTGAGATCATGAAATTTGGGAGAAAAATAAGGGAGACAAAAGAGGAGCTAACAAAATGTCTTGATGAATTAAATGTCGAGCTGCAAAACCTAGAACCGGACATATAAACAGTTTACTAGGAATTACGAGAGTTTATAATACTCAGTATGTTATTTTATCATAGACATACAGTGCATTCGAAAATTATTCACAGCACTTCACTTTTTCCACATTTTGTTATGTTACAGCCTTATTCCAAGATGGATTAATTGCATTATTTTCCTCAAAATTCTACAAACAATGCCCCATAATGACAACATAAGAAGTTTGTTTGAAATCTTTGCAAATGCATTAAAAATAAAAAATGAAAAAAAAGCACATGTACATAAGTATTCACTGCCTTTGCAATGACACTCAAAACTGAGCTCGGGTGCCTCCTCCTTTCTTCTTCTTTCTGGATTTTTTTTGCGGTTGGCACACAATTAGATGGTGAATTCAGTTCCTCCTGTTTCCACTGATCATCCTTGAGATGTTTCTACAACTTGATTGGAGTCCACCTGTGTTGGATTCAGTTGATTGGACATGATTTGGAAATGCATGGCAGATATACTATATACTGATGGGTCTAAAGACCCCAACTAAAGCGGCAGTGAGTATTGCCATTGCTTTAGCTCTTAATTGGCTGCTTATGAATTGCATTGGAGGCATAAACAGAGCTGTAGTTGCCTCAGACAGTCAAGCTGCATTATTGAGCATAAAAACAGGAAAGTCATGCAGACGATCTATTATACAAAATATACCATATATTGTTTCAGCTGCATAGTAAAGATGTTTGTGTTCAGTTTGTCTGGGTCCCTGCTCATGTAGGTGTTGATGGAAATGAAGAGGTGGATATTCTAGCTAAACAGGCCTTGAAATTGGATGTGGTTAACATCAAACTCCGTGAATGCCCAGACTTGAACCCGATTGAACATCTCTGGAGAGATCTGAAAATGTCTGTGCAGCGACGCTCCCCATCCAACCTGATGGAGCTTGAGAGGATCTGCAATTAAGAATGGGAGAAACTGCCCGAACATCGGTGTGCCAAGCTTGTAGCATCATACTCACATACTTGAGGCTGTAATTGGTGCCAAGGTGCTTCAACAAAGCATTGAGCAAAGGCTGTGAATACTTATGTACATTTGTGGTTTTAATTTATTTTACACTGTAAAAAAAAAATTTGGATTACCTTAAAAAAGTAAGTTACCTGGTTGCCTTAAAAATTGAGTTCATTGAAATGAAAAATTTGAGTTAATACAACAAAGGAGATTGGTTTAATAAATAAAACCTCAAAATATTATGTTGTCTGAATTACATTAATTATCTAAGTTGATTTGACAAAATGTAAAAAGTTGTGATAACAAATCATCAAAATTAATTTTTACAGTGTAGTTTTAATACATTTGAAAAGAGTTTCATGTTGTCATTCTATTGTTTGTAGAATTTGGAGGAAAATAATGAATTTAATCCATTTTGGAATAAGACTGTAACAACAAAATGTGGAAAAGTGAAGCGCTGTGAAATCTTTCCGAATGCACTGTAAGTCTTGATTATAGTAGCAGCATATATCTCACTGCACTTCCAATAATACAGTGATTTTAAGAATGTTAGTAATATATTGGGCCTTTTTCTATTTAGAGTAGAGTTTTTGTTTCTTCATGTTTTGAGAACTAGAAAAAAAGGAAACATGTAAGGCTAAATATGTTGTTATTTGTGCCAGTCTTTG
The DNA here is from genome assembly GCA_031834385.1 of Semotilus atromaculatus. Lineage (NCBI taxonomy): Eukaryota > Metazoa > Chordata > Actinopteri > Cypriniformes > Leuciscidae > Semotilus > Semotilus atromaculatus. The sequence goes on along the minus strand of JAULUF010000009.1, from coordinate 39,145,832 downwards.
TGAGTGTCTGTGATTATATGTATATTTTCCTTCTGCAGTGTCATTGCAATTAGGGATGTCAATTTTATGGAAAATATAAATGTATTTGTCATTCAAATTGATAATCAATTAAAGCATTAATAAGTTTGTTATAATAATAAAACATTTTATTTGCCTTTCTTATACACAAAGTGCAACAAATATCAAATAATACAAAGTGTAAAATATAAAAAATCACAGTAATAATTACACATTAAAACCGTTACTAAAAAGTTTGTCTTGAAGTTTCTTAAAACAATAAAGCTGGTACCCAGATAACAGGGAACATTATCATAACTTTAACTAATGTTCTGTCAATTCTCAAAGTTATGAGCAAATGTTCTTCCAGTAACATTAATATAGTGTTTGTTAAACGTTATCTGGGCTTTATATAGGACCAGTGGTTCGGAGAATAGATGGAGTTACAATAAACAAAGTGAGAATTCTTTACGATTTTATTTTTAATATCTGCCTTGTTTGAAAAGGAGGAGTAAACAGCGGCTGACAGGACAGTCTAAGGTTATATGTAGAACCTTTTCTTATGAAGTGTAAGACAATAATACGTTGGTTCATACTTTAAATGCATTTACACTTTCAAATTTCATACAAAATTTCTAAATGCATTACTTTATTACATTTCTAATCAAGTAAACAAAGTTTTTGAGGAGGCACTGCCGCACTTACTGTGCCCTGACTCTCTTCAAAAGAACGAGATGATCAGAGAAACCATGAAGGATTGTGTTGCGATCAGTAGGTTTTCTTATTCGGGATATCACCAGAGAAATACTATTTAGAAAAAGAAGCAAACTTTCAGAGAAACAATATGCCGTCATCACACTTCTGTGTTTAAAAAGCAGAAGCTTCAAATAATAGCACAAAAAAACTTCCGCTGCGGCCTATATCGATGACTGTGCATACGGGATTGTTGTGATTTATTTAAGTAAAATTCATCACAGACACTATTTCTAAAGACACCACCCTCATTTTACAGCATTATTAATTGAGCATTAATTGAAACATAGAATATATTCTATAATAGATATTCCGATGCATTTCTCGTAATCTCGTAATGATCACACATCTAATGAGAACTTATACTTGCATCTTTGAATCAGATATGCATCTTAAGTGAATGGACCAAAAGAAGTGAATAACTGGCCAAACACTGCAGCATGATGAGGAGTGTAGGTGTAGCTCGTCATCTGTGTGCCGCTGACGTGTCTTCAGCATCTGTGTATGGGTCAAATAAGGACAATTACAAAGCCAAATAATTGTTTGGTATATTTGGATACCCAAATCTATTTTATATTTGTTCAATGTGGATATTTTATATTGAGATATTTAAACTACATGTAATACATAAATAAAAATGGAACTTAAAGTCATAACAAGATTTATATGTAACTATAAAAGACAGCTAAAACAATAAAGCTGGTGGGGGCCTAAGACTTGTACTGTATACTGATGGAAATAATGTTTTTACAAATGAGAAGAGTGGACCATAATTATATATCAAATATTTATTAGACATTTTTATTTATTATTTTAATTTTTTATCCTTAAGTGAGGCGGAGCCAAGGCAACAGTGGCAAGGAACCGAAACTCCATCAGGGACAGAATGGAGAAAAAAACCTTGGGAGAACCCAGGCTCAGTCGGGGGCCAGTTCTCCTCTGGTCAACGAGCCAACAGTGTGTGTTTATGATCCAGGCATTACAGGTCAGAGGTCAGATTGGATCAGAACATTATATTCTGCAGTTCATCTGGTTGGACTTTGGTGTCATCACGCCGGTATGGAGACGAGATTGTTGAGGATCAGTGCCGATGGCTGTCGTGTCGATGAGGCCTTCACAGGGCTGATGAAGGATGGGTCATGGATGGGTCCAGGTCCACCATCTGATCTGGATACGGCCGGGATCCGGCTGACTTCAGCAACAGGGAAGGGACTGGTTGACACTTCAGGACTGCGGCGTCGTCGTGTCCATGCGAAGGTCCTTCATCAGATCTGGATACGGCCTGGATCCGGCGGACTGCGGCAAACCTCGGATAAACAGAGAGACTAGCGTTAGCGTAGACGCCATCCTTCTTATGATGTAACGAGTACGACAGGATTAATGGGGAGTGTTCCCGGTTCCGGCTGACCTAAACTAATGCAGCCTAACATTGAATTATAGAAGTCTATAGTGTGTTATGTGTATGCCATGTTAAAGAGATGTGTTTTTAGTCTAGCTTTGAACTGACAGTGTGTGTCTGCTTCCCGGACAATGGTAGGAAGACTGTTCCAGAGTTTTGGTGCTAAATAGGAAAAGGATCTACCGCCAGCAGTCGATTTTGATATTCTAGGTATTATTAACTGGCCGGAATATTGAGATTGCAATAGACGTGAAGGACTATAATGCGTTAAGAGCTCGCTCAAGTACTGTGGAGCTAAACCATTTAGGGCTTTGTAAGTAATCAACAATATTTAAAAATGTATACGATGTTTAATAGGGAGCCAATGCAGTGTTGACAGAACCGGCTAATATGGTCATACTTCCTGGTTCTGGTAAGAACTCGAGCTGCTGCGTTTTGGACCAGCTGTAGTTTGTTTATTAAACGTGTAGGGCAACCACCCAGTAGAGCATTACAATAATCTAGCCTTGATGTCATGAACGCATGAACTAATTATTCTGCATTTTCATTTACAGCATATGGCGCAAATTAGATATATTTTTAAGATGAAAAATTTCAGTTTTACAGATACTGGACACATGATTTTCAAATGAAAGGTTGGTATCAAAGAGCTCACCCAGGTTCCTAACCGACGACGAGGACTTGACAGAGCAGCCATCAAGTGTTAGACAGTATTCTAGGTTATTACGTGTGGACGTTTTTTTGTCCAATAATTAGAATCTCTGTTTTTTCAGAATTTAGTAGTAAGAAATGACCATTTTGATTGGAACTCCTTCCATGAAATCCGAAATACCTCTAGTTTAGTTTTCTTCCAGTTGTGCTCCATTTTTCTGGCTGCTCTCTTAAGGGCCTGAGTGTGCTCGTTGTACCATGGCGTTGGACTATTTTCTTTAATCTTCTTTAAGCGCAACGGAGCAACTGTGTCTAAAGTGCTGGAAAAGAGAGAGTTTCTGTCGCAATATTGAGTTCTTCTAAGCTATCCGGGATGCTGAGATGATGAAACTGATTAGGAAGATTATTTATAAAGCCATCTTTAGTGGCAGGAGTTATAGGTCTAACATATTTATAACACGGAGTCGGCTTTGCAGCCTTGGCTAAATGAAGTTTACACAAGACTAGATAATGATCTGAGATGTCATCGCTCTGCTGCAGAATTTCAACAGCATCAACATCTATTCCATGTGATAGTATTAGATCTAGTGTAGGATTACGACAATGAGTAGGTCCTGACACGGTCTAACTAATGTATATTAAAATCACCAACAATTAGGGTTTTATCTGCAGCCAGTACTAACTCTGATATAAAGTCAGCAAATTCTTTGATAAAATCTTTATGGTGCCCTGGTGGCCTGTATACAGTAGCCAGCACAAATCTCAAACGGGATTTATCATTTACACTAGATATTGTTACATTAAGCACCAACACTTCAAAATAATTATATTTGAAACTAGACTAATTTTGAAAGTATTACTATAATTACAGCAACACCTCCCCCTTTGCCTTTCAGACGAGGCTCATGTTTATAATCGTAATCTTGTGGGGTGGACTCATTTAAAGTAATGTAATCGTTTGGTTTTAGCCAGGTTTCTGTCAAACACAGCACATCTAGGTTATAGTCTGTAATCATATTATTAACTATGAGCGCTTTTGATGCGAGAGATTGAATATTCAGCAACCCAAGCTTTATCATTTGTATTATATCTGTTTTTTATTTGTTGAACATCAATTACATTTTTACCCTTAGATGGGTTTGGATATTTTTTGTATTGCCTAATTCGAGGAACAGACACAGTCTCTATATGATGATATCTAGGTGAAAGAGGCTCTATGTGATGGGATTTATCTAACCTGGGTGACGTGAGGCCGCTAGCAGACGGTCGGTTAAGCCAGTCTGTCTGCTTCCTGACCTTGTGCCCACTTTGTCATGTTTGAGCTCTAAGACTATGAGCCATATTACTAGAGAGAAGAGCAGCACCAGCCCAGGAGGGATGAATACAATCTCTTTTCAACAGGTCTGGTTTGCCCCGAAAACTTTTCCAATTGTCTATAAATTCTATATTATGTTGCAGACACCACTTAGACAGCCAGCCATTGAGTGAGGACAATTTACTAAGTATCTCATAACTCTGGCGAACAGGAAAGGGGCCAGAGCAAATTACAGTGCTTGACATCGTACTTGCGAGTTCACACACCTCTTTAACGTTAATTTTGGCTATCTCCGACTGGCGGAGTCGAACATCATTAGTGCCAACATGAATAATCATTTTAGAGAATTTACGATTAGCATTAGCCAGCACTTTTACATTTGCTTTGACGTCAGACACTCTGGCTCCCGGCAAACATGTGACTATGGTGGCTGGTGTCTCTATTTTCACGTTCCGTGCGATAGAATCGTCAATAACTAGGGCACATTGACAGTGGGTGTTTCACTGAGGGGAGAAAACCTGTTAAATGTTGTAATCAGAACGGAAGAGCGGTGTTTTGTCCCGCGACTATAGCGTCTCACGGTCACCCAGTTGCCCTGCTGCACGGGCTCTACTTCAGCCGGAACCGAACAATGCACAGTGTTCACTAAACTAGTCGCATCCAAAGCAGTATCTAAAGCCCTTGCACTGTAACTATCCTCAAATAAAGTTTGGATGCGTGCCTCTAGTTCTGATAAGTTCTCTATCAGCCTGACTATCTCCCTGCATTTATCACATGTAAATCCTGTGCTGACAGAGAAAGCTATGCTATACATGTTACATGAAGTGCAAGTGACAATAAGAGGAGAAGACATGACTCACCGTGTTTGTTGACTGATCACTACTTACCACAGCTTTGATGGATTTGTTAAAGGCGCGAGCGAAATAAATAAATAAAGCGCGCATGGATAGCCAACTCAACAGAGCAGCGAGGCAGACAGGAGTGTGTGTGTGTGTGTGTGTGGATTGAGAGGGGGAGAGGAGGGGGAGAGGAGAGGGGGAGAGGAGAGAGAGGAGGGAGAGGAAAGGATAGGAGAGGGGGAGAGGAGAGGAGAGGAGAGGAGGGGGAGGAGAGGGGGGAGAGGAGAGAGAGGAGAGGAGGGAGAGGAAAGGATATGAGAGGGGGAGAGGAGAGGAGGGGGGGAGAGGAGAGGAGGAGGAGGGGAGAGGAGAGAAGAGGAGAGGAGAGGAGGGGAGAGGAGAGGAGAGGAGAGGAGGGGGAGGAGAGGAGAGGAGAGGAGGGGGAGGAGAGGGGGGAGAGGAGAGAGAGGAGAGGAGGGAGAGGAAAGGATATGAGAGGGGGAGAGGAGAGGAGGAGGGAGAGGAGGGGGAGGAGAGGGGGGAGAGGAGAGAGAGGAGAGGAGGAGGGAGAGGAGGGGGAGGAGAGGGGGGAGAGGAGAGAGAGGAGAGGAGGGAGAGGAAAGGATATGAGAGGGGGAGAGGAGAGGAGGAGGGAGAGGAGGGGGAGGAGAGGGGGGAGAGGAGAGAGAGGAGAGGAGGAGGGAGAGGAGGGGGAGGAGAGGGGGGAGAGGAGAGAGAGGAGAGGAGGGAGAGGAAAGGATATGAGAGGGGGAGAGGAGAGGAGGGGGGGAGAGGAGAGGAGGGGGAGGAGAGGGGGGAGAGGAGAGAGAGGAGAGGAGGGAGAGGAAAGGATATGAGAGGGGGAGAGGAGAGGAGGGGGGGAGAGGAGAGGAGGAGGAGGGGAGAGGAGAGAAGAGGAGAGGAGAGGAGGGGAGAGGAGAGGAGAGGAGAGGAGGGGGAGGAGAGGAGAGGAGAGGAGGGGGAGGAGAGGGGGGAGAGGAGAGAGAGGAGAGGAGGGAGAGGAAAGGATATGAGAGGGGGAGAGGAGAGGAGGAGGGAGAGGAGGGGGAGGAGAGGGGGGAGAGGAGAGAGAGGAGAGGAGGAGGGAGAGGAGGGGGAGGAGAGGGGGGAGAGGAGAGAGAGGAGAGGAGGGAGAGGAAAGGATATGAGAGGGGGAGAGGAGAGGAGGAGGGAGAGGAGGGGGAGGAGAGGGGGGAGAGGAGAGAGAGGAGAGGAGGAGGGAGAGGAGGGGGAGGAGAGGGGGGAGAGGAGAGAGAGGAGAGGAGGGAGAGGAAAGGATATGAGAGGGGGAGAGGAGAGGAGGGGGGGAGAGGAGAGGAGGGGGGGAGAGGAGAGGAGGAGGAGGGGAGAGGAGAGGAGGAGGAGGGGAGAGGAGAGGAGAGGAGAGGAGAGGAGGGGGAGGAGAGGGGGGAGAGGAGAGAGAGGAGAGGAGGGAGAGGAAAGGATATGAGAGGGGGAGAGGAGAGGAGGGGGGGAGAGGAGAGGAGGGGGGGAGAGGAGAGGAGGAGGAGGGGAGAGGAGAGGAGGAGGAGGGGAGAGGAGAGGAGAGGAGAGGAGAGGAGGGGGAGGAGAGGGGGGAGAGGAGAGGAGGAGGAGGGGAGAGGAGAGAGAGGAGAGGAGAGGAGGGGAGAGGAGAGGAGAGAGAGGAGAGGAGGGGGAGGAGAGGGGGGAGAGGAGAGAGAGGAGAGGAGGGGGGGAGAGGAGAGGAGGAGGAGGGAGAGGAGAGGAGGAGGAGGGGAGAGGAGAGGAGAGGAGAGGAGAGGAGGGGGAGGAGAGGGGGGAGAGGAGAGGAGAGAGAGGAGAGGAGGGGGAGGAGAGGGGGGAGAGGAGAGAGAGGAGAGGAGGGGGGGAGAGGAGAGGAGGAGGAGGGGAGAGGAGAGGAGGAGGAGGGGAGAGGGGGGAGAGGAGAGAGAGGAGAGGAGGGAGAGGAAAGGATATGAGAGGGGGAGAGGAGAGGAGGAGGAGGGGAGAGGAGAGGAGGAGGGGGGGAGAGGAGAGGAGGAGGGGGGGAGAGGAGAGGAGAGAGAGGAGAGGAGGGGGAGGAGAGGGGGGAGAGGAGAGAGAGGAGAGGAGGGGGGGAGAGGAGAGGAGGAGGAGGGGAGAGGAGAGGAGGAGGAGGGGAGAGGGGGGAGAGGAGAGAGAGGAGAGGAGGAGAGGAAAGGATATGAGAGGGGGAGAGGAGAGGAGGGGGGGAGAGGAGAGGAGGAGGAGGGGAGAGGAGAGGAGGAGGGGGGGAGAGGAGAGGAGGAGGGGGGGAGAGGAGAGGAGGAGGAGGGGAGAGGAGAGGAGAGGAGAGGAGAGGAGGGGGAGGAGAGGGGGGAGAGGAGAGAGAGGAGAGGAGGGAGAGGAAAGGATATGAGAGGGGGAGAGGAGAGGAGGGGGGGAGAGGAGAGGAGGAGGAGGGGAGAGGAGAGAGAGGAGAGGAGAGGAGAGAGAGGAGAGGAGGGAGAGGAAAGGATATGAGAGGGGGAGAGGAGAGGAGGGGGGGAGAGGAGAGGAGGAGGAGGGGAGAGGAGAGAGAGGAGAGGAGAGGAGGGGAGAGGAGAGAGAGGAGAGGAGGAGGAGAGGGAGGAGAGGAGGAGGAGAGGAGAGGAGGAGGAGAGGAGAGGAGGAGGAGAGGAGAGGAGGAGGAGAGGAGGGAGATTGTGTGTGTGTGTGTGTTTGTGTGTGTGTGTGTGTGTGTGTGTGTGTGAGATTGTGTGAGATTGTGTGTGTGTGGGATTGAGAGTGTGTGTGTGTGTGTGTGTGTGTGTGTGTGTGAGTGAGTGAGTGTGTGTGTGAGAGTGTGTCAGATTGTGTGTGTGTGTGTGTGTGTGTGTGAGATTGAGTGAGTGAGTGTGTGTGAGAGTGTGTCAGATTGTGTGTGTGTGTGTGTGTATAATTCAATGTTAGGCTGCATTAGTTTAGGTCAGCCGGAACCGGGAACACTCTCCATTAATCCTGTCGTACTTGTTACATCATAAGAAGGATGGCGTCTACGCTAACGCTAGTCTCTCTGTTTATCCGAGGTTTGCCGCAGACCGCCGGATCAAGGCCGTATCCAGATCTGATGAAGGACCAGCGCATGGACACGACGACACCGCAGTCCTGAAGTGTCAACCAGTCCCTTCCCAGTTACTGAAGTCAGCCGGATCCTGGCCAGATCCAGATCAGATGAAGGTCCTGCACCTGGACACATATTACAACAACAACTTTATAACATTTGAATGATATAGTACGCCTCACTTATTTCTGGTGATGTTTGCTTTCAATGTACTGTGGTCAATGAGATGTCAGTGTTCGTCTGAACTAGTGACGGCGACTCAGAAGTGTGTGAGAACTAGAGATGCTCCGATCAGCATTTTTGGGGCCGATCACCGATTACCGATCACCAAAATCATGATCTGCCGATTGCCGATTACTGCCGATCACAGAATGGCAGGGGAATGGGATTTTTTTATCTATAATCTAGCAGAGTTTGCACCATTTGTAGAAATGAAACTAACTATGCATTATGAAATATTTGAAATATTATGAAATATGAAAACTGTATTGAAAAAAAAAAACCAGTAGACATAAACATGCTACAGTCAAGATCTTGAAGAACCACCAAGTGTTTATTTAATTGTATTTAGAAAATGAGATAACTTAAGGCTACTTTAGGCCATCTTCCCCAAATAAGGGAGAGTAATGTAAAATTATTCCAAACAAAGAGGGGTCAGGCAGACCAACACACATTAGATCAGCTTAATGGGATGGGATCAAGTTACACTTAGGCATACTTGGAAATTGTTATATAAATATACTGCAGTGTTAATTTTGACAGCAAATTTTGATTTAGTTTTAGTCATAGTCTTTTGACTAAAATGCCATTTAGTTTCAGTCATATTTTAGTCATCTGAATTGTTTTAGTTTTAGTCGTCAAAATACAATAAGAATTTAGTTGACTAAATCTAGTGGATTTAGTAGACTAAAATATAATGGGTTTAGTTAAATTGTAATGCATTAATTTAGAATTTCTCTAAAATTTCCAAACCCATTATATATTCCTGTAGAAAACATCTATTAACCTGTTAATATGAATAATTTTTAAAGATTGAACATGCAATACAGACACAGATTAAGCACTGTGACATAAAATAATATCTTAAAATTAAATAAAAACACTTCTCCTAAAGTAAAACAGTCTTTTTTTCTTCAATGAATGATGCACTCTTTAACATACATCATACTTTATTCTTTCAAGCAGACATATTTATTTGTAGCCTATGAATTAAATATAATGAATCCTTATTAAAGCTATTAAAAGAGCAGTGAATGCTTTTCTCTTTTTATTTTGTTGTTTGATTAATATTAAGTGTACAAACGTCATTAGGTGCAGATCCAATTGCACTGATGCACGTCCTATATTCTCACAGCTGTAGGCTCTGTAAAGACATAACCGACTGTGTTTACGCGAATACTCTCCAAAACTGACATTTAGACATAATTGTGTGTGTATTTGCCCATTCAGACGCGAAAGAGGGCTCAGTTCAGTCCTCGCGCGCTGTACAGCGGTCTATGTGCAGGGCTGCACGCTTCGCGTCGGTTGTGTGTGTGTGTGTGTGTGTGTGTGTGTGTAACGTTAAGTGTGTGTGCGGCTGTGCGCACAGAAAAACATACCGAATAAAGCTCTTTCGCGTCGTCACTGTTATTCAGATAGATAGATCTATAGGTCTTCTCTTTCTCCCAGACGTTTACATTTTTTTAACGATTTATGAGACGTGCATCAAGCGCGTGCAACTCGTGTCCCGCGAACATCGGACATCTAATTAATCTCCAGTTAACTAGCAGAGCGTTCATCAAGCGCATGCAACTCGTGAATAGAATTAGAATACACGCTACAAATAGTTAAATCTCGCCGTTAGCAACGTCTCTGTCAGACACTTTGAAAAACTTCCAGAAGGGAGAACTCATGTTGACACTGGCCAGCTCCGCTCTGATGTTGTGTGCCCGTGCGCATGCATGCAGGTGCGTGGAAAAAGTCGCGCGAGTAATTTACGTCACGTGATCGGCTTTTTTGATCGGTGCTTTTGGGGTTTGCCGATCAAGCTATCTTTAGCCAATATCGGCCGATCATGATCGGCGGCCGATCAATCGGAGCATCACTAGTGAGAACAGAGGAATAACATCAGTGCGAACCACCAACATTTGTTTATTGGGATTAAATATTTGAACCATTCTGTGTCATTTTTCAATGTCAATCTTGTCACTATTTACATGTTTATTACAATCAAACACTGGCTCCATGTTGCCTATCGTTTGAATCTCGAGACTGCGTTTGTAAACTGTCTCTCACTACTGTGTCTATAGACTGTGTGTTTGCATAAACTGATAATTGCTGGACTGACCTGCTCACACACACGCTCCCGCCTGTGACGGCTCGACACTCCTGGGGGACAGCGACGGCTTCTCCGGGTTCGGCAGCCGGCAGGAGTTCCTCATTCACATTAGTTGATGTTTTTGCGTAGTTTAGAGTGACAAATCATACTTTTAGGTCAAAATGCGAACAGGTTGGCAGGTCTGAGTCTGTTCGATCTCAAATGTCTATTTGATTTAAAGGCCTGAATTGATTAAACAAAACAAAAAAAATCTATTTTTCTTACTTTTTTGGCTTCTCTATTCTTCCTCCTCTGTGGAAACTCCACCAAAAAAGGGATGATCTGCCATGGTCTCTCTAGTCAAGAAGGTTTTTGCATCAGGCACATCTTCTCTGTCAATGTCTGTGAAGAGAGCGGATTAATCACGTTAGGCCTTTCTGTAGTAGGCGTGTACACGTAAGGTGAATGTTACCAGGACATACAAAGCATTTGTTGCTGTTACTGTGACATGAACATTTAATCACTGCTAACATTCATTATCATTCATCATCAAGGTTTGACACTTATCATTTTACTGTCACTTTATGTGTCAGAGCTTTATATGTCTTCCAAGCAATGTTATTTCCACTTGGTTCTTGTTATCGATCTTACCCAAGGACTGCTCTTTGTGGTGTTGTTCCATTATGTATAGAGTGCCGAGTTCATAGCCCAAATCCTCATCTGTTTTTGCAATTCCTGCAAGAAATACATTTCCAGTGTTTAGTAAAACATCACCAGTCATCAGTGATCTGTGTTCAGAAAGCCAACTCACTATCGAGGTCTTTTTCGGCAAGGTGTGCATATTTGATCTGCAGGGTTTTTGGGTTGATCAGCATCAATCTCCTGAGTAGTGGGTATAAAAGATGATTATCCAAGCAGTGACGCACTGCAACACAGGCTTGGCTCATGATGCGGTTCACTGTGTCTTCAGTCAGGTCCTCTCCGATTCTCCTCATGAACTCACTCCAGGTCACATGGGCAGGAAGATGTTCCATTATCAGGATGGTTCGGTCTTCCAAGATGAAACGCTCATATAACCGGATGAAATGGTCGCAAGTTGGAGGTCTTTGCATTTTCAGCAATGTAGTGCCCTCTTCGACAAACTCAGGCTAAAGAGACAGTGACAAAACATTCGCTAAATTCAAATCTCCTAATTAAAGACTGAAGGAAATGAAAGATGAAAGCATTAGCTATGTTTCCATCACCCTGTTTTTATGCACATTTTAAAGTCCCGCATCAGAAACGTGATGGAAACGGCAAATGAAAAAGTCGCAAAAAAGTTTTTGACTCGTGCGAAAAAGGATTAATGCGAATATTGGGAGATGGAAACGCATTTGCCAAATTAATTTGATTTATATTGAACTATTCAAAATAAAACCATTGTAAGCACATCACACTTAAAACAGAACACATTTATAAGGTTGTTAAAGGTCGTCCCTGCTCGAGTAGTATACATATTTAGTAGCATTCGAAATGTCTCAGTGTGACTGGTACAAATGTCTCATTTCCAAATAAGTAAAACAAAAGGTAATATGGTTTTTAAGAGTTTAGAGATAACTGGCACACAAAGGAAGATGATCCTACCCCCAAAAGGTGTCAACTCTGAAAGCAAATGACCATTGTTTCCATGTGAAAGAGAAAGTTCTGGCTATTTAATGGAACGCAGCAGAGGATTCTGGGCCTTTCTGTCCTCAGATCAGCCCGTGAGGCCGAGACTCTCAGCCTCATGTATTTTTTAAATGTTGGGTTTGCATCTCTTCTCTTTATTCCACAGCATTTGATGTTTTGTTTCGATTATCTTTGGATTGATTATGTAATTGGCATGATACATTTACCTGACATAATACATTGTTACAGTTGATTATTCAAACTGACTTTGACACTATTTTCATTAGAGTTAAAAGGATTAGTCAAATATTTGCTCACATTTAATGATGCTCATTCGAAAAAGATTTGCTTCACGTTTGGATGGAAACCCAGTTAATGAAAAAAAAAACTTTACATGAACTCAATAACTAGGGATGCACCGATACCACTTTTTTCAGAATCGATCCGATCCGATACCAAAAATTCAGAGTATCGACCGATACCCGATACCGATCCGATATCAACACATTTTTTTTTTAAAAATCAAGTAGAATTTATGTAACTCTTTGTGTGTTGAACTGATAAGCACTCTTTTGTGTTAAACACAATCTACTTAATACAGACAACTTCATTATAAAGAAAAACAAATCCCAAAAATATATGATCATAATCTATGACAAAAATGCTATTATAAACTAGATTAGTGGATAATGCAACAGTAAAATTTAGTCTAGAAAAATCATGAGTCGACAATAATTGTATAAAATCTGAACATTTAGTGAAAAAAACAAATAAGAGACAATAAGTGTAACACTAAATCTGGTAAAACGTTACACATTGCTCTTGTATTGTAAAATACATTCATGAAAAACAAGATACAAATCAAAAAGATAAATTATTTTATATATAGCTATAGGCTACTATACAATTGAGACATGTTTTAAATGTATAGCACTGCTGTTTAATGAGGCAGCAACATATGATAGAACAGAACAAGAAAGGCTATTAATAATCTTCCATTGCGTCACTGTATTATGATTATGAAAGGCTCTAATACAGTGCGGCACAAAGCGCGTATGCGCATCCCGAGCGCAGAATGATGCGTTTGAAGCAACACAGAGTCACAGCGCACAGCTCTTCGAGTCCGCATTGAAAAGTTCAAAGCACAAACGAAAGACATATTGATACGTAGTGTATTATACAGTATCTATCTTTGCAATAGTTCATTGAGCCTTTTCTTTTAACAGTTTTAAATTTCAGTTACTGTGCGAGTGAAGAACAATTATAGTGCAGCTGACTAGTGTTGTGATCTAACCGACACCCGGTAGAAAGTAACAGGATTAAGTTACAGCAATAAAGTCTAGCAAGATAAAGTTGTTTTATGCAAAACCATAGAGCTTTATATACAGATCAAGTATAATAATAGTAACATTGAATCATCTTGGAGAGAGTTTCATCGTTGACTGACTCTTAACCGAACGCGACGCGCTGTTGGAATGCTGAATGGAGAATGACTGTCAGCCGCAGCAGAGGGAAAAGTTTACGTGATCTCGGATTTAATGACTTAAATGTTCATTTCTATCTCACATTATACTATAATGGCTTAAGAACACTTGTAATATAGTGCACGAAAACTTTATGGTGCTTATAATGTTTGTGTGCCTTTTGTGGGGCTTAACAACAACACAGAATAGTAAACGCACAATATCGTATTTGGATCGGCCTCGTCTGACCGATCCCCGATCCGGCAAAAATGGCAGTATCGGACCCGATATCCGATACAAATATCGGATCGGTGCATCCCTATCTATAACCGATGCTTCTAGGCTTTGGTTGTGTAATTCAGTTATATATCATACTATCTATATTACCGAATTTAACAAACTAGAGAATTTCATGAGGAATAAAGTCTTAGAATAAGAATTAGTAGATTTTTCTACATTGTTTCTGTTAATAATGTATTGTATCAAGTGTCCATTTCATAATAATATTCAGATTTATCATAAATAATTGAACATTAGGGGTGGCACGGTTCACAAAATCCACGGTTCGTTTCGTTTCACGGTTTTAGGGTCACGGTTTTCGGTTCTGTACGGTTCTTGTTGTTATTTTTTCTTTTAATCTTTAACACTCCAGAAATGTACTTCAGCATACGATATGGGCTATAGCTTAATTATCCACAATTCAGGATACAGTATTTAAAAAAAAAATGTATATCATGTAATCATGCACAAACTGAATTTGACTTGACTTTAAGCACATTATTGAGAGACCATCTCTGACGAAAGCCGGTGACATTTTTATACAGCAAAAGAGAAGACATTGATGAAATGCTTTTGTTTATTTGACACACAAAGAATGAATTAACTTGCATTTATCAAACTGTCAACTTCAGTGTAACGTTAGCTCTTACAAAATGTTTATCTTTTAAAAGAAAAAGAGAGGAACTCTTAAAGCACTATCTTTTAAATAAGTCAAAATACGTTACAAATAATTGCCTATAGATAATGAGGCTATAACAATATAGCAAAGGCCATAATCATAAAGTGAAACATAAGTTCAACCTCAACTCAAAAACAGTATATCAACAATGCTTCTATTCCCTGAGAGTGAGGATACATTTTTTTCACGTGAAATTAAAGTGCAGTTTGGAAACATGTGACTGGAGTTCTTATCTAAACTTAGTGTCACTGTATATATTTAAATATCAGGTAAGATGAAATCCAAAATGTTCCCACACACCGACTTATACGACGCTGGTGCATCCCCCAACTCCTGTTAGCCTTCCTTATCTCTCCCACTTGCCATTTCTATACGTGACGAGACCTGCAGCGCTGCACAGACCGATCAGTTTATGACATCGAAGTACTGCGAGAGAGATTGAAACGCATACGGAGCCGTTGCTCTCGCGGTACTTTGATGTTATTCATCGACCGGTCTGTGCAACGCTGGTTCAAGTCGAACAAGCCTCATATGTATGTCCACACATCTCTTATTTCGCGCGAAAAGTAAACGCACTGTCTGAGGTCACGGGCACGAGGTTACATTGCGCATGCGACGAACGAACCGTGCGACGCACACACACACCGAACCGAGACAAGCGAACCGAACGGTTCGGATGTTTTTTCATGTACCGTGCCACCCCTATTGAACATGTATTTTAAGTTCGTTAAAGAGGGGTGGAGGTGGGGTCACATTTGAGCATTTAAAAATTGACTTGAAAGTAACGCAATAGTTACTTTCTGAAGTAACTAGTTACTTTTAACTAATTTAGTTACTTTTTGGAAGAAGTAACTAGTAACTGTAAATACTTTTTAAAAGTAACTTGCCCAACACTGGTTATATATATATCATACTATCTAAATGACTGAATTTAACAAACCAATTACTAGAGAATTTCATGAAGAATAAAGTCTTGTCAACTTACCAATGTTTCCCAAAGTCTGCACCTCTCAACAAATTTGATGTCAACCTGAAAAATAAAGACAATTTTTTGCACATGATCAATCTACAGTCTACATTTTTTAAACACTTTTTGATCAAAACATGTCAACACTGATGTTTATGACAAGACTCAAAGTTCACAGAAGGAAACAAGAGTCAAAACGTTTGTTTTTGGAGAAAGAGCAACATACTTTCTGGCCGTCCGATCTTCTGATTCCTTCATGGACACGATCATCATATCCCACTTTCTTTCCCACTTTATAAAGAGACCGAAAGTATTTATGTTGCAGCGTCGGTTCATGAGGAAACATTAAGGTCACTGAAAAACACACAGACACAACGTGTTAACGTACAGCATGAGACTGAACACACCAGTGCAGATCAGGAGCCAGTACGAGTGGAGATTACTGTACAGACAAAACCACAACAACAGACTGAAATGGACATGAATCCAGTGGTACGTGACACCTCTACTATAAGTAAAAGTAGCATATTTGTTCTTGTTAACGTAACCGTAGCGTATGCTATAGTGAATTGTCTCTAGAACTAAGGGTGTAGAAATCTTAGTTTACCGGCTACAAACAACTAGACTACAGCAGAGCATGATAACTGGAGACTCACGGTCTGTGGGTTCGGCTGGCGTCGGCTCTGGTCCGGGTGTGTGTGGACGCTCCTTCTCTCGCTCAGGCACACCAGGACACACTTTGCTTATAAGCGTCTGGAAGCCACGCTTTACAGCAGCCAAACGAGGACGGCCTTCCCTCCCTTTAGTGTGTTTTTCTGAAAGCAAAGAATATTGATTAGAAACATTTATTAGCACAGATTACAGCTGAATGACTAATGTAAACCTGTCCAGATGTTCATGTGAATAATTAGCAGGTTTAGCATTGAAGTTCATGTTAGAAAGATAACTTAGTCCAGTATCCAGGCGCTGTTTGACAGGCTTTTAGTGCCTGTGCGCTTCGGGTGTATGTGAATGAAGTGTTTAGCCGGCAAGGCTTTCAATCACATGCAAATAATGAACTTTTGTGAATGGCGGTGTGCCGTGAGAGTAACTCTACCTCTGCCTTAACATGTGATGTGAATCTACTAATAAGCTACCGCTAATAGGCATTCTGGTTGACTACCGACTGTACATGTGAGTTTTGATTTGTATGAAATCCTCAGTTACCTGTCGGGTTGTTCTGCGCACGCACATCTGTTGGGCTTCTGGTCGATGGTTGAGCACTTCTATCCATTCCCTCAAACTGCATGTAGCCTGAGGAGAAATGAAAACTACCATCAGAAACATCAGGCCGAAGTGGACATGAATCAGAGTGGTAATGACCAGAGACTCACCGTCGGCCTCGAGTGCATCTGTGCCTGGTGTTTGTTTAAACCAGTCATGATCTACAATGTTCTGTACGGTGATCCCCGACTTTCTGTCACGAAGTTTCCGAAGTAGATCCTGGCATTCTGTAAAGGTGTTCAGAAGAGAGCTGATTAGTCCTGTTTGATTTTAAGATGTGTCGCTTATGTAAGTGAGGTAATGTTACTAATACACTGCATTTGTTGCTGTTACTATGAACATTTATTCATTGCTAAACTTCACTGTCAATCCGCTGTGTTTTACACTTTGCTTATTTGTCTTTACTGTCACTTGTGTAAGAGCTTCACATGTTTTCAAGCAATGCTATTTCCATTTCGTTCTTGTTTTTGGTCTCACCTTTGGACAAGCGTGTATTTTTCCAACCAAACCAAAGTTTAAAATCCAAAAGACATGTTCCTTCGACCATCCTCTTCAGCACTCTGTATAAGCCGTCATTTGTTGCCAGTAAAGCGTGTATTCTCCTCTCTGCTACTGATTTCAATTTGCCTGTTTCTGTAAGCAATACGTTTTCAGTGTTAGAAAAACATTTCCATATCCTGTGCATAATAAATCAGTGACTTGTGCTCAAAAAGCCAACTCACGTCTTTCTCTGATGGTCAGCGCTCTGTGAAAGCCGGTTAACTTGATCTGCATGGTGCATGGGTCGATGAGCACTTTTCTCAGGCTCATGTCTTTATAATAAACCCCCTGTTCACTGCAGTGCTGTAACGCAGCGGTGAGCTTCTGCATGATGTCTTTTGCTTCCGCTTCAGTCAGACGACCTCCGTTTTCTTGGATGAAGTCACACAAGGTTATGCTGGTTCCTGGATGTTCCATAATTAAGATGTTTTGATCTCCCATGTCAAACCATTCATATAACTTCAGGACATGGTCGCTATGTTTCATTATCCGCATTATAGCTGCCTCTCGACACACAGGTTCAGAATGGCCGATCTAAAAGAAGAGATCGACAAAAGGTTAGTTCAAACCTCCTTACTAAAGAGTGACGGAAGTTCAGGAAGAAAACAACTGTACATGTACACAACTGATGCTTCAAGGCTTTGATTGTCCATTTCAGTTTTATCTTATGCTGTCTACATGCAGAATTATCAATTACCGAATAAGAATTTAATAAATAATTCTTAAAAGTAATTTTCATGGAGAATAAAATCGTGTCAACTTACGTGGAAATCCAACCGGCGCTTCTTAACAAATTTGATGATCACCTGAAAAATAAAGAACATATTTGCAAGTGTCAGTGAACTGATACATTTTAGTTGTTGACATGATCATCTACAATCTTTTTTAAAACATGTTAACTGTAAACACTGATGTTTATGTCAGAACTCGAACGACAGAAGGAAACAAGAGGCAGAAAGTTTGGTGTGTCCAGAAAGAGCAACGTACTTGTTTGTCGTCTGATCTTCGAATTCCTTCATGGACAGTGCCATGGGATCTTGATGCCAGTTTCTTTCCCAGCTCATAAAAAGAGTCAAAGGATCCTGAAAAACACACAACAGCATGAGACTGAACTGCTTATGACTGAACACACCTGTGCAGATCCGGCGAGGAACCAACCGGTGTGGACATTACACATAAAATCAGTAAACAGGCTAAAATTGACACATGTGAATAATCGGCAGGTTTTGCATTGAAGGTCATGTTCCTTATACTTTAGATGGCAACTTCTTGAATCTGCAATCCTATTACAGTATTTTTCACAAATAAACCATTTAGGGCTTTATAAGTCAGAAGCAATACCTTGTAATTAATACAGAACTTTATAACATGTGAGTTTTGAACATGTGAGTTTTGATTTGTATTAATGTCCTCAGACAGTTACCTGTTGGGTCAATCTTCACAGGTCCATCTGTTGAGCTGCTGGGGTTTCTCTCAGACAACAACACAGTAGCGCTGGACGATGGTTGAGCGTTAGCCACCACTGGCTCGGTCTCAAGCTCATCTGAGGCTGGAGTCGGCTCCCGTCCGGGAGTTTGTGGACGCTCCTCCTCACATGTGTCCATGAACACGTCGCTGCTGCTGCGATCCATTCCCTCAGGTAAATACTCACATGTGTCCACGAACACGTCTCTGCTGCTGCGATCCATTCCCTCAGGTAAATACTCACATGTGTCCATGAACACGTCGCTGCTGCTGCGATCCATTCCCTCAGGTAAATACTCACATGTGTCCATGAACACGTCGCTGCTGCTGCGATCCATTCCCTCAGGTAAATACTCACATGTGTCCATGAACACGTCGCTGCTGCTGCGATCCATTCCCTCAGGTAAATACTCACATGTGTCCATGAACACGTCGCTGCTGCTGCGATCCATTCCCTCAGGTAAATACTCACATGTGTCCATGAACACGTCGCTGCTGCTGCTGCTATCCATTCCCTCAGGTAACGTTGCATGCATGATGTTTACTTTCTGCATGTAGCCTAAGGAAAAGTTCAAAATAACATCAGAAACATCAGGCTGAAACGGACATGAGTCAGAGTGGTAATGACTAGAGACTCACAAACAATAAGTGTAAGCTCTTGTGATTGTCAAAACATTTGGTGCAGTGTCAGCAATTTTAAAAAAATGTTTGTTTTTGTTACTAAAGGTATGTTTCAACCCATGCAACAATTCTAATGTTTTAATAACATATCCCATATCTTAAAACATGTCTTGATACAAATTGATATAAAACAAGTTTTGAAAATGTTGTGGTGACTATGTGTCACATCGGGCTGTTAATCTTAAAACAGTATGTGGAGTTTTGATGTGACGTATGTGTCACATTAAGAAAAATGGTAATGAGCTGCTCAAATAATTTAGCTGATTCAATTATTTTAGTGTTATATATATTCTGCTGCTCAATTCAAAGCATATTTTAACAAATGTAAGCCAAAAATGTCAAATTAATAACATTGTTAATGACATGTATTTTGAAAATATTTTGCATACCTGTTTTAGTTACAGGTATGCAAAATATTTTAAACAGGTATAACATATGTTGATATCATTTAAACTATTTTAAGATTATTTTATCTTTTTTTAGTAGTGAGAATAACATGAATAGATTCAGGAAACATCTTGATGTTCAGAATGTACTGAAGATTTGATTGGTAGCAGCCCTTTGTGTCTTGATATTATAATTTGATTTAATGTATGAAATTTACACAAAAGAGGATGCATGCTTATAATAATTAGGTTTAAACTCTGCAAAATATTTCCTCTGTGTTACACATATCCTTGCAAGTACAATTTTGCTTGTATTTACATTAAAGTTTTGCAACTATGGTTAAATTTGTAGTTACGGTTGTAGTCTACAACAATCAAAGATAAACCATAATGGTTGCAGTAACGTTAGCCTAACCATGGTTCATTGTGGAAATTAATGTTTTTACTGCAAATAAGTTACTGTGGTAAAATGATGGTTAACCAGCGCACTGGCCCGTATATATGACAATATAACAATGATGTTTTCTAGAGCTTAATTAAAAAAACAAACAAACAAACATTCATATATCTAGCCATGATTCATATACAAGTTTCTCCTTACCGTTAATGAGAAGGTCGCTGGATGAGGCTGAAGAAACTGTAAACACGGCGGCGTCTAGTCTCACTGTTTGTACGTCCGATAGTGGTTATGATGACCTGAGCTGTCAAAGTAACTCAATTTATATTGTATGTTAAATGACACCGTATTCTGTCAGATTATGAAACACTTTCGTCCGCTGGGGTGACTGATAATCGCTGTTGAACAACTTAGTCTGTGACGTCACATGAATCTCGCGCTGCCTGTGACTTCACAGCAGCTGCTGCTCTCTGCACCACAGTTTATGAGCCACATTATACATACATAAATAAATAAATAATATATACAAATTGTCAATATTGGTGTGTTTGTGATAGAAATTCAAAATGTCCGTTTTTTTTTCTACACACCCTCCTCCAGCTCTGTGCACGTGATCAACTCTGGGGCGCTGGAGAAATCGCCCTAGAAAGGCGGGTCTCTGGAGCTTGATTGACAGGTAATCTGACCAATCATACTCAGTGTTGCCAGACGTACGATAATTATCGTATTTGTACGATAATTTTGACCTCTGTACGATGTACGATCAATAATGAAAAAAATCCCATAATGTACGATAATTTCAGAATTTTGTGACACTTCAATCGGAGGCCATTGTAATTATAGTGCTTCTAGGTGAGAGAGAGGGAGAGACCTTGCATGTGTGCCTCATGAAAGCTAGTCTCCCCCTTCACAATCCAGTCAAATCACCACGGTATTCATTGTTTAAATTTATTTTAAAAAATGACCACATTTGAGAGGTGAGACTTTGTTTAATATCAAAAGTAACCGAAAAGTAACCTGGTCTGTCCTGTCTGTCAGCGTGTTGTCAGTCTCCTCTCTGCTCCGCGATGTATTTTTCACTGCGGTCACGCCATCTGTGCTGTGGAGAAGTGCGGTCACGCCATTTACGCTTCAAAATTTATTATAAATATACTTGACTTGACTTGTTTTATTCTTTAATAATTGCCTGCCAGTCATGAACATTTACATTGCTTACAGGCTAATAGGCGTTATATTTTATAACCCGGCCATAACTCCTATAGCTTAGCTAATTTGACAAACGGTGTAAGTTAAGTTATTTGAACGACAGCCCCTTATTTTCACTTTATCTTTTAAGATACGAATACCTATTATTTTAAAAAATATTCATCTTTTCAAATCTACATTTTGTAAAAACTTTTAGAATTGAAACCTAAGGCTATTGTGGCCTAAATGTTACCGAGTGAAACTTGACTTGATCAGAAGATAGGAATGACAAAGGGACGAAGAAAAAATGGGTGAGTTGCTTTTTGCTTATTTCAAAAAATTGTCGGTGGTTGTTTTGAATAATGTTTAGTGCTGCATTGTTAATTAATATGATTGTTATCATTCGTTTCCTGAGAATATGACTACAGATCATATTTGATTACATTCAACTTTATTGTCATTATGCAAAGTAATGAAACATGTATTTTGCACAGTATAACATACAGTTGTTTATATAGAGCAATATTAAACAGGTGTTGTCTGTGCAAAATACAAATAGTGCAAATAATATGTCCAGTAAAGAAGTGGAGCAGTGCTGGAAGAGGTATAGGTGCATTTAGGCCTTGTCCACACGGACACGGGTATTTTTATAACCGGAGTTTTTCCTCCTGCGTTTTTAAAAAAACTCTGTCCACATGAAAACGCAAAAACACGATATCAAGCGCTGTCAAGAGTATGCAACACCAGCAGGCGGCGATATAACTCTAACCGTAAAGTCACGTGTTGGCCAATCAGAAGCCGTCAGCGGCGCAAAAACTCCGGTTTTACGGTCTACACGACAATGGAACCGGCATTTCAGAAAATACTCACCCTGGCAGGGGTTTTCAAAAATGTTGGGTTTCAGTGACCAGATACTGCGTTTCCGTGTGGACGAACGGCCGAACCGCGTAAGAAATGTCACGGTTATAAAAATACCCGTGTCCGTGTGGACAAGGCCTTAGAGTTGAGGTGTGGACTTCAGCAGGATCACAGGCCTGCTGGTGCGAGAACTTACAGTATTAGCCTCCTGTAACTAGATGTAACAAGCACTATATCAAATTTCACCCCAACTAAACCACATTATAGGATAATATTTTAAATGTAAAAAATACTAAATTCTCAAGTAAAGAAAACTGTGTTTTATTTAAATGTTATATACAGAATTGTCTTCAAAACATTTGGAAAGGTAAGAACTATATTATAATGTTTTTAGTTTAATGGAAGTAATTTAGCATTTTTAGCATTAGGCCTATATGAAATTGTAAGCTTAAAATTTAATTTCTGCTATGTTATTGACAGTATGTATGTAAAACACACAAAATTGTGCTTTTACAGTCCAGAAAACAATACATATCTTTTGAAGATATTTTTAAACAAATCCAAGAGCTTCAGGAGTCATTATCTGAGCAAAAAAAACAGGGGATTGTCTTCTGCAAGACCACATGTTCTGGGCAGAACTCTGCACATATTTGGGTGTATCAAATACATCCCCAAATAGATATCAACTAAAAAGGGCATACAAAAATGAAAATGTGAAAATGGACAAAGATGTAAAGGAAGATGCACCAACAGTTGCACAAGCAGAAGAAGACATGAGTGATTTTCAAAAGAAAGATGTAAAACAACGTATTAAAGAGAAGGACATTGTAAAGATAGAGACTCAAATGAGGTGAAGACAGTGCTAAAAGAGGAAGATGTACCAGAGATTGAAGGCGCAAAGGATGAAGAAGTTACACAAGAGATGACTACATTTCAAAAGGTAGATGAAAGAGAATTAATTTTGATTTGTTACCACAACTTTTTATATTTTGTCAAATCAACTTAGATAAGTAATGTAGTTCAGATAACATAATATTTTGAGTTTCTATTTATTAAACCAATCTCCTTTGTTGTATTAACTCAATTTTTTTTATTTCAATGAACTCAAAATTTTAAGGCAACCGGGTAACTTACATTTTTAAGTTAATCCAACTTTTTTTTTTTTTCAGTGAGGGAGAAGGAGTTACAAGAGGATGAAGATTTAACTGGACACTGCACAGGAAAGGATGTGATGAATGATGAGATTATATTATTTACATTTAAACTTATACACATTTACTACTAGAAAACTAACACAGATGATGAAACACAAATTAAATGATTTTAAATGATATAATGTATGACTTTCTGTTTAATCTCTTGTAGGTCCAAAACAAATATCCCAAGGTGGAAGACAGTCACAGTTGGAGTGATACTGACGATGAAGTCAATCTTGACAAAGAAGATCAATTCTTTACGTGTTCCTGCACCACCTTCTTTTTTTTATTATTCCTCAAACTGCCTGGAAAAAAACTAAGAAAAAAACAAAAAAAGGATCACTTCAAGGGATTGCAGTGGACTAACATTATCTCTTCAGGCATTCGCACAATCCTTCCACATTGCAGTTTTGCTTTTACAGGCCACAGGGTTAAAATACAAGGATCGATCAGGAACACACCTGCTTTTAAATGCTCTGGCTATTGTCTGTTCACTGACTGCCCAGTAAAAGTTGATGTTGTTGTGCACAGTGAGAACACGCTTAAAGCTCAGGGGTCGTTCAGAGATGGCATGGTAGTTCACAGTAGAACAGAGCTGCAAAGGCGACCTGTAAGAGCGGATGAATAAAAGGAAATAGCAATTGCAAACAACACTACCAAACTCTATCTTAAGAAAATGGAAAACCTTAAAGAATCTGTGGTTGAGTCTGGCTGTGGAGACCATCGCCAGGTGTTCTGAAATCCATTTCCTGGAGACAAAGAATGAAGGCCAGGAAACATAAAAATGAAACACTCAGTCTCCAGATGATGGTAGAAGAAAAAAGAGATGAGGTTATCCAGAAAGTGATAATCCTAAGGGTGTGATGCTTTGGTCGAAGAAAAGCATTGACATATTTCACCAAAGATGTAAAGAAGACATAGTATATCATGATGCAACAGGAAGCATTGTGAAGAAAAGTAAACAGAGCACAGGTCCTTTTTACGTTTAATAAGGGTTCCTCTCCTTTTCCAGCAGCCACGCATGTGACCTGTGACCACACCACCTCATCTATAATGTATTTTCTTAGTGCTTTCCAGACAGATCATGCCAAGCAATATGGACACAAAAACATCAGTCCACTCATGATAATATGTGATGGATCCATGGTCCTCATGCAAGCAATCTCACTCGTCTTCTGCCAAACTAACCTCAATGCCTTGCGCCAAAGTTATTATCAAATATAGCTGCAAGCAGCCATTACCGGGGCCAAGCGCAAAAGCAGACGACAAGACATGCCAACATGGCTGGGAGTGTCCAACTGCAGCAAGGAGCAGTTAAAGACATTTAAAGATGAATTTTGGCAAAATGGCTGAAAAAGCACATACCTTAACTAAAAATATGATTTAATGGATTATCACCTTCGACCAATAGGTGGCGCAGTTATGAAATGTATGTGGTGTGGTCAGAGTGAGGTGACAATGACACATACACAGTTTGTTGTCAAAATGTCAAGGCATTGCAGAGATAAAGCCTGAATAGTCCTTTTGGCATCATGCCTTAACTTTGCTGCTGCAGTATACGAAAACGGTTTTGTCTATCGTCACGAAATCCATAACTTTTAGTCAGCATGGTCTGGAGATGATACGATTCAATTTTGGTGAAAATCGGACAAACGGTCTAGGAGGATTTCGAACAAGTAGGTATTGAATGAAAATCAAGATGGCGGACAGGAAGTTCGGCCAAATACGGCAAACTTGGTATCTATGTTCTCGGAAAGACCCAAGGAATCTAGTTAGGCCAGTGTCATTACAATAAGGAAATGTATTCAAAAGTTATTAGCATGTTTGGAAATTTTATTAAAACTTTTGACCAAAAGGTGGCGCTGTCTGGAAATCTTTTGAGAACCTTCAGGGCATGGAGCTGATGGCACATTCAGAGTTTCGTAATGTTACAGCAATGCATTCGTCAAGTATAGCATTTTACATCACAAAACTGTATTGAAGTCAATGGGAATTTCATGTTTTGTTCTATTATAGCGCCACCAAGAGGCTCAGTCCCACCATTTTTTTATGTGTCCTCAGAGTGAGCCCATACATATGTGTGTCAATTTTGGTGAAAAAATCTCAATTCGCTTCGGAGTTATAGACATTTAAAAAAAACACGTAAAAAATGACTGACACGTGACTTTGATTGAATTTTACTACCCCTTACTATCAATATTTTTGCATTTGGGCATTGGCATTTAGCTATCGACCTATGTTTCCAAACTTCTGACGGTGGTTTCGTCTCGATCGGACTAGCGGTTTCGGAGATATCCGCACATGTTTTTTAAGCGCTAAATTACAACGCTGCACAAACCATATGCCGAAACCTGGCAAGTCTGGTATCGTTGGACTCGGCAAGGATTCAGGAGTCTAAAGACATGACTCCCGTGAAAATAAGTCAACCGCAGCCAGAGTTATAAGCATTTGAAAATTTTATTTTACCACTAGGTGGCGCTGTTTCGAAACTTCTCAGGCTCCTTCAGGGCATCGTACTGATGACCCATACCGAGTTTCGTAACAATTCGTTCATGCGTTCAAAAAATACAGCATTTTAGCACATAATTCAAAATGGCGGACAGCCAAAATGGCCGATCTGGGAAAATTGGATATCAGTCGACTCGGCATGACGCCCTGAATCTAACGAGACCACTTTTATGATTTTTGGACAAACCGTTCAGAAGTTATGAGCGAAAATAGCCATTTTTCATATCTCCGGACCAGTAGGTGGCGCTGCGCCGAAACGCAGCATGTAGCCTCAGGTCATGCTTGTGATGACATGTACCAAGTTTGGTTTGAATACGATTAAGCGTTGCGGAGATACAGCCTTACGTCCGTTTTTGCAAGCGCTACGTAAAATTAGATTGTGCGTTTATCGAAAACGGTTAAGCGAATCGATTTGAATTCCATAACTTTTTGTCAGCACTGCCTGGAGATGATCTGGTGCAATTTTGGTGAAAATCGGACAAACCGTCTAGGACGAGTTCGCGAAAGTAGGTTTTTTGGACAATTCAAAATGGCGGCCATATTTTTATGACGCAAAATAACGTCATAGGGTGCGATCGAATTGCCAGGAGCTCAGGAATCAGAGGAAAAAATAATTTTGTTGATAGGCCTAACGGTTCAAAAGTTATTAGCATAATAAAAGTGAAACTTTGGACAGGTGGTGGCGCTAGAGGGAATGAGTTAGAGACACCAAAATTGGTGCAATTACTGTTGGGACTGTCCTCTATCAGAATGTCAAATCGGAACAACTTTCCCGGAAACGGTTCTATGGGCTGCCATAGACGCCCAGTCGGAAGAAGAAGAAGAAGAAGAAGAAGAAGAACCAGAACAGATACAATAGGTACCTCCGCACCTTCAGTGCTTGGCCCCTAAATATTGACAGGGAAAGGCACCACTGAAGACTTATTTCCCGACTTATTTACCCCCATAGGGCCGGGCTTCGGGCCAATTTTCACGTCATAGTTTACACGCGGGCCGGGCCGGGCCTCTGGCCTGTTTTAGGCTTATCTTTTTTGTAGCCTATTTTAGACATTAATTAAAATAAAATATGAGAATGACGATTGAAAAGCAAACATAGAAAGACGTTTTATAACCTGACACATGACAATCTGCTCACGCACACGCACACAGGTTTCCCCGCGGCGCGATCCGAGATTCGCGCGACCGGCTCGTTCTGTGTTTAGTGTCTGCCAGCAGCAGAAGTAGCGAGCGTGACTTCAGCGCAGCTGGAAAAAGTGCGACTGGATTAAAACCTTCCACTGTGCGGATGCTGTGCTTTTTCTTCACGATGCTCTGTAAGAGACTTCTTATGTTAGGAGGCTGTCTTGTTGGTTTTCGTTTGATTGGACTTTATTTGTAGGCTATAGTCTGTTGGAAACTATTGGAAATAAGAATGGCCATGTTCTTTAGCCTAATGAAGACTTGATTTGACTTGACTTTGAGGTAAGATAACCAGCATGTTTGTTTTTTAATTTAATGTAATTTATTTGATGTGTTTATTGTATTTAGCTAATTTAGTTTGCGAACGCTGTTGCGACTGAGCAGCAGAGAAGTTTGCCTCAGCTTTTCAAAAATGATAATAAACGTTTAAACTAACGTTAACTGTCTGTGTGATATGCTTAAATTGTTTTATATCTATGGATTTTATTGTAGCCAAGTAAAGTGTTGATTTGAAATTGAGAGGCTAAATGGATCAAACATGTTTAACTCGCTGTCGGCTGCTTGGTCGTTATATATAGGCTAATATATATAAATAAATAAAAACATATTTGTCCAAATAAACGTAATAAAGAAATGAAAATAAACTTACCGGTAACTACTTTGCCATTGAGAACATAACAGATCTGTTTTAATGACTGCAACATAGTCAGGCTGTGACATGTTACGCAGGCTGTTTTTTTTTTTTTTTTACGGGCTCGGGTCGGACTCGGGCTGATCATTCTGATGAGCTGTCGGACACGGGCCGGGCTAGGGCCTGAGCGTCTCGGGCCAGGGCCGGGCTTGGGCCTAGATTTGAGGCCCGTGCAGGGCTCTATCCTGCAGGTCTATTAAGCCAGGATGCTCAGGGACATGCACGAGGGTAGAGCTGACCGAGGGCTCTTCAATGAGCTGCGTGCTGCCACTGACCTCGCTCTCCGGGCGACGAAAGTGACCGCACGCTCCTTTGGTCAGGTGATGTCCACAGCTGTGGTCCAGGAACGACACCTGTGGCTTAACCTGGCTGATATGAGCGGGCTCGTCTCCTCAACTCGCCCATATCCCAGGCTGGCCTCTTCGGCGGTGTGGTCAAGGACTTTGCCCAAAAGTTTGTCTCAGAAACAGACTGAGGCCATCAAACATATTCTTCCATGTAATTACTGCTGCCTCCATCCAGCTGCCGGCTCAGTCTGCTCAGTCTGTTCGCCGCTGAGGGCGCCCCCCTGCGACTCCAGCCCCTCCCGCTCGGCCCCCGCAGCAGCCTCCACCTGGGCCGCGTTGTAGAGGACATCACAGACAGGCGCCCCAGTCCTCCTTTGGCACCCTCGTCCCTATCTATGGAACCTACATGTGTGGCTTCTCGACGGGACGAGGCAGGTTTGAGTACCCTACCACCAGCGGTGGTGCCTACCATCACTTCCGCTAGAGCTTTGTCTACGAGACACCTCTATGAGTTGAAGTGGAACCTCTTCGTCTCCTGGTGCTCTTCTTGCCGAGAAGACCCCAGCAATTGCCCCATCAGAGTCGTGCTTTCCTTTCTTCAAGATGGGTTGGAGAGAAGGCTGTCTCCCTCCACTCTCAAAGTTTATGTTGCCACTATCGCCGCACATCGTGTTTTAATAGATGGTAAGTCCGTTGGGAAGCACGACCTGGTCATCAGGTTTCTGAGGGGCGCTAGGAGACTGAATCCTCCTCGCCCTCCTCTCGTACCCTCTCAGTGGTCTTAACTGCCCTGAAGAGTGCTCCCTTTGAGCCTCTGCAATCAGTAGAGCTGAAGTTTGTGTTAATTAAGACAGCGCTTCTGATTGCACTGGCCTCTGTGAAGAGGGTAGGGGACCTGCAGGCATTTTCAGTAGACGAAGCATGCCTGGAATTCGGGCCGGCTGACTCTCACGTGATCCTGAGACCCTGGCCTGGATATGTGCCCAAGGTTCCTACCACCCCCTTCCGAGATCAGGTAGTGAACCTACAATGCTGCCCCTGGAGGAGGCAGACCCAGCCTTGGCACTGCTCTGTTCAGTACGTGCGCTCCGCGCTTACGTAGACAGGACGCAGTGTTTCTGGACCTCAGACCAGTCTGTTATGGTGGGAAGCTGAAGGGAAAGGCTCTCTCAAAGCAAAGGTTGTCTCACTGGATAGTGGACGCCATTGCTTTGGCTTACCAGCAGCAAGGTTGTCCGTGCCTCCTCGGTGTGAAGGCACACACTCCACACACAGCTGCAGGAATGAGAGGATGGAAGCGCATTTTTGTCTCAGTTATTTGCATTGCAAAACATCAGACCTGTATCTGATTTTGGACCACATATGGAAGTGGCATAAATCAAAATTGAAAACATCAGATTCTGTTCACACTGTCATAAGAAAACAGATGTAAGTCACATGTGAGCAAAAAAAATTTGGATTTGGGCCACATTTACTTGCAGTCTGAACGTAGCCTTTATTAACTTTTTGAAACGTCAAAGTGGTAGTTGCGTAGCTGTTAATGGAGGGACAGAAATAACTTTGATTTTATTAAAGATATCTTCGTTTGTGTTTCGCAGATGAACAAAAGTCTCACAGATTTGGAATGACACAAGAGCGAGTAAACGACAGATCTTTCATTTTTGGGTGAACGATGCATTAAAAAAAATATATATATATATATGTGAGGGGGAGGCACTCACCACACTTTGAAAACCTCTGGATTAAAGTAATCAAACGCTGTGGTCTAATTTGGATATTATTAGATGATATTATTTCAAAGATACTCACCTGCTCCTATGAAGCTCTTCCTGAGAGCGTCTCTGAGGACCTTCGTCAGCTGGTGACAGACACACTTCAGACAGATCCAGAGAACCGCCCGTCTGTCAGTGAGATCCTGATGAGGCCCTTTATCATTAAACATCTTTATGAAAAGGTGAGTTGAGTAATTAAAATGTAACTTTTCATAAGTTTTGCTGTAGTCTCCTAAAGTCATAAAGTAAAAATGTTTAATGCAATATGGTTTGCAACACGGGCACAATGAAATTAAACAAAACACTGAACCGTCAAACTAAATTTTGATTTCATTAAACTTGATTTTTTTTCAGAGTAAACACACTATTGAAGAGCTTTATGGGAGGCTAAATGTACTTGAAGAACTGGCCAATGGTTTGGAGACGGTCCACTACAACACAACCGTAGGCAGTCTGACAGGAGGTGTAGTGGGATTGGCTGGAGGAATCACATCTGTGGTTGGGCTTATTCTGGCTCCGTTCACTCTCGGAGCGTCTCTGATAGTAACAGGGGTGGGAATCGATGTAGCGGTAGCTGGTGGAGTAGCATCTGGTGCGAGCAACATAGCAAAGATGGTTAACCAGCGCACAGATCGCCAAAAGATCAAAATTATCATTACAGAGATACAAGAAAAGATTACCTCCACAAGCAGCTGCATCCAAAACATCCAAATAGCCGTGATAACTCAAAACGTGCTTTCTGAAAGCAGGGAATCATGGTCCAATGCAGAATCTGGGGCAGACTTTGCAAATATCGGGGCTCGACTTGGACGAGGTCTGGGGGGGATTGCAGAGCTTATCCGCTTAACTCAAGTCGCAAGTGTTGGGAGAATTGCAGCTCAGACGGCGAGAGCCGTTCGTGTGGCTGAAGCAGCAACTGGGGTTTTATCTGGACTATTTGTAGCTGTTGACGTCTTCTTTATTGTCCTCGACTCCAAAGAAATTCACAAACTCCGCAGAGATTATGCTGCAATAGCGACTCAACAAGAATCAGAAATTGCAGCAAACAATACACAGTCTGAAAGCAACCAAACCCCTGGGTCAGACGCAAGACATCTGCAGGAGCTGCAGTCTGAGATCATGAAATTTGGGAGAAAAATAAGGGAGACAAAAGAGGAGCTAACAAAATGTCTTGATGAATTAAATGTCGAGCTGCAAAACCTAGAACCGGACATATAAACAGTTTACTAGGAATTACGAGAGTTTATAATACTCAGTATGTTATTTTATCATAGACATACAGTGCATTCGAAAATTATTCACAGCACTTCACTTTTTCCACATTTTGTTATGTTACAGCCTTATTCCAAGATGGATTAATTGCATTATTTTCCTCAAAATTCTACAAACAATGCCCCATAATGACAACATAAGAAGTTTGTTTGAAATCTTTGCAAATGCATTAAAAATAAAAAATGAAAAAAAAGCACATGTACATAAGTATTCACTGCCTTTGCAATGACACTCAAAACTGAGCTCGGGTGCCTCCTCCTTTCTTCTTCTTTCTGGATTTTTTTTGCGGTTGGCACACAATTAGATGGTGAATTCAGTTCCTCCTGTTTCCACTGATCATCCTTGAGATGTTTCTACAACTTGATTGGAGTCCACCTGTGTTGGATTCAGTTGATTGGACATGATTTGGAAATGCATGGCAGATATACTATATACTGATGGGTCTAAAGACCCCAACTAAAGCGGCAGTGAGTATTGCCATTGCTTTAGCTCTTAATTGGCTGCTTATGAATTGCATTGGAGGCATAAACAGAGCTGTAGTTGCCTCAGACAGTCAAGCTGCATTATTGAGCATAAAAACAGGAAAGTCATGCAGACGATCTATTATACAAAATATACCATATATTGTTTCAGCTGCATAGTAAAGATGTTTGTGTTCAGTTTGTCTGGGTCCCTGCTCATGTAGGTGTTGATGGAAATGAAGAGGTGGATATTCTAGCTAAACAGGCCTTGAAATTGGATGTGGTTAACATCAAACTCCGTGAATGCCCAGACTTGAACCCGATTGAACATCTCTGGAGAGATCTGAAAATGTCTGTGCAGCGACGCTCCCCATCCAACCTGATGGAGCTTGAGAGGATCTGCAATTAAGAATGGGAGAAACTGCCCGAACATCGGTGTGCCAAGCTTGTAGCATCATACTCACATACTTGAGGCTGTAATTGGTGCCAAGGTGCTTCAACAAAGCATTGAGCAAAGGCTGTGAATACTTATGTACATTTGTGGTTTTAATTTATTTTACACTGTAAAAAAAAAATTTGGATTACCTTAAAAAAGTAAGTTACCTGGTTGCCTTAAAAATTGAGTTCATTGAAATGAAAAATTTGAGTTAATACAACAAAGGAGATTGGTTTAATAAATAAAACCTCAAAATATTATGTTGTCTGAATTACATTAATTATCTAAGTTGATTTGACAAAATGTAAAAAGTTGTGATAACAAATCATCAAAATTAATTTTTACAGTGTAGTTTTAATACATTTGAAAAGAGTTTCATGTTGTCATTCTATTGTTTGTAGAA
Organism: Semotilus atromaculatus; assembly: GCA_031834385.1. Lineage (NCBI taxonomy): Eukaryota > Metazoa > Chordata > Actinopteri > Cypriniformes > Leuciscidae > Semotilus > Semotilus atromaculatus. The sequence continues at coordinate 39,113,504 of JAULUF010000009.1, read as the reverse complement.
TTTGGAGGAAAATAATGAATTTAATCCATTTTGGAATAAGACTGTAACAACAAAATGTGGAAAAGTGAAGCGCTGTGAAATCTTTCAGAATGCACTGTAAGTCTTGATTATAGTAGCAGCATATATCTCACTGCACTTCCAATAATACAGTGATTTTAAGAATGTTAGTAATATATTGGGCCTTTTTCTATTTAGAGTAGAGTTTTTGTTTCTTCATGTTTTGAGAACTAGAAAAAAAGGAAACATGTAAGGCTAAATATGTTGTTATTTGTGCCAGTCTTTGTGAGTGTCTGTGATTATATGTATATTTTCCTTCTGCAGTGTCATTGCAATTAGGGATGTCAATTTTATGGAAAATATAAATGTATTTGTCATTCAAATTGATAATCAATTAAAGCATTAATAAGTTTGTTATAATAATAAAACATTTTATTTGCCTTTCTTATACACAAAGTGCAACAAATATCAAATAATACAAAGTGTAAAATATAAAAAATCACAGTAATAATTACACATTAAAACCGTTACTAAAAAGTTTGTCTTGAAGTTTCTTAAAACAATAAAGCTGGTACCCAGATAACAGGGAACATTATCATAACTTTAACTAACGTTCTGTCAAGGTTCTCAAAGTTATGAGCAAATGTTCTTCCAGTAACATTAATATAGTGTTTGTTAAACGTTATCTGGGCTTTATATAGGACCAGTGGTTCGGAGAATAGATGGAGTTACAATAAACAAAGTGAGAATTCTTTACGATTTTATTTTTAATATCTGCCTTGTTTGAAAAGGAGGAGTAAACAGCGGCTGACAGGACAGTCTAAGGTTATATGTAGAACCTTTTCTTATGAAGTGTAAGACAATAATACGTTGGTTCATACTTTAAATGCATTTACACTTTCAAATTTCATACAAAATTTCTAAATGCATTACTTTATTACATTTCTAATCAAGTAAACAAAGTTTTTGAGGAGGCACTGCCGCACTTACTGTGCCCTGACTCTCTTCAAAAGAACGAGATGATCAGAGAAACCATGAAGGATTGTGTTGCGATCAGTAGGTTTTCTTATTAGGGATATCACCAGAGAAATACTATTTAGAAAAAGAAGCAAACTTTCAGAGAAACAATATGCCGTCATCACACTTCTGTGTTTAAAAAGCAGAAGCTTCAAATAATAGCACAAAAAAACTTCCGCTGCGGCCTATATCGATGACTGTGCATACGGGATTGTTGTGATTTATTTAAGTAAAATTCATCACAGACACTATTTCTAAAGACACCACCCTCATTTTACAGCATTATTAATTGAGCATTAATTGAAACATAGAATATATTCTATAATAGATATTCCGATGCATTTCTCGTAATCTCGTAATGATCACACATCTAATGAGAACTTATACTTGCATCTTTGAATCAGATATGCATCTTAAGTGAATGGACCAAAAGAAGTGAATAACTGGCCAAACACTGCAGCATGATGAGGAGTGTAGGTGTAGCTCGTCATCTGTGTGCCGCTGACGTGTCTTCAGCATCTGTGTATGGGTCAAATAAGGACAATTACAAAGCCAAATAATTGTTTGGTATATTTGGATACCCAAATCTATTTTATATTTGTTCAATGTGGATATTTTATATTGAGATATTTAAACTACATGTAATACATAAATAAAAATGGAACTTAAAGTCATAACAAGATTTATATGTAACTATAAAAGACAGCTAAAACAATAAAGCTGGTGGGGGCCTAAGACTTGTACTGTATACTGATGGAAATAATGTTTTTACAAATGAGAAGAGTGGACCATAATTATATATCAAATATTTATTAGACATTTTTATTTATTATTTTAATTTTTTATCCTTAAGTGAGGCGGAGCCAAGGCAACAGTGGCAAGGAACCGAAACTCCATCAGGGACAGAATGGAGAAAAAAACCTTGGGAGAACCCAGGCTCAGTCGGGGGCCAGTTCTCCTCTGGTCAACGAGCCAACAGTGTGTGTTTATGATCCAGGCATTACAGGTCAGAGGTCAGATTGGATCAGAACATTATATTCTGCAGTTCATCTGGTTGGACTTTGGTGTCATCACGCCGGTATGGAGACGAGATTGTTGAGGATCAGTGCCGATGGCTGTCGTGTCGATGAGGCCTTCACAGGGCTGATGAAGGATGGGTCATGGATGGGTCCAGGTCCACCATCTGATCTGGATACGGCCGGGATCCGGCTGACTTCAGCAACAGGGAAGGGACTGGTTGACACTTCAGGACTGCGGCGTCGTCGTGTCCATGCGAAGGTCCTTCATCAGATCTGGATACGGCCTGGATCCGGCGGACTGCGGCAAACCTCGGATAAACAGAGAGACTAGCGTTAGCGTAGACGCCATCCTTCTTATGATGTAACGAGTACGACAGGATTAATGGGGAGTGTTCCCGGTTCCGGCTGACCTAAACTAATGCAGCCTAACATTGAATTATAGAAGTCTATAGTGTGTTATGTGTATGCCATGTTAAAGAGATGTGTTTTTAGTCTAGCTTTGAACTGACAGTGTGTGTCTGCTTCCCGGACAATGGTAGGAAGACTGTTCCAGAGTTTTGGTGCTAAATAGGAAAAGGATCTACCGCCAGCAGTCGATTTTGATATTCTAGGTATTATTAACTGGCCGGAATATTGAGATTGCAATAGACGTGAAGGACTATAATGCGTTAAGAGCTCGCTCAAGTACTGTGGAGCTAAACCATTTAGGGCTTTGTAAGTAATCAACAATATTTAAAAATGTATACGATGTTTAATAGGGAGCCAATGCAGTGTTGACAGAACCGGCTAATATGGTCATACTTCCTGGTTCTGGTAAGAACTCGAGCTGCTGCGTTTTGGACCAGCTGTAGTTTGTTTATTAAACGTGTAGGGCAACCACCCAGTAGAGCATTACAATAATCTAGCCTTGATGTCATGAACGCATGAACTAATTATTCTGCATTTTCATTTACAGCATATGGCGCAAATTAGATATATTTTTAAGATGAAAAATTTCAGTTTTACAGATACTGGACACATGATTTTCAAATGAAAGGTTGGTATCAAAGAGCTCACCCAGGTTCCTAACCGACGACGAGGACTTGACAGAGCAGCCATCAAGTGTTAGACAGTATTCTAGGTTATTACGTGTGGACGTTTTTTGTCCAATAATTAGAATCTCTGTTTTTTCAGAATTTAGTAGTAAGAAATGACCATTTTGATTGGAACTCCTTCCATGAAATCCGAAATACCTCTAGTTTAGTTTTCTTCCAGTTGTGCTCCATTTTTCTGGCTGCTCTCTTAAGGGCCTGAGTGTGCTCGTTGTACCATGGCGTTGGACTATTTTCTTTAATCTTCTTTAAGCGCAACGGAGCAACTGTGTCTAAAGTGCTGGAAAAGAGAGAGTTTCTGTCGCAATATTGAGTTCTTCTAAGCTATCCGGGATGCTGAGATGATGAAACTGATTAGGAAGATTATTTATAAAGCCATCTTTAGTGGCAGGAGTTATAGGTCTAACATATTTATAACACGGAGTCGGCTTTGCAGCCTTGGCTAAATGAAGTTTACACAAGACTAGATAATGATCGGAGATGTCATCGCTCTGCTGCAGAATTTCAACAGCATCAACATCTATTCCATGTGATAGTATTAGATCTAGTGTAGGATTACGACAATGAGTAGGTCCTGACACGGTCTAACTAATGTATATTAAAATCACCAACAATTAGGGTTTTATCTGCAGCCAGTACTAACTCTGATATAAAGTCAGCAAATTCTTTGATAAAATCTTTATGGTGCCCTGGTGGCCTGTATACAGTAGCCAGCACAAATCTCAAACGGGATTTATCATTTACACTAGATATTGTTACATTAAGCACCAACACTTCAAAATAATTATATTTGAAACTAGACTAATTTTGAAAGTATTACTATAATTACAGCAACACCTCCCCCTTTGCCTTTCAGACGAGGCTCATGTTTATAATCGTAATCTTGTGGGGTGGACTCATTTAAAGTAATGTAATCGTTTGGTTTTAGCCAGGTTTCTGTCAAACACAGCACATCTAGGTTATAGTCTGTAATCATATTATTAACTATGAGCGCTTTTGATGCGAGAGATTGAATATTCAGCAACCCAAGCTTTATCATTTGTATTATATCTGTTTTTTATTTGTTGAACATCAATTACATTTTTACCCTTAGATGGGTTTGGATATTTTTTGTATTGCCTAATTCGAGGAACAGACACAGTCTCTATATGATGATATCTAGGTGAAAGAGGCTCTATGTGATGGGATTTATCTAACCTGGGTGACGTGAGGCCGCTAGCAGACGGTCGGTTAAGCCAGTCTGTCTGCTTCCTGACCTTGTGCCCACTTTGTCATGTTTGAGCTCTAAGACTATGAGCCATATTACTAGAGAGAAGAGCAGCACCAGCCCAGGAGGGATGAATACAATCTCTTTTCAACAGGTCTGGTTTGCCCCGAAAACTTTTCCAATTGTCTATAAATTCTATATTATGTTGCAGACACCACTTAGACAGCCAGCCATTGAGTGAGGACAATTTACTAAGTATCTCATAACTCTGGCGAACAGGAAAGGGGCCAGAGCAAATTACAGTGCTTGACATCGTACTTGCGAGTTCACACACCTCTTTAACGTTAATTTTGGCTATCTCCGACTGGCGGAGTCGAACATCATTAGTGCCAACATGAATAATCATTTTAGAGAATTTACGATTAGCATTAGCCAGCACTTTTACATTTGCTTTGACGTCAGACACTCTGGCTCCCGGCAAACATGTGACTATGGTGGCTGGTGTCTCTATTTTCACGTTCCGTGCGATAGAATCGTCAATAACTAGGGCACATTGACAGTGGGTGTTTCACTGAGGGGAGAAAACCTGTTAAATGTTGTAATCAGAACGGAAGAGCGGTGTTTTGTCCCGCGACTATAGCGTCTCACGGTCACCCAGTTGCCCTGCTGCACGGGCTCTACTTCAGCCGGAACCGAACAATGCACAGTGTTCACTAAACTAGTCGCATCCAAAGCAGTATCTAAAGCCCTTGCACTGTAACTATCCTCAAATAAAGTTTGGATGCGTGCCTCTAGTTCTGATAAGTTCTCTATCAGCCTGACTATCTCCCTGCATTTATCACATGTAAATCCTGTGCTGACAGAGAAAGCTATGCTATACATGTTACATGAAGTGCAAGTGACAATAAGAGGAGAAGACATGACTCACCGTGTTTGTTGACTGATCACTACTTACCACAGCTTTGATGGATTTGTAAAAGGCACGAGCGAAATAAATAAATAAAGCGCGCATGGATAGCCAACTCAACAGAGCAGCGAGGCAGACAGGAGTGTGTGTGTGTGTGTGTGTGGATTGAGAGGGGGAGAGGAGGGGGAGAGGAGAGGGGGAGAGGAGAGAGAGGAGGGAGTGGAAAGGATAGGAGAGGGGGAGAGGAGAGGAGAGGAGAGGAGGGGGAGGAGAGGGGGGAGAGGAGAGAGAGGAGAGGAGGGAGAGGAAAGGATATGAGAGGGGGAGAGGAGAGGAGGGGGGGAGAGGAGAGGAGGAGGAGGGGAGAGGAGAGAAGAGGAGAGGAGAGGAGGGGAGAGGAGAGGAGAGGAGGGGGAGGAGAGGAGAGGAGAGGAGGGGGAGGAGAGGGGGGAGAGGAGAGAGAGGAGAGGAGGGAGAGGAAAGGATATGAGAGGGGGAGAGGAGAGGAGGAGGGAGAGGAGGGGGAGGAGAGGGGGGAGAGGAGAGAGAGGAGAGGAGGAGGGAGAGGAGGGGGAGGAGAGGGGGGAGAGGAGAGAGAGGAGAGGAGGGAGAGGAAAGGATATGAGAGGGGGAGAGGAGAGGAGGGGGGGAGAGGAGAGGAGGAGGAGGGGAGAGGAGAGGAGGAGGAGGGGAGAGGAGAGGAGAGGAGAGGAGAGGAGAGGAGGGGGAGGAGAGGGGGGAGAGGAGAGAGAGGAAAGGAGGGAGAGGAAAGGATATGAGAGGGGGAGAGGAGAGGAGGGGGGGAGAGGAGAGGAGGGGGGGAGAGGAGAGGAGGAGGAGGGGAGAGGAGAGGAGGAGGAGGGGAGAGGAGAGGAGAGGAGAGGAGAGGAGAGGAGAGGAGGGGGAGGAGAGGAGAGGAGGAGGAGGGGAGAGGAGAGGAGGAGGAGGGGAGAGGAGAGGAGAGGAGAGGAGGAGGAGGGGAGAGGAGAGGAGAGGAGAGGAGAGGAGGGGGAGGAGAGGGGGGAGAGGAGAGAGAGGAAAGGAGGGAGAGGAAAGGATATGAGAGGGGGAGAGGAGAGGAGGGGGGGAGAGGAGAGGAGGGGGGGAGAGGAGAGGAGGAGGAGGGGAGAGGAGAGGAGGAGGAGGGGAGAGGAGAGGAGGAGGAGGGGAGAGGAGAGAGAGGAGAGGAGAGGAGGGGAGAGGAGAGAGAGGAGAGGAGGGGGAGGAGAGGGGGGAGAGGAGAGAGAGGAGAGGAGGGGGGGAGAGGAGAGGAGGAGGAGGGGAGAGGAGAGGAGGAGGAGGGGAGAGGAGAGGAGAGGAGAGGAGGGGGAGGAGAGGGGGGAGAGGAGAGAGAGGAGAGGAGGGAGAGGAAAGGATATGAGAGGGGGAGAGGAGAGGAGGGGGGGAGAGGAGAGGAGGAGGAGGGGAGAGGAGAGGAGGAGGGGGGGAGAGGAGAGGAGGAGGGGGGAGAGGAGAGGAGGAGGAGGGGAGAGGAGAGGAGAGGAGAGGAGAGGAGGGGGAGGAGAGGGGGGAGAGGAGAGAGAGGAGAGGAGGGAGAGGAAAGGATATGAGAGGGGGAGAGGAGAGGAGGGGGGGAGAGGAGAGGAGGAGGAGGGGAGAGGAGAGAGAGGAGAGGAGAGGAGAGAGAGGAGAGGAGGGAGAGGAAAGGATATGAGAGGGGGAGAGGAGAGGAGGGGGGGAGAGGAGAGGAGGAGGAGGGGAGAGGAGAGAGAGGAGAGGAGGAGGAGGAGGGGAGAGGAGAGAGAGGAGAGGAGAGGAGGGGAGAGGAGAGAGAGGAGAGGAGGAGGAGAGGGAGGAGAGGAGGAGGAGAGGAGAGGAGGAGGAGAGGAGAGGAGGAGGAGAGGAGAGGAGGAGGAGAGGAGGGAGATTGTGTGTGTGTGTGTGTTTGTGTGTGTGTGTGTGTGTGTGTGTGTGAGATTGTGTGAGATTGTGTGTGTGTGGGATTGAGAGTGTGTGTGTGTGTGTGTGTGTGTGTGTGTGTGAGTGAGTGAGTGTGTGTGTGAGAGTGTGTCAGATTGTGTGTGTGTGTGTGTGTGTGTGTGTGTGAGATTGAGTGAGTGAGTGTGTGTGAGAGTGTGTCAGATTGTGTGTGTGTGTGTGTGTATAATTCAATGTTAGGCTGCATTAGTTTAGGTCAGCCGGAACCGGGAACACTCTCCATTAATCCTGTCGTACTTGTTACATCATAAGAAGGATGGCGTCTACGCTAACGCTAGTCTCTCTGTTTATCCGAGGTTTGCCGCAGACCGCCGGATCAAGGCCGTATCCAGATCTGATGAAGGACCAGCGCATGGACACGACGACACCGCAGTCCTGAAGTGTCAACCAGTCCCTTCCCAGTTACTGAAGTCAGCCGGATCCTGGCCAGATCCAGATCAGATGAAGGTCCTGCACCTGGACACATATTACAACAACAACTTTATAACATTTGAATGATATAGTACGCCTCACTTATTTCTGGTGATGTTTGCTTTCAATGTACTGTGGTCAATGAGATGTCAGTGTTCGTCTGAACTAGTGACGGCGACTCAGAAGTGTGTGAGAACTAGAGATGCTCCGATCAGCATTTTTGGGGCCGATCACCGATTACCGATCACCAAAATCATGATCTGCCGATTGCCGATTACTGCCGATCACAGAATGGCAGGGGAATGGGATTTTTTTATCTATAATCTAGCAGAGTTTGCACCATTTGTAGAAATGAAACTAACTATGCATTATGAAATATTTGAAATATTATGAAATATGAAAACTGTATTGAAAAAAAAAAACCAGTAGACATAAACATGCTACAGTCAAGATCTTGAAGAACCACCAAGTGTTTATTTAATTGTATTTAGAAAATGAGATAACTTAAGGCTACTTTAGGCCATCTTCCCCAAATAAGGGAGAGTAATGTAAAATTATTCCAAACAAAGAGGGGTCAGGCAGACCAACACACATTAGATCAGCTTAATGGGATGGGATCAAGTTACACTTAGGCATACTTGGAAATTGTTATATAAATATACTGCAGTGTTAATTTTGACAGCAAATTTTGATTTAGTTTTAGTCATAGTCTTTTGACTAAAATGCCATTTAGTTTCAGTCATATTTTAGTCATCTGAATTGTTTTAGTTTTAGTCGTCAAAATACAATAAGAATTTAGTTGACTAAATCTAGTGGATTTAGTAGACTAAAATATAATGGGTTTAGTTAAATTGTAATGCATTAATTTAGAATTTCTCTAAAATTTCCAAACCCATTATATATTCCTGTAGAAAACATCTATTAACCTGTTAATATGAATAATTTTTAAAGATTGAACATGCAATACAGACACAGATTAAGCACTGTGACATAAAATAATATCTTAAAATTAAATAAAAACACTTCTCCTAAAGTAAAACAGTCTTTTTTTCTTCAATGAATGATGCACTCTTTAACATACATCATACTTTATTCTTTCAAGCAGACATATTTATTTGTAGCCTATGAATTAAATATAATGAATCCTTATTAAAGCTATTAAAAGAGCAGTGAATGCTTTTCTCTTTTTATTTTGTTGTTTGATTAATATTAAGTGTACAAACGTCATTAGGTGCAGATCCAATTGCACTGATGCACGTCCTATATTCTCACAGCTGTAGGCTCTGTAAAGACATAACCGACTGTGTTTACGCGAATACTCTCCAAAACTGACATTTAGACATAATTGTGTGTGTATTTGCCCATTCAGACGCGAAAGAGGGCTCAGTTCAGTCCTCGCGCGCTGTACAGCGGTCTATGTGCAGGGCTGCACGCTTCGCGTCGGTTGTGTGTGTGTGTGTGTGTGTGTGTGTGTGTGTGTGTGTAACGTTAAGTGTGTGTGCGGCTGTGCGCACAGAAAAACATACCGAATAAAGCTCTTTCGCGTCGTCACTGTTATTCAGATAGATAGATCTATAGGTCTTCTCTTTCTCCCAGACGTTTACATTTTTTTAACGATTTATGAGACGTGCATCAAGCGCGTGCAACTCGTGTCCCGCGAACATCGGACATCTAATTAATCTCCAGTTAACTAGCAGAGCGTTCATCAAGCGCATGCAACTCGTGAATAGAATTAGAATACACGCTACAAATAGTTAAATCTCGCCGTTAGCAACGTCTCTGTCAGACACTTTGAAAAACTTCCAGAAGGGAGAACTCATGTTGACACTGGCCAGCTCCGCTCTGATGTTGTGTGCCCGTGCGCATGCATGCAGGTGCGTGGAAAAAGTCGCGCGAGTAATTTACGTCACGTGATCGGCTTTTTTGATCGGTGCTTTTGGGGTTTGCCGATCAAGCTATCTTTAGCCAATATCGGCCGATCATGATCGGCGGCCGATCAATCGGAGCATCACTAGTGAGAACAGAGGAATAACATCAGTGCGAACCACCAACATTTGTTTATTGGGATTAAATATTTGAACCATTCTGTGTCATTTTTCAATGTCAATCTTGTCACTATTTACATGTTTATTACAATCAAACACTGGCTCCATGTTGCCTATCGTTTGAATCTCGAGACTGCGTTTGTAAACTGTCTCTCACTACTGTGTCTATAGACTGTGTGTTTGCATAAACTGATAATTGCTGGACTGACCTGCTCACACACACGCTCCCGCCTGTGACGGCTCGACACTCCTGGGGGACAGCGACGGCTTCTCCGGGTTCGGCAGCCGGCAGGAGTTCCTCATTCACATTAGTTGATGTTTTTGCGTAGTTTAGAGTGACAAATCATACTTTTAGGTCAAAATGCGAACAGGTTGGCAGGTCTGAGTCTGTTCGATCTCAAATGTCTATTTGATTTAAAGGCCTGAATTGATTAAACAAAACAAAAAAAATCTATTTTTCTTACTTTTTTGGCTTCTCTATTCTTCCTCCTCTGTGGAAACTCCACCAAAAAAGGGATGATCTGCCATGGTCTCTCTAGTCAAGAAGGTTTTTGCATCAGGCACATCTTCTCTGTCAATGTCTGTGAAGAGAGCGGATTAATCACGTTAGGCCTTTCTGTAGTAGGCGTGTACACGTAAGGTGAATGTTACCAGGACATACAAAGCATTTGTTGCTGTTACTGTGACATGAACATTTAATCACTGCTAACATTCATTATCATTCATCATCAAGGTTTGACACTTATCATTTTACTGTCACTTTATGTGTCAGAGCTTTATATGTCTTCCAAGCAATGTTATTTCCACTTGGTTCTTGTTATCGATCTTACCCAAGGACTGCTCTTTGTGGTGTTGTTCCATTATGTATAGAGTGCCGAGTTCATAGCCCAAATCCTCATCTGTTTTTGCAATTCCTGCAAGAAATACATTTCCAGTGTTTAGTAAAACATCACCAGTCATCAGTGATCTGTGTTCAGAAAGCCAACTCACTATCGAGGTCTTTTTCGGCAAGGTGTGCATATTTGATCTGCAGGGTTTTTGGGTTGATCAGCATCAATCTCCTGAGTAGTGGGTATAAAAGATGATTATCCAAGCAGTGACGCACTGCAACACAGGCTTGGCTCATGATGCGGTTCACTGTGTCTTCAGTCAGGTCCTCTCCGATTCTCCTCATGAACTCACTCCAGGTCACATGGGCAGGAAGATGTTCCATTATCAGGATGGTTCGGTCTTCCAAGATGAAACGCTCATATAACCGGATGAAATGGTCGCAAGTTGGAGGTCTTTGCATTTTCAGCAATGTAGTGCCCTCTTCGACAAACTCAGGCTAAAGAGACAGTGACAAAACATTCGCTAAATTCAAATCTCCTAATTAAAGACTGAAGGAAATGAAAGATGAAAGCATTAGCTATGTTTCCATCACCCTGTTTTTATGCACATTTTAAAGTCCCGCATCAGAAACGTGATGGAAACGGCAAATGAAAAAGTCGCAAAAAAGTTTTTGACTCGTGCGAAAAAGGATTAATGCGAATATTGGGAGATGGAAACGCATTTGCCAAATTAATTTGATTTATATTGAACTATTCAAAATAAAACCATTGTAAGCACATCACACTTAAAACAGAACACATTTATAAGGTTGTTAAAGGTCGTCCCTGCTCGAGTAGTATACATATTTAGTAGCATTCGAAATGTCTCAGTGTGACTGGTACAAATGTCTCATTTCCAAATAAGTAAAACAAAAGGTAATATGGTTTTTAAGAGTTTAGAGATAACTGGCACACAAAGGAAGATGATCCTACCCCCAAAAGGTGTCAACTCTGAAAGCAAATGACCATTGTTTCCATGTGAAAGAGAAAGTTCTGGCTATTTAATGGAACGCAGCAGAGGATTCTGGGCCTTTCTGTCCTCAGATCAGCCCGTGAGGCCGAGACTCTCAGCCTCATGTATTTTTTAAATGTTGGGTTTGCATCTCTTCTCTTTATTCCACAGCATTTGATGTTTTGTTTCGATTATCTTTGGATTGATTATGTAATTGGCATGATACATTTACCTGACATAATACATTGTTACAGTTGATTATTCAAACTGACTTTGACACTATTTTCATTAGAGTTAAAAGGATTAGTCAAATATTTGCTCACATTTAATGATGCTCATTCGAAAAAGATTTGCTTCACGTTTGGATGGAAACCCAGTTAATGAAAAAAAAAACTTTACATGAACTCAATAACTAGGGATGCACCGATACCACTTTTTTCAGAATCGATCCGATCCGATACCAAAAATTCAGAGTATCGACCGATACCCGATACCGATCCGATATCAACACATTTTTTTTTAAAAAATCAAGTAGAATTTATGTAACTCTTTGTGTGTTGAACTGATAAGCACTCTTTTGTGTTAAACACAATCTACTTAATACAGACAACTTCATTATAAAGAAAAACAAATCCCAAAAATATATGATCATAATCTATGACAAAAATGCTATTATAAACTAGATTAGTGGATAATGCAACAGTAAAATTTAGTCTAGAAAAATCATGAGTCGACAATAATTGTATAAAATCTGAACATTTAGTGAAAAAAACAAATAAGAGACAATAAGTGTAACACTAAATCTGGTAAAACGTTACACATTGCTCTTGTATTGTAAAATACATTCATGAAAAACAAGATACAAATCAAAAAGATAAATTATTTTATATATAGCTATAGGCTACTATACAATTGAGACATGTTTTAAATGTATAGCACTGCTGTTTAATGAGGCAGCAACATATGATAGAACAGAACAAGAAAGGCTATTAATAATCTTCCATTGCGTCACTGTATTATGATTATGAAAGGCTCTAATACAGTGCGGCACAAAGCGCGTATGCGCATCCCGAGCGCAGAATGATGCGTTTGAAGCAACACAGAGTCACAGCGCACAGCTCTTCGAGTCCGCATTGAAAAGTTCAAAGCACAAACGAAAGACATATTGATACGTAGTGTATTATACAGTATCTATCTTTGCAATAGTTCATTGAGCCTTTTCTTTTAACAGTTTTAAATTTCAGTTACTGTGCGAGTGAAGAACAATTATAGTGCAGCTGACTAGTGTTGTGATCTAACCGACACCCGGTAGAAAGTAACAGGATTAAGTTACAGCAATAAAGTCTAGCAAGATAAAGTTGTTTTATGCAAAACCATAGAGCTTTATATACAGATCAAGTATAATAATAGTAACATTGAATCATCTTGGAGAGAGTTTCATCGTTGACTGACTCTTAACCGAACGCGACGCGCTGTTGGAATGCTGAATGGAGAATGACTGTCAGCCGCAGCAGAGGGAAAAGTTTACGTGATCTCGGATTTAATGACTTAAATGTTCATTTCTATCTCACATTATACTATAATGGCTTAAGAACACTTGTAATATAGTGCACGAAAACTTTATGGTGCTTATAATGTTTGTGTGCCTTTTGTGGGGCTTAACAACAACACAGAATAGTAAACGCACAATATCGTATTTGGATCGGCCTCGTCTGACCGATCCCCGATCCGGCAAAAATGGCAGTATCGGACCCGATATCCGATACAAATATCGGATCGGTGCATCCCTATCTATAACCGATGCTTCTAGGCTTTGGTTGTGTAATTCAGTTATATATCATACTATCTATATTACCGAATTTAACAAACTAGAGAATTTCATGAGGAATAAAGTCTTAGAATAAGAATTAGTAGATTTTTCTACATTGTTTCTGTTAATAATGTATTGTATCAAGTGTCCATTTCATAATAATATTCAGATTTATCATAAATAATTGAACATTAGGGGTGGCACGGTTCACAAAATCCACGGTTCGGTTCGTTTCACGGTTTTAGGGTCACGGTTTTCGGTTCTGTACGGTTCTTGTTGTTATTTTTTCTTTTAATCTTTAACACTCCAGAAATGTACTTCAGCATACGATATGGGCTATAGCTTAATTATCCACAATTCAGGATACAGTATTTAAAAAAAAAATGTATATCATGTAATCATGCACAAACTGAATTTGACTTGACTTTAAGCACATTATTGAGAGACCATCTCTGACGAAAGCCGGTGACATTTTTATACAGCAAAAGAGAAGACATTGATGAAATGCTTTTGTTTATTTGACACACAAAGAATGAATTAACTTGCATTTATCAAACTGTCAACTTCAGTGTAACGTTAGCTCTTACAAAATGTTTATCTTTTAAAAGAAAAAGAGAGGAACTCTTAAAGCACTATCTTTTAAATAAGTCAAAATACGTTACAAATAATTGCCTATAGATAATGAGGCTATAACAATATAGCAAAGGCCATAATCATAAAGTGAAACATAAGTTCAACCTCAACTCAAAAACAGTATATCAACAATGCTTCTATTCCCTGAGAGTGAGGATACATTTTTTTCACGTGAAATTAAAGTGCAGTTTGGAAACATGTGACTGGAGTTCTTATCTAAACTTAGTGTCACTGTATATATTTAAATATCAGGTAAGATGAAATCCAAAATGTTCCCACACACCGACTTATACGACGCTGGTGCATCCCCCAACTCCTGTTAGCCTTCCTTATCTCTCCCACTTGCCATTTCTATACGTGACGAGACCTGCAGCGCTGCACAGACCGATCAGTTTATGACATCGAAGTACTGCGAGAGAGATTGAAACGCATACGGAGCCGTTGCTCTCGCGGTACTTTGATGTTATTCATCGACCGGTCTGTGCAACGCTGGTTCAAGTCGAACAAGCCTCATATGTATGTCCACACATCTCTTATTTCGCGCGAAAAGTAAACGCACTGTCTGAGGTCACGGGCACGAGGTTACATTGCGCATGCGACGAACGAACCGTGCGACGCACACACACACCGAACCGAGACAAGCGAACCGAACGGTTCGGATGTTTTTTCATGTACCGTGCCACCCCTATTGAACATGTATTTTAAGTTCGTTAAAGAGGGGTGGAGGTGGGGTCACATTTGAGCATTTAAAAATTGACTTGAAAGTAACGCAATAGTTACTTTCTGAAGTAACTAGTTACTTTTAACTAATTTAGTTACTTTTTGGAAGAAGTAACTAGTAACTGTAAATACTTTTTAAAAGTAACTTGCCCAACACTGGTTATATATATATCATACTATCTAAATGACTGAATTTAACAAACCAATTACTAGAGAATTTCATGAAGAATAAAGTCTTGTCAACTTACCAATGTTTCCCAAAGTCTGCACCTCTCAACAAATTTGATGTCAACCTGAAAAATAAAGACAATTTTTTGCACATGATCAATCTACAGTCTACATTTTTTAAACACTTTTTGATCAAAACATGTCAACACTGATGTTTATGACAAGACTCAAAGTTCACAGAAGGAAACAAGAGTCAAAACGTTTGTTTTTGGAGAAAGAGCAACATACTTTCTGGCCGTCCGATCTTCTGATTCCTTCATGGACACGATCATCATATCCCACTTTCTTTCCCACTTTATAAAGAGACCGAAAGTATTTATGTTGCAGCGTCGGTTCATGAGGAAACATTAAGGTCACTGAAAAACACACAGACACAACGTGTTAACGTACAGCATGAGACTGAACACACCAGTGCAGATCAGGAGCCAGTACGAGTGGAGATTACTGTACAGACAAAACCACAACAACAGACTGAAATGGACATGAATCCAGTGGTACGTGACACCTCTACTATAAGTAAAAGTAGCATATTTGTTCTTGTTAACGTAACCGTAGCGTATGCTATAGTGAATTGTCTCTAGAACTAAGGGTGTAGAAATCTTAGTTTACCGGCTACAAACAACTAGACTACAGCAGAGCATGATAACTGGAGACTCACGGTCTGTGGGTTCGGCTGGCGTCGGCTCTGGTCCGGGTGTGTGTGGACGCTCCTTCTCTCGCTCAGGCACACCAGGACACACTTTGCTTATAAGCGTCTGGAAGCCACGCTTTACAGCAGCCAAACGAGGACGGCCTTCCCTCCCTTTAGTGTGTTTTTCTGAAAGCAAAGAATATTGATTAGAAACATTTATTAGCACAGATTACAGCTGAATGACTAATGTAAACCTGTCCAGATGTTCATGTGAATAATTAGCAGGTTTAGCATTGAAGTTCATGTTAGAAAGATAACTTAGTCCCGTATCCAGGCGCTGTTTGACAGGCTTTTAGTGCCTGTGCGCTTCGGGTGTATGTGAATGAAGTGTTTAGCCGGCAAGGCTTTCAATCACATGCAAATAATGAACTTTTGTGAATGGCGGTGTGCCGTGAGAGTAACTCTACCTCTGCCTTAACATGTGATGTGAATCTACTAATAAGCTACCGCTAATAGGCATTCTGGTTGACTACCGACTGTACATGTGAGTTTTGATTTGTATGAAATCCTCAGTTACCTGTCGGGTTGTTCTGCGCACGCACATCTGTTGGGCTTCTGGTCGATGGTTGAGCACTTCTATCCATTCCCTCAAACTGCATGTAGCCTGAGGAGAAATGAAAACTACCATCAGAAACATCAGGCCGAAGTGGACATGAATCAGAGTGGTAATGACCAGAGACTCACCGTCGGCCTCGAGTGCATCTGTGCCTGGTGTTTGTTTAAACCAGTCATGATCTACAATGTTCTGTACGGTGATCCCCGACTTTCTGTCACGAAGTTTCCGAAGTAGATCCTGGCATTCTGTAAAGGTGTTCAGAAGAGAGCTGATTAGTCCTGTTTGATTTTAAGATGTGTCGCTTATGTAAGTGAGGTAATGTTACTAATACACTGCATTTGTTGCTGTTACTATGAACATTTATTCATTGCTAAACTTCACTGTCAATCCGCTGTGTTTTACACTTTGCTTATTTGTCTTTACTGTCACTTGTGTAAGAGCTTCACATGTTTTCAAGCAATGCTATTTCCATTTCGTTCTTGTTTTTGGTCTCACCTTTGGACAAGCGTGTATTTTTCCAACCAAACCAAAGTTTAAAATCCAAAAGACATGTTCCTTCGACCATCCTCTTCAGCACTCTGTATAAGCCGTCATTTGTTGCCAGTAAAGCGTGTATTCTCCTCTCTGCTACTGATTTCAATTTGCCTGTTTCTGTAAGCAATACGTTTTCAGTGTTAGAAAAACATTTCCATATCCTGTGCATAATAAATCAGTGACTTGTGCTCAAAAAGCCAACTCACGTCTTTCTCTGATGGTCAGCGCTCTGTGAAAGCCGGTTAACTTGATCTGCATGGTGCATGGGTCGATGAGCACTTTTCTCAGGCTCATGTCTTTATAATAAACCCCCTGTTCACTGCAGTGCTGTAACGCAGCGGTGAGCTTCTGCATGATGTCTTTTGCTTCCGCTTCAGTCAGACGACCTCCGTTTTCTTGGATGAAGTCACACAAGGTTATGCTGGTTCCTGGATGTTCCATAATTAAGATGTTTTGATCTCCCATGTCAAACCATTCATATAACTTCAGGACATGGTCGCTATGTTTCATTATCCGCATTATAGCTGCCTCTCGACACACAGGTTCAGAATGGCCGATCTAAAAGAAGAGATCGACAAAAGGTTAGTTCAAACCTCCTTACTAAAGAGTGACGGAAGTTCAGGAAGAAAACAACTGTACATGTACACAACTGATGCTTCAAGGCTTTGATTGTCCATTTCAGTTTTATCTTATGCTGTCTACATGCAGAATTATCAATTACCGAATAAGAATTTAATAAATAATTCTTAAAAGTAATTTTCATGGAGAATAAAATCGTGTCAACTTACGTGGAAATCCAACCGGCGCTTCTTAACAAATTTGATGATCACCTGAAAAATAAAGAACATATTTGCAAGTGTCAGTGAACTGATACATTTTAGTTGTTGACATGATCATCTACAATCTTTTTTAAAACATGTTAACTGTAAACACTGATGTTTATGTCAGAACTCGAACGACAGAAGGAAACAAGAGGCAGAAAGTTTGGTGTGTCCAGAAAGAGCAACGTACTTGTTTGTCGTCTGATCTTCGAATTCCTTCATGGACAGTGCCATGGGATCTTGATGCCAGTTTCTTTCCCAGCTCATAAAAAGAGTCAAAGGATCCTGAAAAACACACAACAGCATGAGACTGAACTGCTTATGACTGAACACACCTGTGCAGATCCGGCGAGGAACCAACCGGTGTGGACATTACACATAAAATCAGTAAACAGGCTAAAATTGACACATGTGAATAATCGGCAGGTTTTGCATTGAAGGTCATGTTCCTTATACTTTAGATGGCAACTTCTTGAATCTGCAATCCTATTACAGTATTTTTCACAAATAAACCATTTAGGGCTTTATAAGTCAGAAGCAATACCTTGTAATTAATACAGAACTTTATAACATGTGAGTTTTGAACATGTGAGTTTTGATTTGTATTAATGTCCTCAGACAGTTACCTGTTGGGTCAATCTTCACAGGTCCATCTGTTGGGCTGCTGGGGTTTCTCTCAGACAACAACACAGTAGCGCTGGACGATGGTTGAGCGTTAGCCACCACTGGCTCGGTCTCAAGCTCATCTGAGGCTGGAGTCGGCTCCCGTCCGGGAGTTTGTGGACGCTCCTCCTCACATGTGTCCATGAACACGTCGCTGCTGCTGCGATCCATTCCCTCAGGTAAATACTCACATGTGTCCACGAACACGTCTCTGCTGCTGCGATCCATTCCCTCAGGTAAATACTCACATGTGTCCATGAACACGTCGCTGCTGCTGCGATCCATTCCCTCAGGTAAATACTCACATGTGTCCATGAACACGTCGCTGCTGCTGCGATCCATTCCCTCAGGTAAATACTCACATGTGTCCATGAACACGTCGCTGCTGCTGCGATCCATTCCCTCAGGTAAATACTCACATGTGTCCATGAACACGTCGCTGCTGCTGCTGCTATCCATTCCCTCAGGTAACGTTGCATGCATGATGTTTACTTTCTGCATGTAGCCTAAGGAAAAGTTCAAAATAACATCAGAAACATCAGGCTGAAACGGACATGAGTCAGAGTGGTAATGACTAGAGACTCACAAACAATAAGTGTAAGCTCTTGTGATTGTCAAAACATTTGGTGCAGTGTCAGCAATTTTAAAAAAATGTTTGTTTTTGTTACTAAAGGTATGTTTCAACCCATGCAACAATTCTAATGTTTTAATAACATATCCCATATCTTAAAACATGTCTTGATACAAATTGATATAAAACAAGTTTTGAAAATGTTGTGGTGACTATGTGTCACATCGGGCTGTTAATCTTAAAACAGTAGGTGGAGTTTTGATGTGACGTATGTGTCACATTAAGAAAAATGGTAATGAGCTGCTCAAATAATTTAGCTGATTCAATTATTTTAGTGTTATATATATTCTGCTGCTCAATTCAAAGCATATTTTAACAAATGTAAGCCAAAAATGTCAAATTAATAACATTGTTAATGACATGTATTTTGAAAATATTTTGCATACCTGTTTTAGTTACAGGTATGCAAAATATTTTAAACAGGTATAACATATGTTGATATCATTTAAACTATTTTAAGATTATTTTATCTTTTTTTAGTAGTGAGAATAACATGAATAGATTCAGGAAACATCTTGATGTTCAGAATGTACTGAAGATTTGATTGGTAGCAGCCCTTTGTGTCTTGATATTATAATTTGATTTAATGTATGAAATTTACACAAAAGAGGATGCATGCTTATAATAATTAGGTTTAAACTCTGCAAAATATTTCCTCTGTGTTACACATATCCTTGCAAGTACAATTTTGCTTGTATTTACATTAAAGTTTTGCAACTATGGTTAAATTTGTAGTTACGGTTGTAGTCTACAACAATCAAAGATAAACCATAATGGTTGCAGTAACGTTAGCCTAACCATGGTTCATTGTGGAAGTTAATGGTTTTACTGCAAATAAGTTACTGTGGTAAAATGATGGTTAACCAGCGCACTGGCCCGTATATATGACAATATAACAATGATGTTTTCTAGAGCTTAATTAAAAAAACAAACAAACAAACATTCATATATCTAGCCATGATTCATATACAAGTTTCTCCTTACCGTTAATGAGAAGGTCGCTGGATGAGGCTGAAGAAACTGTAAACACGGCGGCGTCTAGTCTCACTGTTTGTACGTCCGATAGTGGTTATGATGACCTGAGCTGTCAAAGTAACTCAATTTATATTGTATGTTAAATGACACCGTATTCTGTCAGATTATGAAACACTTTCGTCCGCTGGGGTGACTGATAATCGCTGTTGAACAACTTAGTCTGTGACGTCACATGAATCTCGCGCTGCCTGTGACTTCACAGCAGCTGCTGCTCTCTGCACCACAGTTTATGAGCCACATTATACATACATAAATAAATAAATAATATATACAAATTGTCAATATTGGTGTGTTTGTGATAGAAATTCAAAATGTCCGTTTTTTTTTCTACACACCCTCCTCCAGCTCTGTGCACGTGATCAACTCTGGGGCGCTGGAGAAATCGCCCTAGAAAGGCGGGTCTCTGGAGCTTGATTGACAGGTAATCTGACCAATCATACTCAGTGTTGCCAGACGTACGATAATTATCGTATTTGTACGATAATTTTGACCTCTGTACGATGTACGATCAATAATGAAAAAAAATCCCATAATGTACGATAATTTCAGAATTTTGTGACACTTCAATCGGAGGCCATTGTAATTATAGTGCTTCTAGGTGAGAGAGAGGGAGAGACCTTGCATGTGTGCCTCATGAAAGCTAGTCTCCCCCGTCACAATCCAGTCAAATCACCACGGTATTCATTGTTTAAATTTATTTTAAAAAATGACCACATTTGAGAGGTGAGACTTTGTTTAATATCAAAAGTAACCGAAAAGTAACCTGGTCTGTCCTGTCTGTCAGCGTGTTGTCAGTCTCCTCTCTGCTCCGCGATGTATTTTTCACTGCGGTCACGCCATCTGTGCTGTGGAGAAGTGCGGTCACGCCATTTACGCTTCAAAATTTATTATAAATATACTTGACTTGACTTGTTTTATTCTTTAATAATTGCCTGCCAGTCATGAACATTTACATTGCTTATAGGCTAATAGGCGTTATATTTTATAACCCGGCCATAACTCCTATAGCTTAGCTAATTTGACAAACGGTGTAAGTTAAGTTATTTGAACGACAGCCCCTTATTTTCACTTTATCTTTTAAGATACGAATACCTATTATTTTAAAAAATATTCATCTTTTCAAATCTACATTTTGTAAAAACTTTTAGAATTGAAACCTAAGGCTATTGTGGCCTAAATGTTACCGAGTGAAACTTGACTTGATCAGAAGATAGGAATGACAAAGGGACGAAGAAAAAATGGGTGAGTTGCTTTTTGCTTATTTCAAAAAATTGTCGGTGGTTGTTTTGAATAATGTTTAGTGCTGCATTGTTAATTAATATGATTGTTATCATTCGTTTCCTGAGAATATGACTACAGATCATATTTGATTACATTCAACTTTATTGTCATTATGCAAAGTAATGAAACATGTATTTTGCACAGTATAACATACAGTTGTTTATATAGAGCAATATTAAACAGGTGTTGTCTGTGCAAAATACAAATAGTGCAAATAATATGTCCAGTAAAGAAGTGGAGCAGTGCTGGAAGAGGTATAGGTGCATTTAGGCCTTGTCCACACGGACACGGGTATTTTTATAACCGGAGTTTTTCCTCCTGCGTTTTTAAAAAAACTCTGTCCACATGAAAACGCAAAAACACGATATCAAGCGCTGTCAAGAGTATGCAACACCAGCAGGCGGCGATATAACTCTAACCGTAAAGTCACGTGTTGGCCAATCAGAAGCCGTCAGCGGCGCAAAAACTCCGGTTTTACGGTCTACACGACAATGGAACCGGCATTTCAGAAAATACTCACCCTGGCAGGGGTTTTCAAAAATGTTGGGTTTCAGTGACCAGATACTGCGTTTCCGTGTGGACGAACGGCCGAACCGCGTAAGAAATGTCACGGTTATAAAAATACCCGTGTCCGTGTGGACAAGGCCTTAGAGTTGAGGTGTGGACTTCAGCAGGATCACAGGCCTGCTGGTGCGAGAACTTACAGTATTAGCCTCCTGTAACTAGATGTAACAAGCACTATATCAAATTTCACCCCAACTAAACCACATTATAGGATAATATTTTAAATGTAAAAAATACTAAATTCTCAAGTAAAGAAAACTGTGTTTTATTTAAATGTTATATACAGAATTGTCTTCAAAACATTTGGAAAGGTAAGAACTATATTATAATGTTTTTAGTTTAATGGAAGTAATTTAGCATTTTTAGCATTAGGCCTATATGAAATTGTAAGCTTAAAATTTAATTTCTGCTATGTTATTGACAGTATGTATGTAAAACACACAAAATTGTGCTTTTACAGTCCAGAAAACAATACATATCTTTTGAAGATATTTTTAAACAAATCCAAGAGCTTCAGGAGTCATTATCTGAGCAAAAAAAACAGGGGATTGTCTTCTGCAAGACCACATGTTCTGGGCAGAACTCTGCACATATTTGGGTGTATCAAATACATCCCCAAATAGATATCAACTAAAAAGGGCATACAAAAATGAAAATGTGAAAATGGACAAAGATGTAAAGGAAGATGCACCAACAGTTGCACAAGCAGAAGAAGACATGAGTGATTTTCAAAAGAAAGATGTAAAACAACGTATTAAAGAGAAGGACATTGTAAAGATAGAGACTCAAATGAGGTGAAGACAGTGCTAAAAGAGGAAGATGTACCAGAGATTGAAGGCGCAAAGGATGAAGAAGTTACACAAGAGATGACTACATTTCAAAAGGTAGATGAAAGAGAATTAATTTTGATTTGTTACCACAACTTTTTATATTTTGTCAAATCAACTTAGATAAGTAATGTAGTTCAGATAACATAATATTTTGAGTTTCTATTTATTAAACCAATCTCCTTTGTTGTATTAACTCAATTTTTTTTATTTCAATGAACTCAAAATTTTAAGGCAACCGGGTAACTTACATTTTTAAGTTAATCCAACTTTTTTTTTTTTTCAGTGAGGGAGAAGGAGTTACAAGAGGATGAAGATTTAACTGGACACTGCACAGGAAAGGATGTGATGAGTGATGAGATTATATTATTTACATTTAAACTTATACACATTTACTACTAGAAAACTAACACAGATGATGAAACACAAATTAAATGATTTTAAATGATATAATGTATGACTTTCTGTTTAATCTCTTGTAGGTCCAAAACAAATATCCCAAGGTGGAAGACAGAGACAGTTGGAGTGATACTGACGATGAAGTCAATCTTGACAAAGAAGATCAATTCTTTACGTGTTCCTGCACCACCTTCTTTTTTTTATTATTCCTCAAACTGCCTGGAAAAAAACTAAGAAAAAAACAAAAAAAGGATCACTTCAAGGGATTGCAGTGGACTAACATTATCTCTTCAGGCATTCGCACAATCCTTCCACATTGCAGTTTTGCTTTTACAGGCCACAGGGTTAAAATACAAGGATCGATCAGGAACACACCTGCTTTTAAATGCTCTGGCTATTGTCTGTTCACTGACTGCCCAGTAAAAGTTGATGTTGTTGTGCACAGTGAGAACACGCTTAAAGCTCAGGTGTCGTTCAGAGATGGCATGGTAGTTCACAGTAGAACAGAGCTGCAAAGGCGACCTGTAAGAGCGGATGAATAAAAGGAAATAGCAATTGCAAACAACACTACCAAACTCTATCTTAAGAAAATGGAAAACCTTAAAGAATCTGTGGTTGAGTCTGGCTGTGGAGACCATCGCCAGGTGTTCTGAAATCCATTTCCTGGAGACAAAGAATGAAGGCCAGGAAACATAAAAATGAAACACTCAGTCTCCAGATGATGGTAGAAGAAAAAAGAGATGAGGTTATCCAGAAAGTGATAATCCTAAGGGTGTGATGCTTTGGTCGAAGAAAAGCATTGACATATTTCACCAAAGATGTAAAGAAGACATAGTATATCATGATGCAACAGGAAGCATTGTGAAGAAAAGTAAACAGAGCACAGGTCCTTTTTACGTTTAATAAGGGTTCCTCTCCTTTTCCAGCAGCCACGCATGTGACCTGTGACCACACCACCTCATCTATAATGTATTTTCTTAGTGCTTTCCAGACAGATCATGCCAAGCAATATGGACACAAAAACATCAGTCCACTCATGATAATATGTGATGGATCCATGGTCCTCATGCAAGCAATCTCACTCGTCTTCTGCCAAACTAACCTCAATGCCTTGCGCCAAAGTTATTATCAAATATAGCTGCAAGCAGCCATTACCGGGGCCAAGCGCAAAAGCAGACGACAAGACATGCCAACATGGCTGGGAGTGTCCAACTGCAGCAAGGAGCAGTTAAAGACATTTAAAGATGAATTTTGGCAAAATGGCTGAAAAAGCACATACCTTAACTAAAAATATGATTTAATGGATTATCACCTTCGACCAATAGGTGGCGCAGTTATGAAATGTATGTGGTGTGGTCAGAGTGAGGTGACAATGACACATACACAGTTTGTTGTCAAAATGTCAAGGCATTGCAGAGATAAAGCCTGAATAGTCCTTTTGGCATCATGCCTTAACTTTGCTGCTGCAGTATACGAAAACGGTTTTGTCTATCGTCACGAAATCCATAACTTTTAGTCAGCATGGTCTGGAGATGATACGATTCAATTTTGGTGAAAATCGGACAAACGGTCTAGGAGGATTTCGAACAAGTAGGTATTGAATGAAAATCAAGATGGCGGACAGGAAGTTCGGCCAAATACGGCAAACTTGGTATCTATGTTCTCGGAAAGACCCAAGGAATCTAGTTAGGCCAGTGTCATTACAATAAGGAAATGTATTCAAAAGTTATTAGCATGTTTGGAAATTTTATTAAAACTTTTGACCAAAAGGTGGCGCTGTCTGGAAATCTTTTGAGAACCTTCAGGGCATGGAGCTGATGGCACATTCAGAGTTTCGTAATGTTACAGCAATGCATTCGTCAAGTATAGCATTTTACATCACAAAACTGTATTGAAGTCAATGGGAATTTCATGTTTTGTTCTATTATAGCGCCACCAAGAGGCTCAGTCCCACCATTTTTTTATGTGTCCTCAGAGTGAGCCCATACATATGTGTGTCAATTTTGGTGAAAAAATCTCAATTCGCTTCGGAGTTATAGACATTTAAAAAAAACACGTAAAAAATGACTGACACGTGACTTTGATTGAATTTTACTACCCCTTACTATCAATATTTTTGCATTTGGGCATTGGCATTTAGCTATCGACCTATGTTTCCAAACTTCTGACGGTGGTTTCGTCTCGATCGGACTAGCGGTTTCGGAGATATCCGCACATGTTTTTTAAGCGCTAAATTACAACGCTGCACAAACCATATGCCGAAACCTGGCAAGTCTGGTATCGTTGGACTCGGCAAGGATTCAGGAGTCTAAAGACATGACTCCCGTGAAAATAAGTCAACCGCAGCCAGAGTTATAAGCATTTGAAAATTTTATTTTACCACTAGGTGGCGCTGTTTCGAAACTTCTCAGGCTCCTTCAGGGCATCGTACTGATGACCCATACCGAGTTTCGTAACAATTCGTTCATGCGTTCAAAAAATACAGCATTTTAGCACATAATTCAAAATGGCGGACAGCCAAAATGGCCGATCTGGGAAAATTGGATATCAGTCGACTCGGCATGACGCCCTGAATCTAACGAGACCACTTTTATGATTTTTGGACAAACCGTTCAGAAGTTATGAGCGAAAATAGCCATTTTTCATATCTCCGGACCAGTAGGTGGCGCTGCGCCGAAACGCAGCATGTAGCCTCAGGTCATGCTTGTGATGACATGTACCAAGTTTGGTTTGAATACGATTAAGCGTTGCGGAGATACAGCCTTACGTCCGTTTTTGCAAGCGCTACGTAAAATTAGATTGTGCGTTTATCGAAAACGGTTAAGCGAATCGATTTGAATTCCATAACTTTTTGTCAGCACTGCCTGGAGATGATCTGGTGCAATTTTGGTGAAAATCGGACAAACCGTCTAGGACGAGTTCGCGAAAGTAGGTTTTTTGGACAATTCAAAATGGCGGCCATATTTTTATGACGCAAAATAACGTCATAGGGTGCGATCGAATTGCCAGGAGCTCAGGAATCAGAGGAAAAAATAATTTTGTTGATAGGCCTAACGGTTCAAAAGTTATTAGCATAATAAAAGTGAAACTTTGGACAGGTGGTGGCGCTAGAGGGAATGAGTTAGAGACACCAAAATTGGTGCAATTACTGTTGGGACTGTCCTCTATCAGAATGTCAAATCGGAACAACTTTCCCGGAAACGGTTCTATGGGCTGCCATAGACGCCCAGTCGGAAGAAGAAGAAGAAGAAGAAGAAGAAGAAGAAGAAGAACCAGAACAGATACAATAGGTACCTCCGCACCTTCAGTGCTTGGCCCCTAAATATTGACAGGGAAAGGCACCACTGAAGACTTATTTCCCGACTTATTTACCCCCATAGGGCCGGGCTTCGGGCCAATTTTCACGTCATAGTTTACACGCGGGCCGGGCCGGGCCTCTGGCCTGTTTTAGGCTTATCTTTTTTGTAGCCTATTTTAGACATTAATTAAAATAAAATATGAGAATGACGATTGAAAAGCAAACATAGAAAGACGTTTTATAACCTGACACATGACAATCTGCTCACGCACACGCACACAGGTTTCCCCGCGGCGCGATCCGAGATTCGCGCGACCGGCTCGTTCTGTGTTTAGTGTCTGCCAGCAGCAGAAGTAGCGAGCGTGACTTCAGCGCAGCTGGAAAAAGTGCGACTGGATTAAAACCTTCCACTGTGCGGATGCTGTGCTTTTTCTTCACGATGCTCTGTAAGAGACTTCTTATGTTAGGAGGCTGTCTTGTTGGTTTTCGTTTGATTGGACTTTATTTGTAGGCTATAGTCTGTTGGAAACTATTGGAAATAAGAATGGCCATGTTCTTTAGCCTAATGAAGACTTGATTTGACTTGACTTTGAGGTAAGATAACCAGCATGTTTGTTTTTTAATTTAATGTAATTTATTTGATGTGTTTATTGTATTTAGCTAATTTAGTTTGCGAACGCTGTTGCGACTGAGCAGCAGAGAAGTTTGCCTCAGCTTTTCAAAAATGATAATAAACGTTTAAACTAACGTTAACTGTCTGTGTGATATGCTTAAATTGTTTTATATCTATGGATTTTATTGTAGCCAAGTAAAGTGTTGATTTGAAATTGAGAGGCTAAATGGATCAAACATGTTTAACTCGCTGTCGGCTGCTTGGTCGTTATATATAGGCTAATATATATAAATAAATAAAAACATATTTGTCCAAATAAACGTAATAAAGAAATGAAAATAAACTTACCGGTAACTACTTTGCCATTGAGAACATAACAGATCTGTTTTAATGACTGCAACATAGTCAGGCTGTGACATGTTACGCAGGCTGTTTTTTTTTTTTTTTTACGGGCTCGGGTCGGACTCGGGCTGATCATTCTGATGAGCTGTCGGACACGGGCCGGGCTAGGGCCTGAGCGTCTCGGGCCAGGGCCGGGCTTGGGCCTAGATTTGAGGCCCGTGCAGGGCTCTATCCTGCAGGTCTATTAAGCCAGGATGCTCAGGGACATGCACGAGGGTAGAGCTGACCGAGGGCTCTTCAATGAGCTGCGTGCTGCCACTGACCTCGCTCTCCGGGCGACGAAAGTGACCGCACGCTCCTTTGGTCAGGTGATGTCCACAGCTGTGGTCCAGGAACGACACCTGTGGCTTAACCTGGCTGATATGAGCGGGCTCGTCTCCTCAACTCGCCCATATCCCAGGCTGGCCTCTTCGGCGGTGTGGTCAAGGACTTTGCCCAAAAGTTTGTCTCAGAAACAGACTGAGGCCATCAAACATATTCTTCCATGTAATTACTGCTGCCTCCATCCAGCTGCCGGCTCAGTCTGCTCAGTCTGTTCGCCGCTGAGGGCGCCCCCCTGCGACTCCAGCCCCTCCCGCTCGGCCCCCGCAGCAGCCTCCACCTGGGCCGCGTTGTAGAGGACATCACAGACAGGCGCCCCAGTCCTCCTTTGGCACCCTCGTCCCTATCTATGGAACCTACATGTGTGGCTTCTCGACGGGACGAGGCAGGTTTGAGTACCCTACCACCAGCGGTGGTGCCTACCATCACTTCCGCTAGAGCTTTGTCTACGAGACACCTCTATGAGTTGAAGTGGAACCTCTTCGTCTCCTGGTGCTCTTCTTGCCGAGAAGACCCCAGCAATTGCCCCATCAGAGTCGTGCTTTCCTTTCTTCAAGATGGGTTGGAGAGAAGGCTGTCTCCCTCCACTCTCAAAGTTTATGTTGCCACTATCGCCGCACATCGTGTTTTAATAGATGGTAAGTCCGTTGGGAAGCACGACCTGGTCATCAGGTTTCTGAGGGGCGCTAGGAGACTGAATCCTCCTCGCCCTCCTCTCGTACCCTCTCAGTGGTCTTAACTGCCCTGAAGAGTGCTCCCTTTGAGCCTCTGCAATCAGTAGAGCTGAAGTTTGTGTTAATTAAGACAGCGCTTCTGATTGCACTGGCCTCTGTGAAGAGGGTAGGGGACCTGCAGGCATTTTCAGTAGACGAAGCATGCCTGGAATTCGGGCCGGCTGACTCTCACGTGATCCTGAGACCCTGGCCTGGATATGTGCCCAAGGTTCCTACCACCCCCTTCCGAGATCAGGTAGTGAACCTACAATGCTGCCCCTGGAGGAGGCAGACCCAGCCTTGGCACTGCTCTGTTCAGTACGTGCGCTCCGCGCTTACGTAGACAGGACGCAGTGTTTCTGGACCTCAGACCAGTCTGTTATGGTGGGAAGCTGAAGGGAAAGGCTCTCTCAAAGCAAAGGTTGTCTCACTGGATAGTGGACGCCATTGCTTTGGCTTACCAGCAGCAAGGTTGTCCGTGCCTCCTCGGTGTGAAGGCACACACTCCACACACAGCTGCAGGAATGAGAGGATGGAAGCGCATTTTTGTCTCAGTTATTTGCATTGCAAAACATCAGACCTGTATCTGATTTTGGACCACATATGGAAGTGGCATAAATCAAAATTGAAAACATCAGATTCTGTTCACACTGTCATAAGAAAACAGATGTAAGTCACATGTGAGCAAAAAAAATTTGGATTTGGGCCACATTTACTTGCAGTCTGAACGTAGCCTTTATTAACTTTTTGAAACGTCAAAGTGGTAGTTGCGTAGCTGTTAATGGAGGGACAGAAATAACTTTGATTTTATTAAAGATATCTTCGTTTGTGTTTCGCAGATGAACAAAAGTCTCACAGATTTGGAATGACACAAGAGCGAGTAAACGACAGATCTTTCATTTTTGGGTGAACGATGCATTAAAAAAAATATATATATATATGTGAGGGGGAGGCACTCACCACACTTTGAAAACCTCTGGATTAAAGTAATCAAACGCTGTGGTCTAATTTGGATATTATTAGATGATATTATTTCAAAGATACTCACCTGCTCCTATGAAGCTCTTCCTGAGAGCGTCTCTGAGGACCTTCGTCAGCTGGTGACAGACACACTTCAGACAGATCCAGAGAACCGCCCGTCTGTCAGTGAGATCCTGATGAGGCCCTTTATCATTAAACATCTTTATGAAAAGGTGAGTTGAGTAATTAAAATGTAACTTTTCATAAGTTTTGCTGTAGTCTCCTAAAGTCATAAAGTAAAAATGTTTAATGCAATATGGTTTGCAACACGGGCACAATGAAATTAAACAAAACACTGAACCGTCAAACTAAATTTTGATTTCATTAAACTTGATTTTTTTTCAGAGTAAACACACTATTGAAGAGCTTTATGGGAGGCTAAATGTACTTGAAGAACTGGCCAATGGTTTGGAGACGGTCCACTACAACACAACCGTAGGCAGTCTGACAGGAGGTGTAGTGGGATTGGCCGGAGGAATCACATCTGTGGTTGGGCTTATTCTGGCTCCGTTCACTCTCGGAGCGTCTCTGATAGTAACAGGGGTGGGAATCGATGTAGCGGTAGCTGGTGGAGTAGCATCTGGTGCGAGCAACATAGCAAAGATGGTTAACCAGCGCACAGATCGCCAAAAGATCAAAATTATCATTACAGAGATACAAGAAAAGATTACCTCCACAAGCAGCTGCATCCAAAACATCCAAATAGCCGTGATAACTCAAAACGTGCTTTCTGAAAGCAGGGAATCATGGTCCAATGCAGAATCTGGGGCAGACTTTGCAAATATCGGGGCTCGACTTGGACGAGGTCTGGGGGGGATTGCAGAGCTTATCCGCTTAACTCAAGTCGCAAGTGTTGGGAGAATTGCAGCTCAGACGTCGAGAGCCGTTCGTGTGGCTGAAGCAGCAACTGGGGTTTTATCTGGACTATTTGTAGCTGTTGACGTCTTCTTTATTGTCCTCGACTCCAAAGAAATTCACAAACTCCGCAGAGATTATGCTGCAATAGCGACTCAACAAGAATCAGAAATTGCAGCAAACAATACACAGTCTGAAAGCAACCAAACCCCTGGGTCAGACGCAAGACATCTGCAGGAGCTGCAGTCTGAGATCATGAAATTTGGGAGAAAAATAAGGGAGACAAAAGAGGAGCTAACAAAATGTCTTGATGAATTAAATGTCGAGCTGCAAAACCTAGAACCGGACATATAAACAGTTTACTAGGAATTACGAGAGTTTATAATACTCAGTATGTTATTTTATCATAGACATACAGTGCATTCGAAAATTATTCACAGCACTTCACTTTTTCCACATTTTGTTATGTTACAGCCTTATTCCAAGATGGATTAATTGCATTATTTTCCTCAAAATTCTACAAACAATGCCCCATAATGACAACATAAGAAGTTTGTTTGAAATCTTTGCAAATGCATTAAAAATAAAAAATGAAAAAAAAGCACATGTACATAAGTATTCACTGCCTTTGCAATGACACTCAAAACTGAGCTCGGGTGCCTCCTCCTTTCTTCTTCTTTCTGGATTTTTTTTGCGGTTGGCACACAATTAGATGGTGAATTCAGTTCCTCCTGTTTCCACTGATCATCCTTGAGATGTTTCTACAACTTGATTGGAGTCCACCTGTGTTGGATTCAGTTGATTGGACATGATTTGGAAATGCATGGCAGATATACTATATACTGATGGGTCTAAAGACCCCAACTAAAGCGGCAGTGAGTATTGCCATTGCTTTAGCTCTTAATTGGCTGCTTATGAATTGCATTGGAGGCATAAACAGAGCTGTAGTTGCCTCAGACAGTCAAGCTGCATTATTGAGCATAAAAACAGGAAAGTCATGCAGACGATCTATTATACAAAATATACCATATATTGTTTCAGCTGCATAGTAAAGATGTTTGTGTTCAGTTTGTCTGGGTCCCTGCTCATGTAGGTGTTGATGGAAATGAAGAGGTGGATATTCTAGCTAAACAGGCCTTGAAATTGGATGTGGTTAACATCAAACTCCGTGAATGCCCAGACTTGAACCCGATTGAACATCTCTGGAGAGATCTGAAAATGTCTGTGCAGCGACGCTCCCCATCCAACCTGATGGAGCTTGAGAGGATCTGCAATTAAGAATGGGAGAAACTGCCCGAACATCGGTGTGCCAAGCTTGTAGCATCATACTCACATACTTGAGGCTGTAATTGGTGCCAAGGTGCTTCAACAAAGCATTGAGCAAAGGCTGTGAATACTTATGTACATTTGTGGTTTTAATTTATTTTACACTGTAAAAAAAAAATTTGGATTACCTTAAAAAAGTAAGTTACCTGGTTGCCTTAAAAATTGAGTTCATTGAAATGAAAAATTTGAGTTAATACAACAAAGGAGATTGGTTTAATAAATAAAACCTCAAAATATTATGTTGTCTGAATTACATTAATTATCTAAGTTGATTTGACAAAATGTAAAAAGTTGTGATAACAAATCATCAAAATTAATTTTTACAGTGTAGTTTTAATACATTTGAAAAGAGTTTCATGTTGTCATTCTATTGTTTGTAGAATTTGGAGGAAAATAATGAATTTAATCCATTTTGGAATAAGACTGTAACAACAAAATGTGGAAAAGTGAAGCGCTGTGAAATCTTTCCGAATGCACTGTAAGTCTTGATTATAGTAGCAGCATATATCTCACTGCACTTCCAATAATACAGTGATTTTAAGAATGTTAGTAATATATTGGGCCTTTTTCTATTTAGAGTAGAGTTTTTGTTTCTTCATGTTTTGAGAACTAGAAAAAAAGGAAACATGTAAGGCTAAATATGTTGTTATTTGTGCCAGTCTTTGTGAGTGTCTGTGATTATATGTATATTTTCCTTCTGCAGTGTCATTGCAATTAGGGATGTCAATTTTATGGAAAATATAAATGTATTTGTCATTCAAATTGATAATCAATTAAAGCATTAATAAGTTTGTTATAATAATAAAACATTTTATTTGCCTTTCTTATACACAAAGTGCAACAAATATCAAATAATACAAAGTGTAAAATATAAAAAATCACAGTAATAATTACACATTAAAACCGTTACTAAAAAGTTTGTCTTGAAGTTTCTTAAAACAATAAAGCTGGTACCCAGATAACAGGGAACATTATCATAACTTTAACTAATGTTCTGTCAATTCTCAAAGTTATGAGCAAATGTTCTTCCAGTAACATTAATATAGTGTTTGTTAAACGTTATCTGGGCTTTATATAGGACCAGTGGTTCGGAGAATAGATGGAGTTACAATAAACAAAGTGAGAATTCTTTACGATTTTATTTTTAATATCTGCCTTGTTTGAAAAGGAGGAGTAAACAGCGGCTGACAGGACAGTCTAAGGTTATATGTAGAACCTTTTCTTATGAAGTGTAAGACAATAATACGTTGGTTCATACTTTAAATGCATTTACACTTTCAAATTTCATACAAAATTTCTAAATGCATTACTTTATTACATTTCTAATCAAGTAAACAAAGTTTTTGAGGAGGCACTGCCGCACTTACTGTGCCCTGACTCTCTTCAAAAGAACGAGATGATCAGAGAAACCATGAAGGATTGTGTTGCGATCAGTAGGTTTTCTTATTCGGGATATCACCAGAGAAATACTATTTAGAAAAAGAAGCAAACTTTCAGAGAAACAATATGCCGTCATCACACTTCTGTGTTTAAAAAGCAGAAGCTTCAAATAATAGCACAAAAAAACTTCCGCTGCGGCCTATATCGATGACTGTGCATACGGGATTGTTGTGATTTATTTAAGTAAAATTCATCACAGACACTATTTCTAAAGACACCACCCTCATTTTACAGCATTATTAATTGAGCATTAATTGAAACATAGAATATATTCTATAATAGATATTCCGATGCATTTCTCGTAATCTCGTAATGATCACACATCTAATGAGAACTTATACTTGCATCTTTGAATCAGATATGCATCTTAAGTGAATGGACCAAAAGAAGTGAATAACTGGCCAAACACTGCAGCATGATGAGGAGTGTAGGTGTAGCTCGTCATCTGTGTGCCGCTGACGTGTCTTCAGCATCTGTGTATGGGTCAAATAAGGACAATTACAAAGCCAAATAATTGTTTGGTATATTTGGATACCCAAATCTATTTTATATTTGTTCAATGTGGATATTTTATATTGAGATATTTAAACTACATGTAATACATAAATAAAAATGGAACTTAAAGTCATAACAAGATTTATATGTAACTATAAAAGACAGCTAAAACAATAAAGCTGGTGGGGGCCTAAGACTTGTACTGTATACTGATGGAAATAATGTTTTTACAAATGAGAAGAGTGGACCATAATTATATATCAAATATTTATTAGACATTTTTATTTATTATTTTAATTTTTTATCCTTAAGTGAGGCGGAGCCAAGGCAACAGAGCCAAGGAACCGAAACTCCATCAGGGACAGAATGGAGAAAAAAACCTTGGGAGAACCCAGGCTCAGTCGGGGGCCAGTTCTCCTCTGGTCAACGAGCCAACAGTGTGTGTTTATGATCCAGGCATTACAGGTCAGAGGTCAGATTGGATCAGAACATTATATTCTGCAGTTCATCTGGTTGGACTTTGGTGTCATCACGCCGGTATGGAGACGAGATTGTTGAGGATCAGTGCCGATGGCTGTCGTGTCGATGAGGCCTTCACAGGGCTGATGAAGGATGGGTCATGGATGGGTCCAGGTCCACCATCTGATCTGGATACGGCCGGGATCCGGCTGACTTCAGCAACAGGGAAGGGACTGGTTGACACTTCAGGACTGCGGCGTCGTCGTGTCCATGCGAAGGTCCTTCATCAGATCTGGATACGGCCTGGATCCGGCGGACTGCGGCAAACCTCGGATAAACAGAGAGACTAGCGTTAGCGTAGACGCCATCCTTCTTATGATGTAACAAGTACGACAGGATTAATGGGGAGTGTTCCCGGTTCCGGCTGACCTAAACTAATGCAGCCTAACATTGAATTATAGAAGTCTATAGACCTTATTCAGACCAGCGCCATGACAGGTATGAAAGTGAGGCTGTGAGGGATAGACTTACTGTGTTTTCAATGGGATCCGCTGTAAAAAGCTGTATAAAACTCCTAGATCACTTATCATTTTAAACAGATCATATTGTCTGGATTATTTGGTCTACTGGAATTTCTCAGAAACAAATTTTTGCATGGTTTCGTCAGCAGAACAATCCACAAACACACTTAATAGCAGTACAACCCACTGAAGAGATGGAGGTCTATCCCTCACAGCCTCGCTTTCATTCCTGTTAAAAATCAAAGATGGCCCTGCTGTGAATAAGGTCTATAGTGTGTTATGTGTATGCCATGTTAAAGAGATGTGTTTTTAGTCTAGCTTTGAACTGACAGTGTGTGTCTGCTTCCCGGACAATGGTAGGAAGACTGTTCCAGAGTTTTGGTGCTAAATAGGAAAAGGATCTACCGCCAGCAGTCGATTTTGATATTCTAGGTATTATTAACTGGCCGGAATATTGAGATTGCAATAGACGTGAAGGACTATAATGCGTTAAGAGCTCGCTCAAGTACTGTGGAGCTAAACCATTTAGGGCTTTGTAAGTAATCAACAATATTTAAAAATGTATACGATGTTTAATAGGGAGCCAATGCAGTGTTGACAGAACCGGCTAATATGGTCATACTTCCTGGTTCTGGTAAGAACTCGAGCTGCTGCGTTTTGGACCAGCTGTAGTTTGTTTATTAAACGTGCAGGGCAACCACCCAGTAGAGCATTACAATAATCTAGCCTTGATGTCATGAACGCATGAACTAATTATTCTGCATTTTCATTTACAGCATATGGCGCAAATTAGATATATTTTTAAGATGAAAAATTTCAGTTTTACAGATACTGGACACATGATTTTCAAATGAAAGGTTGGTATCAAAGAGCTCACCCAGGTTCCTAACCGACGACGAGGACTTGACAGAGCAGCCATCAAGTGTTAGACAGTATTCTAGGTTATTACGTGTGGACGTTTTTTGTCCAATAATTAGAATCTCTGTTTTTTCAGAATTTAGTAGTAAGAAATGACCATTTTGATTGGAACTCCTTCCATGAAATCCGAAATACCTCTAGTTTAGTTTTCTTCCAGTTGTGCTCCATTTTTCTGGCTGCTCTCTTAAGGGCCTGAGTGTGCTCGTTGTACCATGGCGTTGGACTATTTTCTTTAATCTTCTTTAAGCGCAACGGAGCAACTGTGTCTAAAGTGCTGGAAAAGAGAGAGTTTCTGTCGCAATATTGAGTTCTTCTAAGCTATCCGGGATGCTGAGATGATGAAACTGATTAGGAAGATTATTTATAAAGCCATCTTTAGTGGCAGGAGTTATAGGTCTAACATATTTATAACACGGAGTCGGCTTTGCAGCCTTGGCTAAATGAAGTTTACACAAGACTAGATAATGATCTGAGATGTCATCGCTCTGCTGCAGAATTTCAACAGCATCAACATCTATTCCATGTGATAGTATTAGATCTAGTGTAGGATTACGACAATGAGTAGGTCCTGACACGGTCTAACTAATGTATATTAAAATCACCAACAATTAGGGTTTTATCTGCAGCCAGTACTAACTCTGATATAAAGTCAGCAAATTCTTTGATAAAATCTTTATGGTGCCCTGGTGGCCTGTATACAGTAGCCAGCACAAATCTCAAACGGGATTTATCATTTACACTAGATATTGTTACATTAAGCACCAACACTTCAAAATAATTATATTTGAAACTAGACTAATTTTGAAAGTATTACTATAATTACAGCAACACCTCCCCCTTTGCCTTTCAGACGAGGCTCATGTTTATAATCGTAATCTTGTGGGGTGGACTCATTTAAAGTAATGTAATCGTTTGGTTTTAGCCAGGTTTCTGTCAAACACAGCACATCTAGGTTATAGTCTGTAATCATATTATTAACTATGAGCGCTTTTGATGCGAGAGATTGAATATTCAGCAACCCAAGCTTTATCATTTGTATTATATCTGTTTTTTATTTGTTGAACATCAATTACATTTTTACCCTTAGATGGGTTTGGATATTTTTTGTATTGCCTAATTCGAGGAACAGACACAGTCTCTATATGATGATATCTAGGTGAAAGAGGCTCTATGTGATGGGATTTATCTAACCTGGGTGACGTGAGGCCGCTAGCAGACGGTCGGTTAAGCCAGTCTGTCTGCTTCCTGACCTTGTGCCCACTTTGTCATGTTTGAGCTCTAAGACTATGAGCCATATTACTAGAGAGAAGAGCAGCACCAGCCCAGGAGGGATGAATACAATCTCTTTTCAACAGGTCTGGTTTGCCCCGAAAACTTTTCCAATTGTCTATAAATTCTATATTATGTTGCAGACACCACTTAGACAGCCAGCCATTGAGTGAGGACAATTTACTAAGTATCTCATAACTCTGGCGAACAGGAAAGGGGCCAGAGCAAATTACAGTGCTTGACATCGTACTTGCGAGTTCACACACCTCTTTAACGTTAATTTTGGCTATCTCCGACTGGCGGAGTCGAACATCATTAGTGCCAACATGAATAATCATTTTAGAGAATTTACGATTAGCATTAGCCAGCACTTTTACATTTGCTTTGACGTCAGACACTCTGGCTCCCGGCAAACATGTGACTATGGTGGCTGGTGTCTCTATTTTCACGTTCCGTGCGATAGAATCGTCAATAACTAGGGCACATTGACAGTGGGTGTTTCACTGAGGGGAGAAAACCTGTTAAATGTTGTAATCAGAACGGAAGAGCGGTGTTTTGTCCCGCGACTATAGCGTCTCACGGTCACCCAGTTGCCCTGCTGCACGGGCTCTACTTCAGCCGGAACCGAACAATGCACAGTGTTCACTAAACTAGTCGCATCCAAAGCAGTATCTAAAGCCCTTGCACTGTAACTATCCTCAAATAAAGTTTGGATGCGTGCCTCTAGTTCTGATAAGTTCTCTATCAGCCTGACTATCTCCCTGCATTTATCACATGTAAATCCTGTGCTGACAGAGAAAGCTATGCTATACATGTTACATGAAGTGCAAGTGACAATAAGAGGAGAAGACATGACTCACCGTGTTTGTTGACTGATCACTACTTACCACAGCTTTGATGGATTTGTAAAAGGCACGAGCGAAATAAATAAATAAAGCGCGCATGGATAGCCAACTCAACAGAGCAGCGAGGCAGACAGGAGTGTGTGTGTGTGTGTGTGTGGATTGAGAGGGGGAGAGGAGGGGGAGAGGAGAGGGGGAGAGGAGAGAGAGGAGGGAGAGGAAAGGATAGGAGAGGGGGAGAGGAGAGGAGAGGAGAGGAGGGGGAGGAGAGGGGGGAGAGGAGAGAGAGGAGAGGAGGGAGAGGAAAGGATATGAGAGGGGGAGAGGAGAGGAGGGGGGGAGAGGAGAGGAGGAGGAGGGGAGAGGAGAGAAGAGGAGAGGAGAGGAGGGGAGAGGAGAGGAGAGGAGAGGAGGGGGAGGAGAGGAGAGGAGGGGGAGGAGAGGGGGGAGAGGAGAGAGAGGAGAGGAGGGAGAGGAAAGGATATGAGAGGGGGAGAGGAGAGGAGGAGGGAGAGGAGGGGGAGGAGAGGGGGGAGAGGAGAGAGAGGAGAGGAGGAGGGAGAGGAGGGGGAGGAGAGGGGGGAGAGGAGAGAGAGGAGAGGAGGGAGAGGAAAGGATATGAGAGGGGGAGAGGAGAGGAGGGGGGGAGAGGAGAGGAGGAGGAGGGGAGAGGAGAGGAGGAGGAGGGGAGAGGAGAGGAGAGGAGAGGAGAGGAGGGGGAGGAGAGGGGGGAGAGGAGAGAGAGGAAAGGAGGGAGAGGAAAGGATATGAGAGGGGGAGAGGAGAGGAGGGGGGGAGAGGAGAGGAGGGGGGGAGAGGAGAGGAGGAGGAGGGGAGAGGAGAGGAGGAGGAGGGGAGAGGAGAGGAGAGGAGAGGAGAGGAGGGGGAGGAGAGGGGGGAGAGGAGAGGAGGAGGAGGGGAGAGGAGAGAGAGGAGAGGAGAGGAGGGGAGAGGAGAGAGAGGAGAGGAGGGGGAGGAGAGGGGGGAGAGGAGAGAGAGGAGAGGAGGGGGGGAGAGGAGAGGAGGAGGAGGGGAGAGGAGAGGAGGAGGAGGGGAGAGGAGAGGAGAGGAGAGGAGGGGGAGGAGAGGGGGGAGAGGAGAGAGAGGAGAGGAGGGAGAGGAAAGGATATGAGAGGGGGAGAGGAGAGGAGGGGGGGAGAGGAGAGGAGGAGGAGGGGAGAGGAGAGGAGGAGGGGGGGAGAGGAGAGGAGGAGGGGGGGAGAGGAGAGGAGGAGGAGGGGAGAGGAGAGGAGAGGAGAGGAGAGGAGGGGGAGGAGAGGGGGGAGAGGAGAGAGAGGAGAGGAGGGAGAGGAAAGGATATGAGAGGGGGAGAGGAGAGGAGGGGGGGAGAGGAGAGGAGGAGGAGGGGAGAGGAGAGAGAGGAGAGGAGAGGAGAGGAGAGGAGGGAGAGGAAAGGATATGAGAGGGGGAGAGGAGAGGAGGGGGGGAGAGGAGAGGAGGAGGAGGGGAGAGGAGAGAGAGGAGAGGAGGAGGAGGAGGGGAGAGGAGAGAGAGGAGAGAGAGGAGGGGAGAGGAGGGAGAGGAAAGGATATGAGAGGGGGAGAGGAGAGGAGGGGGGGAGAGGAGAGGAGGAGGAGGGGAGAGGAGAGAGAGGAGAGGAGGAGGAGGAGGGGAGAGGAGAGAGAGGAGAGAGAGGAGGGGAGAGGAGAGAGAGGAGAGGAGGAGGAGAGGGAGGAGAGGAGGAGGAGAGGAGAGGAGGAGGAGAGGAGAGGAGGAGGAGAGGAGGGAGATTGTGTGTGTGTGTGTGTTTGTGTGTGTGTGTGTGTGTGAGATTGTGTGAGATTGTGTGTGTGTGGGATTG
This sequence comes from Semotilus atromaculatus, assembly GCA_031834385.1. NCBI lineage: Eukaryota > Metazoa > Chordata > Actinopteri > Cypriniformes > Leuciscidae > Semotilus > Semotilus atromaculatus. Next base: position 39,074,323 of record JAULUF010000009.1, on the reverse strand, counting down.
AGAGTGTGTGTGTGTGTGTGTGTGTGTGTGTGTGTGTGTGTGAGTGAGTGAGTGTGTGTGTGAGAGTGTGTCAGATTGTGTGTGTGTGTGTGTGTGTGTGTGAGATTGAGTGAGTGAGTGTGTGTGAGAGTGTGTCAGATTGTGTGTGTGTGTGTGTGTATAATTCAATGTTAGGCTGCATTAGTTTAGGTCAGCCGGAACCGGGAACACTCTCCATTAATCCTGTCGTACTTGTTACATCATAAGAAGGATGGCGTCTACGCTAACGCTAGTCTCTCTGTTTATCCGAGGTTTGCCGCAGACCGCCGGATCAAGGCCGTATCCAGATCTGATGAAGGACCAGCGCATGGACACGACGACACCGCAGTCCTGAAGTGTCAACCAGTCCCTTCCCAGTTACTGAAGTCAGCCGGATCCTGGCCAGATCCAGATCAGATGAAGGTCCTGCACCTGGACACATATTACAACAACAACTTTATAACATTTGAATGATATAGTACGCCTCACTTATTTCTGGTGATGTTTGCTTTCAATGTACTGTGGTCAATGAGATGTCAGTGTTCGTCTGAACTAGTGACGGCGACTCAGAAGTGTGTGAGAACTAGAGATGCTCCGATCAGCATTTTTGGGGCCGATCACCGATTACCGATCACCAAAATCATGATCTGCCGATTGCCGATTACTGCCGATCACAGAATGGCAGGGGAATGGGATTTTTTTATCTATAATCTAGCAGAGTTTGCACCATTTGTAGAAATGAAACTAACTATGCATTATGAAATATTTGAAATATTATGAAATATGAAAACTGTATTGAAAAAAAAAAACCAGTAGACATAAACATGCTACAGTCAAGATCTTGAAGAACCACCAAGTGTTTATTTAATTGTATTTAGAAAATGAGATAACTTAAGGCTACTTTAGGCCATCTTCCCCAAATAAGGGAGAGTAATGTAAAATTATTCCAAACAAAGAGGGGTCAGGCAGACCAACACACATTAGATCAGCTTAATGGGATGGGATCAAGTTACACTTAGGCATACTTGGAAATTGTTATATAAATATACTGCAGTGTTAATTTTGACAGCAAATTTTGATTTAGTTTTAGTCATAGTCTTTTGACTAAAATGCCATTTAGTTTCAGTCATATTTTAGTCATCTGAATTGTTTTAGTTTTAGTCGTCAAAATACAATAAGAATTTAGTTGACTAAATCTAGTGGATTTAGTAGACTAAAATATAATGGGTTTAGTTAAATTGTAATGCATTAATTTAGAATTTCTCTAAAATTTCCAAACCCATTATATATTCCTGTAGAAAACATCTATTAACCTGTTAATATGAATAATTTTTAAAGATTGAACATGCAATACAGACACAGATTAAGCACTGTGACATAAAATAATATCTTAAAATTAAATAAAAACACTTCTCCTAAAGTAAAACAGTCTTTTTTTCTTCAATGAATGATGCACTCTTTAACATACATCATACTTTATTCTTTCAAGCAGACATATTTATTTGTAGCCTATGAATTAAATATAATGAATCCTTATTAAAGCTATTAAAAGAGCAGTGAATGCTTTTCTCTTTTTATTTTGTTGTTTGATTAATATTAAGTGTACAAACGTCATTAGGTGCAGATCCAATTGCACTGATGCACGTCCGATATTCTCACAGCTGTAGGCTCTGTAAAGACATAACCGACTGTGTTTACGCGAATACTCTCCAAAACTGACATTTAGACATAATTGTGTGTGTATTTGCCCATTCAGACGCGAAAGAGGGCTCAGTTCAGTCCTCGCGCGCTGTACAGCGGTCTATGTGCAGGGCTGCACGCTTCGCGTCGGTTGTGTGTGTGTGTGTGTGTGTGTGTGTGTGTAACGTTAAGTGTGTGTGCGGCTGTGCGCACAGAAAAACATACCGAATAAAGCTCTTTCGCGTCGTCACTGTTATTCAGATAGATAGATCTATAGGTCTTCTCTTTCTCCCAGACGTTTACATTTTTTTAACGATTTATGAGACGTGCATCAAGCGCGTGCAACTCGTGTCCCGCGAACATCGGACATCTAATTAATCTCCAGTTAACTAGCAGAGCGTTCATCAAGCGCATGCAACTCGTGAATAGAATTAGAATACACGCTACAAATAGTTAAATCTCGCCGTTAGCAACGTCTCTGTCAGACACTTTGAAAAACTTCCAGAAGGGAGAACTCATGTTGACACTGGCCAGCTCCGCTCTGATGTTGTGTGCCCGTGCGCATGCATGCAGGTGCGTGGAAAAAGTCGCGCGAGTAATTTACGTCACGTGATCGGCTTTTTTGATCGGTGCTTTTGGGGTTTGCCGATCAAGCTATCTTTAGCCAATATCGGCCGATCATGATCGGCGGCCGATCAATCGGAGCATCACTAGTGAGAACAGAGGAATAACATCAGTGCGAACCACCAACATTTGTTTATTGGGATTAAATATTTGAACCATTCTGTGTCATTTTTCAATGTCAATCTTGTCACTATTTACATGTTTATTACAATCAAACACTGGCTCCATGTTGCCTATCGTTTGAATCTCGAGACTGCGTTTGTAAACTGTCTCTCACTACTGTGTCTATAGACTGTGTGTTTGCATAAACTGATAATTGCTGGACTGACCTGCTCACACACACGCTCCCGCCTGTGACGGCTCGACACTCCTGGGGGACAGCGACGGCTTCTCCGGGTTCGGCAGCCGGCAGGAGTTCCTCATTCACATTAGTTGATGTTTTTGCGTAGTTTAGAGTGACAAATCATACTTTTAGGTCAAAATGCGAACAGGTTGGCAGGTCTGAGTCTGTTCGATCTCAAATGTCTATTTGATTTAAAGGCCTGAATTGATTAAACAAAACAAAAAAAATCTATTTTTCTTACTTTTTTGGCTTCTCTATTCTTCCTCCTCTGTGGAAACTCCACCAAAAAAGGGATGATCTGCCATGGTCTCTCTAGTCAAGAAGGTTTTTGCATCAGGCACATCTTCTCTGTCAATGTCTGTGAAGAGAGCGGATTAATCACGTTAGGCCTTTCTGTAGTAGGCGTGTACACGTAAGGTGAATGTTACCAGGACATACAAAGCATTTGTTGCTGTTACTGTGACATGAACATTTAATCACTGCTAACATTCATTATCATTCATCATCAAGGTTTGACACTTATCATTTTACTGTCACTTTATGTGTCAGAGCTTTATATGTCTTCCAAGCAATGTTATTTCCACTTGGTTCTTGTTATCGATCTTACCCAAGGACTGCTCTTTGTGGTGTTGTTCCATTATGTATAGAGTGCCGAGTTCATAGCCCAAATCCTCATCTGTTTTTGCAATTCCTGCAAGAAATACATTTCCAGTGTTTAGTAAAACATCACCAGTCATCAGTGATCTGTGTTCAGAAAGCCAACTCACTATCGAGGTCTTTTTCGGCAAGGTGTGCATATTTGATCTGCAGGGTTTTTGGGTTGATCAGCATCAATCTCCTGAGTAGTGGGTATAAAAGATGATTATCCAAGCAGTGACGCACTGCAACACAGGCTTGGCTCATGATGCGGTTCACTGTGTCTTCAGTCAGGTCCTCTCCGATTCTCCTCATGAACTCACTCCAGGTCACATGGGCAGGAAGATGTTCCATTATCAGGATGGTTCGGTCTTCCAAGATGAAACGCTCATATAACCGGATGAAATGGTCGCAAGTTGGAGGTCTTTGCATTTTCAGCAATGTAGTGCCCTCTTCGACAAACTCAGGCTAAAGAGACAGTGACAAAACATTCGCTAAATTCAAATCTCCTAATTAAAGACTGAAGGAAATGAAAGATGAAAGCATTAGCTATGTTTCCATCACCCTGTTTTTATGCACATTTTAAAGTCCCGCATCAGAAACGTGATGGAAACGGCAAATGAAAAAGTCGCAAAAAAGTTTTTGACTCGTGCGAAAAAGGATTAATGCGAATATTGGGAGATGGAAACGCATTTGCCAAATTAATTTGATTTATATTGAACTATTCAAAATAAAACCATTGTAAGCACATCACACTTAAAACAGAACACATTTATAAGGTTGTTAAAGGTCGTCCCTGCTCGAGTAGTATACATATTTAGTAGCATTCGAAATGTCTCAGTGTGACTGGTACAAATGTCTCATTTCCAAATAAGTAAAACAAAAGGTAATATGGTTTTTAAGAGTTTAGAGATAACTGGCACACAAAGGAAGATGATCCTACCCCCAAAAGGTGTCAACTCTGAAAGCAAATGACCATTTTTTCCATGTGAAAGAGAAAGTTCTGGCTATTTAATGGAACGCAGCAGAGGATTCTGGGCCTTTCTGTCCTCAGATCAGCCCGTGAGGCCGAGACTCTCAGCCTCATGTATTTTTTAAATGTTGGGTTTGCATCTCTTCTCTTTATTCCACAGCATTTGATGTTTTGTTTCGATTATCTTTGGATTGATTATGTAATTGGCATGATACATTTACCTGACATAATACATTGTTACAGTTGATTATTCAAACTGACTTTGACACTATTTTCATTAGAGTTAAAAGGATTAGTCAAATATTTGCTCACATTTAATGATGCTCATTCGAAAAAGATTTGCTTCACGTTTGGATGGAAACCCAGTTAATGAAAAAAAAAACTTTACATGAACTCAATAACTAGGGATGCACCGATACCACTTTTTTCAGAATCGATCCGATCCGATACCAAAAATTCAGAGTATCGACCGATACCCGATACCGATCCGATATCAACACATTTTTTTTTAAAAAATCAAGTAGAATTTATGTAACTCTTTGTGTGTTGAACTGATAAGCACTCTTTTGTGTTAAACACAATCTACTTAATACAGACAACTTCATTATAAAGAAAAACAAATCCCAAAAATATATGATCATAATCTATGACAAAAAAGCTATTATAAACTAGATTAGTGGATAATGCAACAGTAAAATTTAGTCTAGAAAAATCATGAGTCGACAATAATTGTATAAAATCTGAACATTTAGTGAAAAAAACAAATAAGAGACAATAAGTGTAACACTAAATCTGGTAAAACGTTACACATTGCTCTTGTATTGTAAAATACATTCATGAAAAACAAGATACAAATCAAAAAGATAAATTATTTTATATATAGCTATAGGCTACTATACAATTGAGACATGTTTTAAATGTATAGCACTGCTGTTTAATGAGGCAGCAACATATGATAGAACAGAACAAGAAAGGCTATTAATAATCTTCCATTGCGTCACTGTATTATGATTATGAAAGGCTCTAATACAGTGCGGCACAAAGCGCGTATGCGCATCCCGAGCGCAGAATGATGCGTTTGAAGCAACACAGAGTCACAGCGCACAGCTCTTCGAGTCCGCATTGAAAAGTTCAAAGCACAAACGAAAGACATATTGATACGTAGTGTATTATACAGTATCTATCTTTGCAATAGTTCATTGAGCCTTTTCTTTTAACAGTTTTAAATTTCAGTTACTGTGCGAGTGAAGAACAATTATAGTGCAGCTGACTAGTGTTGTGATCTAACCGACACCCGGTAGAAAGTAACAGGATTAAGTTACAGCAATAAAGTCTAGCAAGATAAAGTTGTTTTATGCAAAACCATAGAGCTTTATATACAGATCAAGTATAATAATAGTAACATTGAATCATCTTGGAGAGAGTTTCATCGTTGACTGACTCTTAACCGAACGCGACGCGCTGTTGGAATGCTGAATGGAGAATGACTGTCAGCCGCAGCAGAGGGAAAAGTTTACGTGATCTCGGATTTAATGACTTAAATGTTCATTTCTATCTCACATTATACTATAATGGCTTAAGAACACTTGTAATATAGTGCACGAAAACTTTATGGTGCTTATAATGTTTGTGTGCCTTTTGTGGGGCTTAACAACAACACAGAATAGTAAACGCACAATATCGGATTTGGATCGGCCTCGTCTGACCGATCCCCGATCCGGCAAAAATGGCAGTATCGGACCCGATATCCGATACAAATATCGGATCGGTGCATCCCTATCTATAACCGATGCTTCTAGGCTTTGGTTGTGTAATTCAGTTATATATCATACTATCTATATTACCGAATTTAACAAACTAGAGAATTTCATGAGGAATAAAGTCTTAGAATAAGAATTAGTAGATTTTTCTACATTGTTTCTGTTAATAATGTATTGTATCAAGTGTCCATTTCATAATAATATTCAGATTTATCATAAATAATTGAACATTAGGGGTGGCACGGTTCACAAAATCCACGGTTCGGTTCGTTTCACGGTTTTAGGGTCACGGTTTTCGGTTCTGTACGGTTCTTGTTGTTATTTTTTCTTTTAATCTTTAACACTCCAGAAATGTACTTCAGCATACGATATGGGCTATAGCTTAATTATCCACAATTCAGGATACAGTATTTAAAAAAAAAATGTATATCATGTAATCATGCACAAACTGAATTTGACTTGACTTTAAGCACATTATTGAGAGACCATCTCTGACGAAAGCCGGTGACATTTTTATACAGCAAAAGAGAAGACATTGATGAAATGCTTTTGTTTATTTGACACACAAAGAATGAATTAACTTGCATTTATCAAACTGTCAACTTCAGTGTAACGTTAGCTCTTACAAAATGTTTATCTTTTAAAAGAAAAAGAGAGGAACTCTTAAAGCACTATCTTTTAAATAAGTCAAAATACGTTACAAATAATTGCCTATAGATAATGAGGCTATAACAATATAGCAAAGGCCATAATCATAAAGTGAAACATAAGTTCAACCTCAACTCAAAAACAGTATATCAACAATGCTTCTATTCCCTGAGAGTGAGGATACATTTTTTTCACGTGAAATTAAAGTGCAGTTTGGAAACATGTGACTGGAGTTCTTATCTAAACTTAGTGTCACTGTATATATTTAAATATCAGGTAAGATGAAATCCAAAATGTTCCCACACACCGACTTATACGACGCTGGTGCATCCCCCAACTCCTGTTAGCCTTCCTTATCTCTCCCACTTGCCATTTCTATACGTGACGAGACCTGCAGCGCTGCACAGACCGATCAGTTTATGACATCGAAGTACTGCGAGAGAGATTGAAACGCATACGGAGCCGTTGCTCTCGCGGTACTTTGATGTTATTCATCGACCGGTCTGTGCAACGCTGGTTCAAGTCGAACAAGCCTCATATGTATGTCCACACATCTCTTATTTCGCGCGAAAAGTAAACGCACTGTCTGAGGTCACGGGCACGAGGTTACATTGCGCATGCGACGAACGAACCGTGCGACGCACACACACACCGAACCGAGACAAGCGAACCGAACGGTTCGGATGTTTTTTCATGTACCGTGCCACCCCTATTGAACATGTATTTTAAGTTCGTTAAAGAGGGGTGGAGGTGGGGTCACATTTGAGCATTTAAAAATTGACTTGAAAGTAACGCAATAGTTACTTTCTGAAGTAACTAGTTACTTTTAACTAATTTAGTTACTTTTTGGAAGAAGTAACTAGTAACTGTAAATACTTTTTAAAAGTAACTTGCCCAACACTGGTTATATATATATCATACTATCTAAATGACTGAATTTAACAAACCAATTACTAGAGAATTTCATGAAGAATAAAGTCTTGTCAACTTACCAATGTTTCCCAAAGTCTGCACCTCTCAACAAATTTGATGTCAACCTGAAAAATAAAGACAATTTTTTGCACATGATCAATCTACAGTCTACATTTTTTAAACACTTTTTGATCAAAACATGTCAACACTGATGTTTATGACAAGACTCAAAGTTCACAGAAGGAAACAAGAGTCAAAACGTTTGTTTTTGGAGAAAGAGCAACATACTTTCTGGCCGTCCGATCTTCTGATTCCTTCATGGACACGATCATCATATCCCACTTTCTTTCCCACTTTATAAAGAGACCGAAAGTATTTATGTTGCAGCGTCGGTTCATGAGGAAACATTAAGGTCACTGAAAAACACACAGACACAACGTGTTAACGTACAGCATGAGACTGAACACACCAGTGCAGATCAGGAGCCAGTATGAGTGGAGATTACTGTACAGACAAAACCACAACAACAGACTGAAATGGACATGAATCCAGTGGTACGTGACACCTCTACTATAAGTAAAAGTAGCATATTTGTTCTTGTTAACGTAACCGTAGCGTATGCTATAGTGAATTGTCTCTAGAACTAAGGGTGTAGAAATCTTAGTTTACCGGCTACAAACAACTAGACTACAGCAGAGCATGATAACTGGAGACTCACGGTCTGTGGGTTCGGCTGGCGTCGGCTCTGGTCCGGGTGTGTGTGGACGCTCCTTCTCTCGCTCAGGCACACCAGGACACACTTTGCTTATAAGCGTCTGGAAGCCACGCTTTACAGCAGCCAAACGAGGACGGCCTTCCCTCCCTTTAGTGTGTTTTTCTGAAAGCAAAGAATATTGATTAGAAACATTTATTAGCACAGATTACAGCTGAATGACTAATGTAAACCTGTCCAGATGTTCATGTGAATAATTAGCAGGTTTAGCATTGAAGTTCATGTTAGAAAGATAACTTAGTCCAGTATCCAGGCGCTGTTTGACAGGCTTTTAGTGCCTGTGCGCTTCGGGTGTATGTGAATGAAGTGTTTAGCCGGCAAGGCTTTCAATCACATGCAAATAATGAACTTTTGTGAATGGCGGTGTGCCGTGAGAGTAACTCTACCTCTGCCTTAACATGTGATGTGAATCTACTAATAAGCTACCGCTAATAGGCATTCTGGTTGACTACCGACTGTACATGTGAGTTTTGATTTGTATGAAATCCTCAGTTACCTGTCGGGTTGTTCTGCGCACGCACATCTGTTGGGCTTCTGGTCGATGGTTGAGCACTTCTATCCATTCCCTCAAACTGCATGTAGCCTGAGGAGAAATGAAAACTACCATCAGAAACATCAGGCCGAAGTGGACATGAATCAGAGTGGTAATGACCAGAGACTCACCGTCGGCCTCGAGTGCATCTGTGCCTGGTGTTTGTTTAAACCAGTCATGATCTACAATGTTCTGTACGGTGATCCCCGACTTTCTGTCACGAAGTTTCCGAAGTAGATCCTGGCATTCTGTAAAGGTGTTCAGAAGAGAGCTGATTAGTCCTGTTTGATTTTAAGATGTGTCGCTTATGTAAGTGAGGTAATGTTACTAATACACTGCATTTGTTGCTGTTACTATGAACATTTATTCATTGCTAAACTTCACTGTCAATCCGCTGTGTTTTACACTTTGCTTATTTGTCTTTACTGTCACTTGTGTAAGAGCTTCACATGTTTTCAAGCAATGCTATTTCCATTTCGTTCTTGTTTTTGGTCTCACCTTTGGACAAGCGTGTATTTTTCCAACCAAACCAAAGTTTAAAATCCAAAAGACATGTTCCTTCGACCATCCTCTTCAGCACTCTGTATAAGCCGTCATTTGTTGCCAGTAAAGCGTGTATTCTCCTCTCTGCTACTGATTTCAATTTGCCTGTTTCTGTAAGCAATACGTTTTCAGTGTTAGAAAAACATTTCCATATCCTGTGCATAATAAATCAGTGACTTGTGCTCAAAAAGCCAACTCACGTCTTTCTCTGATGGTCAGCGCTCTGTGAAAGCCGGTTAACTTGATCTGCATGGTGCATGGGTCGATGAGCACTTTTCTCAGGCTCATGTCTTTATAATAAACCCCCTGTTCACTGCAGTGCTGTAACGCAGCGGTGAGCTTCTGCATGATGTCTTTTGCTTCCGCTTCAGTCAGACGACCTCCGTTTTCTTGGATGAAGTCACACAAGGTTATGCTGGTTCCTGGATGTTCCATAATTAAGATGTTTTGATCTCCCATGTCAAACCATTCATATAACTTCAGGACATGGTCGCTATGTTTCATTATCCGCATTATAGCTGCCTCTCGACACACAGGTTCAGAATGGCCGATCTAAAAGAAGAGATCGACAAAAGGTTAGTTCAAACCTCCTTACTAAAGAGTGACGGAAGTTCAGGAAGAAAACAACTGTACATGTACACAACTGATGCTTCAAGGCTTTGATTGTCCATTTCAGTTTTATCTTATGCTGTCTACATGCAGAATTATCAATTACCGAATAAGAATTTAATAAATAATTCTTAAAAGTAATTTTCATGGAGAATAAAATCGTGTCAACTTACGTGGAAATCCAACCGGCGCTTCTTAACAAATTTGATGATCACCTGAAAAATAAAGAACATATTTGCAAGTGTCAGTGAACTGATACATTTTAGTTGTTGACATGATCATCTACAATCTTTTTTAAAACATGTTAACTGTAAACACTGATGTTTATGTCAGAACTCGAACGACAGAAGGAAACAAGAGGCAGAAAGTTTGGTGTGTCCAGAAAGAGCAACGTACTTGTTTGTCGTCTGATCTTCGAATTCCTTCATGGACAGTGCCATGGGATCTTGATGCCAGTTTCTTTCCCAGCTCATAAAAAGAGTCAAAGGATCCTGAAAAACACACAACAGCATGAGACTGAACTGCTTATGACTGAACACACCTGTGCAGATCCGGCGAGGAACCAACCGGTGTGGACATTACACATAAAATCAGTAAACAGGCTAAAATTGACACATGTGAATAATCGGCAGGTTTTGCATTGAAGGTCATGTTCCTTATACTTTAGATGGCAACTTCTTGAATCTGCAATCCTATTACAGTATTTTTCACAAATAAACCATTTAGGGCTTTATAAGTCAGAAGCAATACCTTGTAATTAATACAGAACTTTATAACATGTGAGTTTTGAACATGTGAGTTTTGATTTGTATTAATGTCCTCAGACAGTTACCTGTTGGGTCAATCTTCACAGGTCCATCTGTTGAGCTGCTGGGGTTTCTCTCAGACAACAACACAGTAGCGCTGGACGATGGTTGAGCGTTAGCCACCACTGGCTCGGTCTCAAGCTCATCTGAGGCTGGAGTCGGCTCCCGTCCGGGAGTTTGTGGACGCTCCTCCTCACATGTGTCCATGAACACGTCGCTGCTGCTGCGATCCATTCCCTCAGGTAAATACTCACATGTGTCCACGAACACGTCTCTGCTGCTGCGATCCATTCCCTCAGGTAAATACTCACATGTGTCCATGAACACGTCGCTGCTGCTGCGATCCATTCCCTCAGGTAAATACTCACATGTGTCCATGAACACGTCGCTGCTGCTGCGATCCATTCCCTCAGGTAAATACTCACATGTGTCCATGAACACGTCGCTGCTGCTGCTGCTATCCATTCCCTCAGGTAACGTTGCATGCATGATGTTTACTTTCTGCATGTAGCCTAAGGAAAAGTTCAAAATAACATCAGAAACATCAGGCTGAAACGGACATGAGTCAGAGTGGTAATGACTAGAGACTCACAAACAATAAGTGTAAGCTCTTGTGATTGTCAAAACATTTGGTGCAGTGTCAGCAATTTTAAAAAAATGTTTGTTTTTGTTACTAAAGGTATGTTTCAACCCATGCAACAATTCTAATGTTTTAATAACATATCCCATATCTTAAAACATGTCTTGATACAAATTGATATAAAACAAGTTTTGAAAATGTTGTGGTGACTATGTGTCACATCGGGCTGTTAATCTTAAAACAGTATGTGGAGTTTTGATGTGACGTATGTGTCACATTAAGAAAAATGGTAATGAGCTGCTCAAATAATTTAGCTGATTCAATTATTTTAGTGTTATATATATTCTGCTGCTCAATTCAAAGCATATTTTAACAAATGTAAGCCAAAAATGTCAAATTAATAACATTGTTAATGACATGTATTTTGAAAATATTTTGCATACCTGTTTTAGTTACAGGTATGCAAAATATTTTAAACAGGTATAACATATGTTGATATCATTTAAACTATTTTAAGATTATTTTATCTTTTTTTAGTAGTGAGAATAACATGAATAGATTCAGGAAACATCTTGATGTTCAGAATGTACTGAAGATTTGATTGGTAGCAGCCCTTTGTGTCTTGATATTATAATTTGATTTAATGTATGAAATTTACACAAAAGAGGATGCATGCTTATAATAATTAGGTTTAAACTCTGCAAAATATTTCCTCTGTGTTACACATATCCTTGCAAGTACAATTTTGCTTGTATTTACATTAAAGTTTTGCAACTATGGTTAAATTTGTAGTTACGGTTGTAGTCTACAACAATCAAAGATAAACCATAATGGTTGCAGTAACGTTAGCCTAACCATGGTTCATTGTGGAAGTTAATGGTTTTACTGCAAATAAGTTACTGTGGTAAAATGATGGTTAACCAGCGCACTGGCCCGTATATATGACAATATAACAATGATGTTTTCTAGAGCTTAATTAAAAAAACAAACAAACAAACATTCATATATCTAGCCATGATTCATATACAAGTTTCTCCTTACCGTTAATGAGAAGGTCGCTGGATGAGGCTGAAGAAACTGTAAACACGGCGGCGTCTAGTCTCACTGTTTGTACGTCCGATAGTGGTTATGATGACCTGAGCTGTCAAAGTAACTCAATTTATATTGTATGTTAAATGACACCGTATTCTGTCAGATTATGAAACACTTTCGTCCGCTGGGGTGACTGATAATCGCTGTTGAACAACTTAGTCTGTGACGTCACATGAATCTCGCGCTGCCTGTGACTTCACAGCAGCTGCTGCTCTCTGCACCACAGTTTATGAGCCACATTATACATACATAAATAAATAAATAATATATACAAATTGTCAATATTGGTGTGTTTGTGATAGAAATTCAAAATGTCCGTTTTTTTTTCTACACACCCTCCTCCAGCTCTGTGCACGTGATCAACTCTGGGGCGCTGGAGAAATCGCCCTAGAAAGGCGGGTCTCTGGAGCTTGATTGACAGGTAATCTGACCAATCATACTCAGTGTTGCCAGACGTACGATAATTATCGTATTTGTACGATAATTTTGACCTCTGTACGATGTACGATCAATAATGAAAAAAATCCCATAATGTACGATAATTTCAGAATTTTGTGACACTTCAATCGGAGGCCATTGTAATTATAGTGCTTCTAGGTGAGAGAGAGGGAGAGACCTTGCATGTGTGCCTCATGAAAGCTAGTCTCCCCCTTCACAATCCAGTCAAATCACCACGGTATTCATTGTTTAAATTTATTTTAAAAAATGACCACATTTGAGAGGTGAGACTTTGTTTAATATCAAAAGTAACCGAAAAGTAACCTGGTCTGTCCTGTCTGTCAGCGTGTTGTCAGTCTCCTCTCTGCTCCGCGATGTATTTTTCACTGCGGTCACGCCATCTGTGCTGTGGAGAAGTGCGGTCACGCCATTTACGCTTCAAAATTTATTATAAATATACTTGACTTGACTTGTTTTATTCTTTAATAATTGCCTGCCAGTCATGAACATTTACATTGCTTATAGGCTAATAGGCGTTATATTTTATAACCCGGCCATAACTCCTATAGCTTAGCTAATTTGACAAACGGTGTAAGTTAAGTTATTTGAACGACAGCCCCTTATTTTCACTTTATCTTTTAAGATACGAATACCTATTATTTTAAAAAATATTCATCTTTTCAAATCTACATTTTGTAAAAACTTTTAGAATTGAAACCTAAGGCTATTGTGGCCTAAATGTTACCGAGTGAAACTTGACTTGATCAGAAGATAGGAATGACAAAGGGACGAAGAAAAAATGGGTGAGTTGCTTTTTGCTTTTTTCAAAAAATTGTCGGTGGTTGTTTTGAATAATGTTTAGTGCTGCATTGTTAATTAATATGATTGTTATCATTCGTTTCCTGAGAATATGACTACAGATCATATTTGATTACATTCAACTTTATTGTCATTATGCAAAGTAATGAAACATGTATTTTGCACAGTATAACATACAGTTGTTTATATAGAGCAATATTAAACAGGTGTTGTCTGTGCAAAATACAAATAGTGCAAATAATATGTCCAGTAAAGAAGTGGAGCAGTGCTGGAAGAGGTATAGGTGCATTTAGGCCTTGTCCACACGGACACGGGTATTTTTATAACCGGAGTTTTTCCTCCTGCGTTTTTAAAAAAACTCTGTCCACATGAAAACGCAAAAACACGATATCAAGCGCTGTCAAGAGTATGCAACACCAGCAGGCGGCGATATAACTCTAACCGTAAAGTCACGTGTTGGCCAATCAGAAGCCGTCAGCGGCGCAAAAACTCCGGTTTTACGGTCTACACGACAATGGAACCGGCATTTCAGAAAATACTCACCCTGGCAGGGGTTTTCAAAAATGTTGGGTTTCAGTGACCAGATACTGCGTTTCCGTGTGGACGAACGGCCGAACCGCGTAAGAAATGTCACGGTTATAAAAATACCCGTGTCCGTGTGGACAAGGCCTTAGAGTTGAGGTGTGGACTTCAGCAGGATCACAGGCCTGCTGGTGCGAGAACTTACAGTATTAGCCTCCTGTAACTAGATGTAACAAGCACTATATCAAATTTCACCCCAACTAAACCACATTATAGGATAATATTTTAAATGTAAAAAATACTAAATTCTCAAGTAAAGAAAACTGTGTTTTATTTAAATGTTATATACAGAATTGTCTTCAAAACATTTGGAAAGGTAAGAACTATATTATAATGTTTTTAGTTTAATGGAAGTAATTTAGCATTTTTAGCATTAGGCCTATATGAAATTGTAAGCTTAAAATTTAATTTCTGCTATGTTATTGACAGTATGTATGTAAAACACACAAAATTGTGCTTTTACAGTCCAGAAAACAATACATATCTTTTGAAGATATTTTTAAACAAATCCAAGAGCTTCAGGAGTCATTATCTGAGCAAAAAAAACAGGGGATTGTCTTCTGCAAGACCACATGTTCTGGGCAGAACTCTGCACATATTTGGGTGTATCAAATACATCCCCAAATAGATATCAACTAAAAAGGGCATACAAAAATGAAAATGTGAAAATGGACAAAGATGTAAAGGAAGATGCACCAACAGTTGCACAAGCAGAAGAAGACATGAGTGATTTTCAAAAGAAAGATGTAAAACAACGTATTAAAGAGAAGGACATTGTAAAGATAGAGACTCAAATGAGGTGAAGACAGTGCTAAAAGAGGAAGATGTACCAGAGATTGAAGGCGCAAAGGATGAAGAAGTTACACAAGAGATGACTACATTTCAAAAGGTAGATGAAAGAGAATTAATTTTGATTTGTTACCACAACTTTTTATATTTTGTCAAATCAACTTAGATAAGTAATGTAGTTCAGATAACATAATATTTTGAGTTTCTATTTATTAAACCAATCTCCTTTGTTGTATTAACTCAATTTTTTTTATTTCAATGAACTCAAAATTTTAAGGCAACCGGGTAACTTACGTTTTTAAGTTAATCCAACTTTTTTTTTTTTTCAGTGAGGGAGAAGGAGTTACAAGAGGATGAAGATTTAACTGGACACTGCACAGGAAAGGATGTGATGAGTGATGAGATTATATTATTTACATTTAAACTTATACACATTTACTACTAGAAAACTAACACAGATGATGAAACACAAATTAAATGATTTTAAATGATATAATGTATGACTTTCTGTTTAATCTCTTGTAGGTCCAAAACAAATATCCCAAGGTGGAAGACAGAGACAGTTGGAGTGATACTGACGATGAAGTCAATCTTGACAAAGAAGATCAATTCTTTACGTGTTCCTGCACCACCTTCTTTTTTTTATTATTCCTCAAACTGCCTGGAAAAAACTAAGAAAAAAACAAAAAAAGGATCACTTCAAGGGATTGCAGTGGACTAACATTATCTCTTCAGGCATTCGCACAATCCTTCCACATTGCAGTTTTGCTTTTACAGGCCACAGGGTTAAAATACAAGGATCGATCAGGAACACACCTGCTTTTAAATGCTCTGGCTATTGTCTGTTCACTGACTGCCCAGTAGAAGTTGATGTTGTTGTGCACAGTGAGAACACGCTTAAAGCTCAGGGGTCGTTCAGAGATGGCATGGTAGTTCACAGTAGAACAGAGCTGCAAAGGCGACCTGTAAGAGCGGATGAATAAAAGGAAATAGCAATTGCAAACAACACTACCAAACTCTATCTTAAGAAAATGGAAAACCTTAAAGAATCTGTGGTTGAGTCTGGCTGTGGAGACCATCGCCAGGTGTTCTGAAATCCATTTCCTGGAGACAAAGAATGAAGGCCAGGAAACATAAAAATGAAACACTCAGTCTCCAGATGATGGTAGAAGAAAAAAGAGATGAGGTTATCCAGAAAGTGATAATCCTAAGGGTGTGATGCTTTGGTCGAAGAAAAGCATTGACATATTTCACCAAAGATGTAAAGAAGACATAGTATATCATGATGCAACAGGAAGCATTGTGAAGAAAAGTAAACAGAGCACAGGTCCTTTTTACGTTTAATAAGGGTTCCTCTCCTTTTCCAGCAGCCACGCATGTGACCTGTGACCACACCACCTCATCTATAATGTATTTTCTTAGTGCTTTCCAGACAGATCATGCCAAGCAATATGGACACAAAAACATCAGTCCACTCATGATAATATGTGATGGATCCATGGTCCTCATGCAAGCAATCTCACTCGTCTTCTGCCAAACTAACCTCAATGCCTTGCGCCAAAGTTATTATCAAATATAGCTGCAAGCAGCCATTACCGGGGCCAAGCGCAAAAGCAGACGACAAGACATGCCAACATGGCTGGGAGTGTCCAACTGCAGCAAGGAGCAGTTAAAGACATTTAAAGATGAATTTTGGCAAAATGGCTGAAAAAGCACATACCTTAACTAAAAATATGATTTAATGGATTATCACCTTCGACCAATAGGTGGCGCAGTTATGAAATGTATGTGGTGTGGTCAGAGTGAGGTGACAATGACACATACACAGTTTGTTGTCAAAATGTCAAGGCATTGCAGAGATAAAGCCTGAATAGTCCTTTTGGCATCATGCCTTAACTTTGCTGCTGCAGTATACGAAAACGGTTTTGTCTATCGTCACGAAATCCATAACTTTTAGTCAGCATGGTCTGGAGATGATACGATTCAATTTTGGTGAAAATCGGACAAACGGTCTAGGAGGATTTCGAAAAAGTAGGTATTGAATGAAAATCAAGATGGCGGACAGGAAGTTCGGCCAAATACGGCAAACTTGGTATCTATGTTCTCGGAAAGACCCAAGGAATCTAGTAAGGCCAGTGTCATTACAATAAGGAAATGTATTCAAAAGTTATTAGCATGTTTGGGAATTTTATTAAAACTTTTGACCAAAAGGTGGCGCTGTCTGGAAATCTTTTGAGAACCTTCAGGGCATTTAGCTGATGGCACATTCAGAGTTTCGTAATGTTACAGCAATGCATTCGTCAAGTATAGCATTTTACATCACAAAACTGTATTGAAGTCAATGGGAATTTCATGTTTTGTTCTATTATAGCGCCACCAAGAGGCTCAGTCCCACCATTTTTTTATGTGTCCTCAGAGTGAGCCCATACATATGTGTGTAAATTTTGGTGAAAAAATCTCAATTCGCTTCGGAGTTATAGACATTTAAAAAAAACACGTAAAAAATGACTGACACGTGACTTTGATTGAATTTTACTACCCCTTACTATCAATATTTTTGCATTTGGGCATTGGCGTTTAGCTATCGACCTATGTTTCCAAACTTCTGACGGTGGTTTCGTCTCGATCGGACTAGCGGTTTCGGAGATATCCGCACATGTTTTTTAAGCGCTAAATTACAACGCTGCACAAACCATATGCCGAAACCTGGCAAGTCTGGTATCGTTGGACTCGGCAAGGATTCAGGAGTCTAAAGACATGACTCCCGTGAAAATAAGTCAACCGCAGCCAGAGTTATAAGCATTTGAAAATTTTATTTTACCACTAGGTGGCGCTGTTTCGAAACTTCTCAGGCTCCTTCAGGGCATCGTACTGATGACCCATACCGAGTTTCGTAACAATTCGTTCATGCGTTAAAAAAAACCAGCATTTTAGCACATAATTCAAAATGGCGGACAGCCAAAATGGCCGATCTGGGAAAATTGGATATCAGTCGACTCGGCATGATGCCCTGAATCTAACGAGACCACTTTTATGATTTTTGGACAAACCGTTCAGAAGTTATGAGCGAAAATAGCCATTTTTCATATCTCCGGACCAGTAGGTGGCGCTGCGCCGAAACGCAGCATGTAGCCTCAGGTCATGCTTGTGATGACATGTACCAAGTTTGGTTTGAATACGATTAAGCGTTGCGGAGATACAGCCTTACGTCCGTTTTTGCAAGCGCTACGTAAAATTAGATTGTGCGTTTATCGAAAACGGTTAAGCGAATCGATTTGAATTCCATAACTTTTTGTCAGCACTGCCTGGAGATGATCTGGTGCAATTTTGGTGAAAATCGGACAAATCGTCTAGGACGAGTTCGCGAAAGTAGGTTTTTTGGACAATTCAAAATGGCGGCCATATTTTTATGACGCAAAATAACGTCATAGGGTGCGATCGAATTGCCAGGAGCTCAGGAATCAGAGGAAAAAATAATTTTGTTGATAGGCCTAACGGTTCAAAAGTTATTAGCATAATAAAAGTGAAACTTTGGACAGGTGGTGGCGCTAGAGGGAATGAGTTAGAGACACCAAAATTGGTGCAATTACTGTTGGGACTGTCCTCTATCAGAATGTCAAATCGGAACAACTTTCCCGGAAACGGTTCTATGGGCTGCCATAGACGCCCAGTCGGAAGAAGAAGAAGAAGAAGAAGAAGAAGAAGAAGAAGAAGAAGAACCAGAACAGATACAATAGGTACCTCCGCACCTTCAGTGCTTGGCCCCTAAATATTGACAGGGAAAGGCACCACTGAAGACTTCAGTCTTCCTACTGTCCACCGCTGTCTAAGCCATCTAATGAAAAATGCTAAATCCCTGTGTAAAAAGCAGTAAGTAAAACCATAATTTTTTCATAAAACAGAATATTCATGATGAGTTATGACAATGTTGTTATTGTTTTTTCCCTCTCAGTGCACCCAAGAACTACAAGCTGGCCATGCATGTTTTTGGACTTTTGACCACAGCAAGTTCCTTTGTTGAGTTTGATGAAATGCTCCTTAGTTGCACTGTCATCTTCTCAAGCCCATGCAGCTCTGAAAATGTTGAGAAGCACTTCAACAACATCCAGACTTTGTTGACCACCATTGGGGAATCAGCCGTTGATGACAGCAGCATTGTTCCTGAGGACCTTGAGGTACACAGTAAACATGAAAAATGTCTTGAAATCATGTGTTCTGTTAACCTGATTAAAATCATGTGAACATCACGTCAAATTTCATATTTTGAAGGTCATAGGCACTGCACCCCTCGATAAAAAAGGGGATCCAAATGTGTACTACAGTGAGACATTCATCTCCACTTTGGCTGCCTACTTCTGCCTTGTGCAGCTCTTTGGACAAGCATGATGCTGGGTCAATTACACTTTTGTGATTGAAAGAGTCACTCAGAGAAAAACTTGTAATGTAAAAATAATATGTTATACTGTATCTTCAGGGGACCTGGGCAGGCATGGTGAAGGACCTCCATACCATCTATTCTCAAAGAAATTTTCAAAGAATGGAAAGAAAAAACGCCAGGTGTGGAATAATTTTAATGCAATCTAACGTTTAAATGTCTGAACCTATTACTTTACTCTGAGCCCTTTGTTAAGATACTATAGCCCTTTTACTGTCTTTTCAGAATTTCACTCAGGACAACAAGACACAAGGAATTATGGAAATTGTCAGTGGGATTTGAAGAAAGTTCGCTTTAAAGGAAGACGACTTACCAGACTTGATGACTTCATAACGACCTACAAAGACCTAAAAGACACTGCTCTTTTAAGGGAATTTGACGATGCGGAACGTATCACTAAAAGAAAGGTAAAACAATCACATTATATTGTATTTAAATGTCTCTTGGTAAGTGTTAAATTTTTAAGCATTTTTTTAGAATGGTGCAATAATCTACATTTAATTTTTAAATATTAATAAGACCAAAGAAATGTCCATAGATTTTAGAAAGTCACAGCAACCCACCGACACTTTTATCAATGGGGAGATTATTCAGGTTGTTTCAAACTATAAATACCTTGGCATTGTACTGGACAACAAGCTTAAATGGGACTCAAGGACTGATTTTTTGCACACTAAGACACAGCAAATAATGTATTTTTTTAAAGAAATTGCTTGTTTTTTAATGTTAATAACAAAATGCTTCAAATGTTTTATACTGCTTTTATTGAAAGTGTTTTGTTGAAACTTGCTGCATTATCTGTTGGTTCGGAAATGCCACTGAATCCCAGAAAAAGATCATCAGAAAAAACAGTTACTTCTGCCAGCAAGCAGCAAGCAACTTCTCAGGCCATCTAGGTGTCCTTTCTGTCTACCCCTTTTGACCAAGAATAGATCGAAATTTTCTTTTTTACCACAAGCCATAAAAGCTTTAAATCACTCAAAATAAGCTAGATGTCCGGCTGGTCTGGTTAGACCCAAGGGTGTATAGTGTATTGTTTTGTATTTTATTGTTGGTGTCATATGTCTGATGTCATGTCATTAAGTTGCATGCGACTGTGCCGCAAATCCAATTGCCCCACGGGGAAAATGAAATCTACCACTACTACTACTACCTGGTAGCGTTTCCTGTTGTGTTTACATTGTGTAGAGAGGGGCTAAGTAGCGAGGAGTGCTCACTTTCTGTTCACCGTTATACGTTTTTTATTGATACAGTCGGCTACATTTCTCATCATCAATTGTTTCTGCGTGGATAATCTGTTACATCATGTCAATAAACGTTCTTGGATTTTGAATGCATGGAAACGCATCATGGACCATTCCTTCTGCTTTAGCCTCTCAGCGGCTGTAGAGTGTGTGTGTGTGTGTGTGTGTGTGTGTGTGTGAGAGAGAGAGAGAGAGAAAGAAAGAGAGAGTGTATAGGTCGTGAGGGATTTGATTTCTTCTACGGTCACCTTTGGTATCAGTTGGTGGAGAGTGGGATATTTGACAACGGCAAGAACTGTTGATTCAATTACTTCGAGAAACATGAATCCCATGCAGTCAATGTCGAGACCAGCTCGTCCTACAACTCCCAAACAATACCCAGACCCAACATCCATGGGATATTCTGTTTTTAAACCCCAGCTTGTCATCTTTGCAAAAAACTCTTTCCCCTGAGTGGTCTTGAATCTGATGGCTCCAAGACGTGTTCCTGCTCCGTTCCCCCACAGGGACAGTGAGGTGAAACACTCACCGGGTGTGAACTTGTACTCTTGATACGGTCCAGAAACTCCTCCAAAAGTTTCAACTCTTCCATCTGAAAGCCAGACCTTGACAGCCCTCACCTGCCATTCTCCCACCCAGACTCCGATCTTCTCTAAACTGGCACCGTTGTTCTGACCAGTAAATGAGAACGCCTTTCCTCCTTGTCAACCAAATATATGTAAATTCATTGTGTCGGATATCTTGGAATTAAATCGATCTGAAAATAATAACAGATCAGAATTAACATCAGCTTTACACTTTATTGCAGTGTTTCCCAACCCAGTTTCTGGAGACACAACAACAGCACACACTGGACTTCTTTCTTTAATTGACCCGTCCATTTCAGGTCTTGGAGTCTCTACTAATAAGCTGACTTGAATCAGGTGTCTGAATAGGAAAACATACTTAATGTGCAGTTCAAGAAAAGTTCAGCACGAATAATAACCGTTCTCGGCTCAGAAGTCTCAGCACCATTTGGTTAACCATACATGTTGTGACATCGCCACTCAGGATTGGTCACTTGTCTGTTGCTGGTCTCTCTGTAGCTGGTCAAGGGCGCTATTTGAGTGCGGTAAACGTAAGTTACTTATGGAAATATCCAATCATTATATCAAAATTTACAGCCAATCACTGATATTATAAAGCTTGGAAGAGCCACAACATTTTTTTAATATATCTCAGATTGTATTCGTCTGAAAGAAGAATGTAATATACACCGAGGATGACTTGAGGGTGAGTAAATTATGGGCTAATTTTCATTTTTGGGTGAACTATCCCTTTAATGCATGCACTTATTTTACATAGTTATAGACATAACTCTGTATTTCATTGTATACAGACCAAACTTGTTATTTGCCATCACAGGTATGACCTGAGGGAACATGCTGCGTTTTGGTGCAGCGCCACCTACTGCTCCGGAGATATGAAAAATGGGCTTTTTGGCTTATAAAATCCTAAAATGGTCTTGTTAGATTCGGGGCGGCATGCCGAGTCAAATGATATCGGCCATTTTGAATTCTGTAGTAAAATGCTTTATTTTAGGAATGCATTAGTGCATTTCAAAACTTGATATGGATCACTGGCACGATGCCCTGAAAGAGCCTGAGAAGTTTTGAGCCAGCGCCGCCTAGTGGTAAAATAAAATGTTCACATGCTCATAACTTTGGATTTGTTGACTTATTTTAATGGGAGTCATCTCATTAGTTTCCTGAATCCTTGTCGAGTACCACGATACCAAACATGCTAGGTTTAACCTTATGATTTGTGCAATGTTTTGATTAAGTGTTCAAACAACCTTTGCGAATTTAATGGAAACCGTTGCCGACCAGGATTCTTGTTTTTGTGCGCATTCTCGAATCGGTCTAAATGAAGACAACAATGATTTTAATGGGAAATCTAAAGTTGACTATTAGCTGAACATTAGTACACAAATAATATACATTGCTTAAATATTTACTGTCTTTAATTATTATTTTGGAATAAATGTAAAAATACGTAAAAACACTAACTTGGTTTTAATAAATAGAAATGTACATAGTTATAGCAAAAAATACAAAATCGTCCCCTTGGAATTATAAGGTTCTATCTGACATTTTTGTCAAAATTTAGTTATTCACATATTCTTATTCTGTGACAACTTATTTACATTACGTGATGTGTTTTGTACATTTAGGGTCCCTGTTATTTTTATGTTTGAAAGAAACTTGTTCCCCATACACATTTTCCTATATGTAATGCAAAAACTTTGAAGCTCAATATCTCAAAACTGTTCAGAACGCAGATAGAACCTTATAATTCCAAGGGGACGAAATAGAATTGTATTTGGCCTCTCTTTTTTATATAATGTTTATTTAACCAGGAAAATTATATGTAACAGACATACATTTACATTTGATATACAGTAGGCTATATAAAAAAATGTCAGGCCTTTGCCTCCTCTTTTTAAAACTCCCCCGCACACCACTACCGTAAGCCTATATGCATATAAAAGATGACTTTTTCATAAAAAGAGCACGCCAAATGAAAATATGAACTCGTGCTATAGATACGCAGTGGTAGAAAATTGGGTTGGATAATCTCATGCAAAGTAGAAACTGTTAGCTAGCTAGCTCTTAATGGACAACTCCGGCGCAAAATGAACCTTTGGTCTTGTGATAGAGTACGATGCTCTGAAGGGATAATACTGGTCTGACAGTTTCTTTTGACAGGGCTCCGGTCAAAGAGAAGGGCACGGAGAAGTTATTCCAACAAACTTTTAATTGTTGAAGTTTGAGTACAGGAGTAGGTATACAAATAATCATGTGTTTGTGTGTGTGGTCTATAAAAGAAATAAAGAATAAAATAATATTAATCACGATGTACAAAGTTTAACAAAATATGTACAAATGTATACAGTAATATCCAATATAATAATAATAATAAACATTGAATCAGAATACTAAAACATATTAAGTTGGTTAAATAAGTCGAAAAGAGCCATAAATCACTAATATACAGGCATACAAAGGGGTAAAGTATGAATACTAAGTGGATTTGGTGGTCTTTGCTTCCCTCTAGTGGAAGCGGGCGTAACTGCACCCCATGCGCTCAACACGTGAGGGCTCATCGCGCGGGAGTGCCGAAATACACTCCAGGCGCGTCTAAAGATGACACAGAGACTAAACGCGATTTAACTATAGGACTAATGGATATAATAACTGAAATATAGCACTTGAGGATACAGCCTAAGGCTGAAATAATGTAAAGGAAACAATCTCCAGTCTAATACGTCTTATAACCGTCACATAATACCTATTAACTAAAGAAATACACACGAAAGTATCAAACCCATGCATATAAGAAACTTAACAGGAAAACAGATGAAAGTAGACGATATCTAAACAAGTCTGATGGCAATATTTGCATCTTAGTACAGAATGAAACTTACTTTCGTTTAGATTACGCACACGAGAGCTACCATTCTCAGAGTGTAGAGTCGGTAATAAGGAAATGATGCACTCAGAAAGGAAATGACATCACTACAGTTTCAAAATAAAACGACAAGAAATAAAAGACTTTCTGACATAGCCGCCCCCAAATTTAGCAATAAATTTGAATCCCAAGGGAAAGTCTACTCAGTTGGAGTTGTCTTCATCCTCCCAGGCTGGTAACCGCACAAGGCGCACAACTGGTCGTAGGTAAGTCTGTCCCTTGATCTTGACTTCAGCTGCCCTGACTCGTCCATCCAAGCCGGAACAGGTATTCACCACTCTCCCGATGGGCCACTGGGCTCTGGGTAGCTGCGAATCTACCACCATTACCACCTGACCAGCAATCAAATTATCTGTGTCCTTGTGCCACTTCGACCGCTTCTGAAGATCCGGGAGATGGCGACGGATGAAGTTGGACCAGAAATGGTCCGCCAGAATCTGGCTGTGGCGCCATCGTCTTCTGCCGAGAAGGTCGCTAGATGCATAGACAGCCTGTGGGAGTGATGCATCACGGCGTCCCATCAACAGCAGATTTGGTGTAACGGGATCTGGGTCCGCAGCATCGGAAGAGATGTACCCAAGCGGTTTAGCATTGAGTATTCCTTCCACTTCAATCAGTACAGTTTGCAGCACAGGTTCAGCAACGGTGTGGCCCTGAAGGATGACTTGGAGAGCTGACTTAATCGACTTGATCTCTCGTTCCCAAGTTCCTCCAAAGTGTGGAGACCCAGGGGGGTTGAAACGGAACTCAATTTGCTGTCTGGCCAGCTGCTCTTGAAGAGGATCTTCTAAAGCGGCAAAGCTGGCTTGCAGCTCCGCAGCTCCACCTCGGAAATTGGTTCCTCTGTCAGACAGGATCTCAAATGGCTTGCCTCGGCGGGCGATGAAACGGCGGAGAGCCATCAAGAAAGCATCAGTGTCTATGCTCTCCAGTAGGTCAAGATGCACACAACTCGTTGTCATACACTTGAAAATCAGACCCCATCGCTTCTCGGTACGGCGGCCCATCTTGACGTTGTAGGGACCGAGACAATCGACTCCAGTCGACCAGAAAGGTGGCTTGTATAAGCGGAGTCTGGCAGGGGGTAGGTCTGCCATCTGAGGTACCACTGGAGTAGCGCGCCATTTCGGACATTCAACACAGCCGTGTTGATGACGCTTGATAGACTCCCTTCCCCGGAGGATCCAATATTTTCTCCTCATCTCGGCGAAAACCCGCTCGGGACCAGGATGTAGCAGTTCACTGTCATATTTCTTAATGAGCAGCTTCGTGATATGAGATTTGGGATCAAGGATGATAGGACGTATCGCATCTGGGTCAAGATCTTCTGTTCTGCGTAGTCTACCTCCCACTGTCACAAGGCCAACAGCTTTATCATACTCTGGAGCAAGCATGAGCAGGCGACTCAGTCTCGAGATGGACTTACCAGCAGCCAGAGTTTCCACCTCTTCAGGGAAGGACTCACTCTGAGCTAGCCTGAGGACATGTAGCTTTACCTTTTGGACATCAGCTGCTGTCATGGTAGGGCTGCTCTGGTCATCAGCCGCCCCGTGAAGGCTCTCATGGGCAGCCTTGAGAAGACTGTCCCAGTTGTCTATATCAGACATAAGTGTCGTGGTCGGAGAGCAGGTGGTGACTCCACAGAACAATGCCTTCCGAAGATTATCCTCGTCAGCTTCTTGGGCTTCTATTAACTGAAACGCTGGCCAGGAGTCTGGATGTTGGCGGAGAAATGGTGGACCTTGGCTCCACCGGTTTGGCTGGCTGAGCTCGAGCAAGGAGACCGAGGAGAGTAGGACCTAATGTCGGACCGGGCAACAGTTGACTATTGAGACTTTGACCGTTGTGCTGGTAGGAACAGTTGTAGACAATCCTCGCTTTACCATTGTGGTGGACAACATGGTGCGGCAGGTACCAGGACTCTGTGGAGCTGTCTACTGTGTCAGGAGGTAGAGGTTTGACATAACCCAACTGTTCAAGCTTCTGTATTTCTTGACAGTAGGTGTTAGCTAAAGCAGTGTCTTTAGCTAGACGACGTTCTATGCTCCGTAGCTGTGGGAGCAATGTATGCTTTGGAGCCCAGAGCGTGGGTCTAGCTTTGCGCCTCAGTAGTGGTGTAGCATACCTTGTTACTCCATCCACCTTTACTTTGACTGTGCTCTGTTCTAGCAGTTCTAGAGCCTGCTGATCTTCTTTGGAGAGGATAGCAGTCTTGGCGTTGGCATACGGGATTATGTCAACTTCCCACAGTCGTTCAACGTGCCGCTGCAGCTCTGAATTAGGAGACATGGTGAAGTAACAGTGAAAATGCTCATCAGTGAGGTTGAAGTTGGCGGGCCCTTGTAATGTCCAACCAAGAGCAGTACACACAGCCACAGGGCTCCCAGGAGGACCTGCTCGGATCGGTTGTTTGGGAAGCAGCAGATGTGGAAAGTCAGAGCCTATCAGCAGGAGCGGTTGGACCTTGTCAACGTTTGGCAGAGGAAGACCTTGCAGGTGGGAGTATCTACGCATGAGCGACTTGATAGGATAGCTATGCTCCGACAGACTCAGCTCACCAGCAGTGAAGGCATGAAAGATGTTGTACCTTTGTTTGGGAGAATGAGCTGGGGAGATATCGAACGAGACAGCTGCTCCTTGTAGATGGATAACCTCATGGCGGACAGTACGCAAAGGTAAGCTCTCAGGCTCTTTGTCTAAATGGAGATGCCGGACTGCTGAGGGAAGGATGAGGGTTCTCTCTGATCCGTCATCCAGGATAGCAAACCCTTCCATAGAGTGCTCGGCATTGTACAGGCGCACCTTAACTAGCTTCAACATGACTCTATGCGGACGACTCGGACGGTCAACGTATATAGTGTCGGGAGCAGCACTGACCATTAACACTTTCTTAGCCTCTTGGGAACACACTTCGTGGAGCACGGTCAGGTGTTGCTGTTTGCACACTTGGCAAGGCTTCTTCAGAGTACATGCCTCAGGTTTATGGTTTCTGCCACACCTCCAACAGCCTCTGTCTTTAATCCAGGTGGAAATCTCTGATGGAGTGAGCGTTTTAAATTTGGGGCATAAACTGAGGTAATGCTCACGGGCGTCGCAGTACGGGCAGTAAGGCTTCATACTAGGTTTACCTTTGAGCGACTTTGTGCTACGAGCAGGATCTGGAGGGGCTACCTTAGCTTGGCTCTCAGTGTTGTAAAACACGTTGGATAAAGGACCCTGGGATTTCCTTTGGCCCTTAACTGACTTAGGCTGGTCTTGGAACATCAGAGCTGCTCGAGATGAAATGCGCTTGGCTTGAGACTTTAACTGAAGCCAAACAGAGAAGTCTTCAAGCGTATAAGTCTGATCAGTGCCAGTCCGCAGGATGCCGTGGTTTATGCTGTACTCCACAAACCCATCTCGATAGTTAGTAGGTAATTTACTGAGCAGCCTGTCGACATGGGAGCCGCATCGCAGTTCATAATCATTCTCACCCTCGAGGGAGCGGAGCATGCCAACTAGACCTTGTACTGATAGGGCAAAGTTGTCAAATGCCTCTGGATCTCCAGATCTTACATGAGGTGAGTTTAAGATAGTACCAAGCTCACTCTGCACAAGCTGACGCGGTTGCCCATATTTGTCTTGGAGAGCCTGAAGGGCTGAGGTGTACGGCTTTGAATCGTGCATGTAGGCTTGGGCTAGTTTATAGGCACTTGGCAGTTTCAAATGGTCGAGAAGGACTTGATATTTGAATTGCTCTGTAAGGTGAGAATGTGTATTGAGCAGATTATCCAAAGCCATCTTGAGCAGGGCAAAGTCTGACTCTTTACCTGAGGTTAAATGAGGTAGAGTAGGTCTAGGTAGGCCATAAGAGGTAGCCACTAGGAGCTCCATGAGGTCTGTACCCGGCGCTGCCCTATAATCTAAAGGCGCTGTGCCTTGTCTTGCCAAAGGTGGCATATCAGGGTAAGGATAGGACAGCGTGTTAGCAACTGATAGCGCTGGTTGAAAAGGTGTAACAGGTGGAGGCACCTGTTGCATCTGGGCTTGGTTATAAACCATCTGTGGCTGGCGAAATGGGCCCATATTCTGTTCTACTGACAGTGGCAGAGCACGTGAGGTAACGGCACTCACGGCTGGTCTAGGAGCCGACTGCGAAGCTGGGTTGATGATTGCAGGAGGAGGAGGAAGCATGGTAATATACGTAGGCTGAGGCTGGGCAAGTATACTAGTAGTAGTATAAGCACTCACTTGTGGAGCGGGCTGGACTGATGGAGGACTGGTCGAGTCAGGTGGACTAATGATTGCACTGGAGACTGGTGGTAGAACATGAATAGACGGAGTAGAATGGAGCAGTCCATGTGCACCTGGTAAGTCAAATAGGAGAGGCTGAGCTTCTGAGGAACTTCTGAGGAACTTCAACTTTAGGTTGTACTCACATTCACTGAGGGGTCTGGACGAACGGGTACTCTGACTTCCTTCTTCCTTCAGAAAAGATGTAATAAGAGCTGCTTGCGCCAATTCCATCTCTTTCTCTTTCAGTCGCCGTCGCAGTATCTGATGCCTGGTGATAGCCTCTTTATTCTTGTATGCCATCTCTGCTTTCTCCTCCAGTCGACGTCTATACCGTTCTTGCTCTCTGTGAAGCTGAGAAGACTTCTCATCGAGGGCGTCTCTGGCTTCTTTATCTAGAAGAGTACACTGCTCGTCCACTAGAGTCTGCTCCATAATCTGCCGCTGTGCTTCGGCTAATTCCATCCGCTTGACCTGTTCCTCCAGCATGGCACTCTGTAGCGCAGATAGCCCGTCTGCAACAGACCTCTTAGTTGATGAGGCCTCACTAACTTGAGATCTCGGTCTGCTACGATGAGAAGATACCAAGGACCGACATGACTCTGCTCTTACAAATGGCACTGAAGGTGGATCAAGGATCGGGATGTTGTGAGCTGGGGCTGCTGCTCCGAATTCCTCAGCTACGGTAGCAGGAATTACTGTGACTCTCGGTCTGTACCCAACTTCAAAGTTTGCAAGGGATGCTGGTAACTGTATCTCCCGCTGGGGTCGAGAACGCACTGCTGGATCTGCAGATGGTTGTTCTGGCTCCATATTGTCTCCAGAAAGCTGTCAGATCCGGCTCGAAGGACCATGTGATAGAGTACGATGCTCTGAAGGGATAATACTGGTCTGACAGTTTCTTTTGACAGGGCTCCGGTCAAAGAGAAGGGCACGGAGAAGTTATTCCAACAAACTTTTAATTGTTGAAGTTTGAGTACAGGAGTAGGTATACAAATAATCATGTGTTTGTGTGTGTGGTCTATAAAAGAAATAAAGAATAAAATAATATTAATCACGATGTACAAAGTTTAACAAAATATGTACAAATGTATACAGTAATATCCAATATAATAATAATAAACATTGAATCAGAATACTAAAACATATTAAGTTGGTTAAATAAGTCGAAAAGAGCCATAAATCACTAATATACAGGCATACAAAGGGGTAAAGTATGAATACTAAGTGGATTTGGTGGTCTTTGCTTCCCTCTAGTGGAAGCGGGCGTAACTGCACCCCATGCGCTCAACACGTGGGGCTCATCGCGCGGGAGTGCCGAAATACACTCCAGGCGCGTCTAAAGACGACACAGAGACTAAACGCGATTTAACTATAGGACTAATGGATATAATAACTGAAATATAGCACTTGAGGATACAGCCTAAGGCTGAAATAATGTAAAGGAAACAATCTCCAGTCTAATACGTCTTATAACCGTCACATAATACCTATTAACTAAAGAAATACACACGAAAGTATCAAACCCATGCATATAAGAAACTTAACAGGAAAACAGATGAAAGTAGACGATATCTAAACAAGTCTGATGGCAATATTTACATCTTAGTACAGAATGAAACTTACTTTCGTTTAGATTACGCACACGAGAGCTACCATCCTCAGAGTGTAGAGTCGGTAATAAGGAAATGATGCACTCAGAAAGGAAATGACATCACTACAGTTTCAAAATAAAACGACAAGAAATAAAAGACTTTCTGACAGGTCTAATTACACATTGGTACATAGTCAACCGTTCTCTGAGATTTGTTTTCATGATTATCGAATGTAAAGAGTTTTATCTCTAAAAACTAGGGGTGTCACGAT
Organism: Semotilus atromaculatus; assembly: GCA_031834385.1. NCBI lineage: Eukaryota > Metazoa > Chordata > Actinopteri > Cypriniformes > Leuciscidae > Semotilus > Semotilus atromaculatus. Next base: position 39,043,840 of record JAULUF010000009.1, on the reverse strand, counting down.
TCTCCAAATCCTCGATTCGATTACATTTTCGATTCTAAGGTCACGGTTCGATTCGATTATTTTTTTTTAAGCACTGTTTGCTATGCCATTTTTAGAGTAGACTTTTATGTAATATGATATATGACCTTTGTTCGCAATGTACCACACTACATTGTCAAATTTTAAACTTTTATTAATAAAATAATGTTACAATAACTTATATCTTCAGTCAATTAGAAACTTAAGCAAAATAACCTGCCATGTAGTTTCTCTTTTGTAACTGCAGTCTTATTCACAGAAAATTACATTCAAGTTCACAACAAAACAAACACGGTTTAACAGATACATCTATGTTTTCCTTGCTTTACCTCGGTCTTAAAGTAAAAACATGATTGTGAAAAATATTAGTATTTAATGTAGAATTTAATTAAATGCATTTATGATGAAATTACAACATTTTCATGTCATGTTCATTTTGACCACGAACTGTGCGCTGTCACTTTAACTCGGCGCGTGCAGCACAGCAAAAATAGACTCAATGCGGAAATGAACGACACTCGTCTAATTCGTGGAGGAGAATTAAGTTATTTGTGAAATGCAAGATTTATTGTATAAATATTTATACTGTTCTGAGTCTGCTGTTTTTGTCAATTTAAAGTTTTAATTTAAAAAGTTTAAGAATATGGTTCACGCACATACAGTAGCAGAGCTTGCAAACTGTGGCTTTTTTGAAGCGCGAACTTTGAACGCGAATGTGAACATTGTCAACATAACTCACTGGAAACCACAAATACTCCCACTATCCCACACCGGCGACTTCAGTGAAAGAGGAGGGGGTTCGAGTCCTGTCGACGGGTCTCCTGCATCTGCAGTTACCATGCTATATTTTGACTGGCTGTAGCTAAGGTAGAGGACTCGCAGCACTTCAACACGCGTGTTTTTCCCGCTTTGCAAACCGACTGGACGTGACATGGGGGCGTGGCAATATCGACGATTCCATTTTTGAATTCGATGATCGAGATTGTGACTTAATTTCGATCGATTTCGATTTAAAATCTAAATCGTGACACACTTACTAAAAACTGTTGTGGACCGTGGACCGTCTTTATAAAATATCTTCTAATTAAACCATCTGTACACTTACAATGTTCTCAATGCTTCAGTATGCAGGTAGGGACCCTCATTATGCTACCGTGTTCGTGTTGGGCTATTTTGAGCTTTGTTAGTGGTATTAACTAGCGATTTTTATGTTCATTACTCTATGCCCAATATACTAGCGTTATAAGCTAAACAGTTTTTAGAGATAAAACTCTTTACATTCGACAATCATGAAAACAAATCTCAGAGAACGGTTGACTATGTACTAGGGTTGGGTACCGAAACTCGGTTCCAATAGGGAACCGGTTCCGACGTAAACGGTAGTAACCAGACTGAATAAGAAAGAAAATTTCGGTGCCTGATTTCGGTGCCTGTAAAACATCTCGCGGCACGAATGATCCAATACATATAAATAAAACATCTCCAGGTAACCAGCAGAGCATTCATTTCGATCGTTTGTTAAATAAGAGACTATCTAGTGCTGACATGTGTTTTTTAAATCAAGTGATCAAAGTGCTCTTTGCCTCTGCGATCTGTGGTGCGGATGGCTCGCGCACACTGTCTTCACTCAGACGCGCGCTTCAATCCGTTGCGGAGAGACTCTCGTTCCGGTGAAATCACAAAATATAATGCACAAAAACGTGTCCCTGCTTGATATACAACCATTGATGAGCATAATCGGTTTTGATGAGAACAAAAAAAAGAACAAAAAACTGTACGAATGCGGAACTCAGATCCTCTGACACGCTTGACGAAAGTTCAAGTTCAGCTGTGTCTCTATAGCACGCAGTGTTTATCGTGCAATTTATATGCGAAAATTAGATTTTACGTGCATATGATAGGCTACGAGGTTTTCGCGTGCATTTGATGACCTCATCAAACGCTCTTTATGTATATGCCCCCAGAGCTGCCGTTTTAGCTGAGTGGGAGCTCTGGGCATTCGCTGTCGCAGCTCCGCGTCGCAAGCACCAATCCGGTTCGTTTTTTTTCTATAGACAGTACTCACAAAGGTCTAACGATCAAGATTAACTTAAACATTGCCCGGAGTTCTCCTTTAAGTCTAGTGCCCTTGAGTGAAAGTATACTTACATGAATGACGTCAGTCTGAAAGTCTTCTCAAGAGCAGCTCGTCTGGTCAAAGCTGTGATGTGAGAAGTGTTTGGAGAGTCTGCTGCTTAAATAGGGCTGTGAAGGGGACAGACAGTGCCTAAAACACACATAAAACACATAAAACACACCCCAAATCAGTGTAATTGCTCCCCCCACCTCACTCAATCACAATCTTTTTATCTCTCTCCCTGTCAGCCTTTCTTTCTTATTATTTTTGTTGCATTTTTGACCATTTGACCCGCACATGATATGCAAGGAAAAAGTAAATAGTTAGCAAATAAAGGGGACAAAATAGTAAATCTGGCCTATTTAGTTTTTTTTTTTTTCATGAAAGCTATATATTGTAACCTGGAAATGTAACTGCAATTGCCATTAGGAAGTGCAAATGATGCATGACCTTTATCCCTGTAAACTCAAACTAAACATAATTCAAGAACCTGTTTAATCTAAACATTGTAATAAAAGTTTAGGTCTGAATGCAAATATGAATGCAAAATTATGCAAGAGTAGAATTAAGTAGAAGTAGTTCGAGTTTTTTGTTGCCACGTGCACGGTTTGAACCCTGAACGCATGCGCAGTTTGAGACTTCAGCTACTCGACGGTTAGGTTTTCTGCTGCTGGTGAGAAGTCGGTAGCGGAGTGCTGCATTCAATTCAGCGTTTCTGCAGAATTACTGGTATGTATTAATAATTTTTATAATCAACTGTGTCATATTAAATGAGATGTTTGCCCTTTATGTTTGCACTCTAGTTATCTATTATGTATTTATACTAGTTGAGAAGATCAGAGAGAGATGGCCTGCCGTCTGCACTTTTTCTAAAGGATGAGGTAAACCATTTAATAGCAACTTATTATCTGGTTTCTTATCTTAGAGTCAATATTAATTATTATTAATTATTGAACTGGTCATCAGATCAGCAGAGGTCTGAGGTGACGTCAAATGGTTTGAAGTAAATAAACTTTCCATAAATCTGCAAAAAAATAAATATGTTGTATTTGGAAACAAGGTAGTAAACAAACCATGTCGACTTAAAATTGGGGAGGTAGAAATTGAAAGGGTGTATGTAATAAAGTTTTTTGATGATAAGTTAAATTGGAAAGTGCATATAAATATACTAAAGACTAAAATTTCAAAACTTATTGCCATACTGGGTAAAATAAAAACCTTTGTGAATCAAAACGCATTATATATATTGTACAATTCCCTCATCTTTCCATACCTTAGCTATTGTGTGGAAATATGGGGGAATACCTATAAAACCAATAGACAGCCTATTTTTTTGTTTCAGAAGAAAGCAATTAGAGTGATTAGCTGTGCTGAATATCTTGCCCCAACAAATCCACTTTTTATTAGATTAAACATTAAAATTTCATGATCTTGTTGATGTTTACACAGCAGTTGTGAAAGGCTCACAAATTCATGCTTCCTCACTGTTTACAAGAGATGTTTCGAACCAGAGAATCTAGATACAGCTTCAGAGGAATTGATACAGTATGTTACAGAAACCCATGGCGAAGAGTAATACTAGAGGAGGTGTTTATCAGTTATTGTATTGTATTGTATTGAATTCTTTTGATGCTGGTGCTAGGGATGATCTTAGTACAGAATTTCATACTACTAACACAGAGTCTAAATTTATTGAAATTCCATTTTGTCAGCAATTCAATGGTAAGAGCATTTTGATTGGATGCATCTATAGACCACCAGATTCAGACCATAACACAGTTATTGATGCACTTCAATCAACACTTGAGTTCATAACCAAAGAAAGCAAACCATGTTTTTTACTTGGTGATTACAATATTAATTTACTTAAATGTGATTTACCACAAACAGTTGATTTCTTAAATGCACTCCATTCCTTTAATTTTTTTCCTCTTATTACTAAACCGTCTAGAATCACCTCCTCATCTGCTACTCTTATTGACAATATTTTATTTAATTCTTATAATTTTGAGGTCACTTCAGGCCTCCTGAAGTGTGATGTTTCTGACCACTTTCCTGTTTTTCAGTTTATCAAATCCCGCCAACTAATGTCTAGCTATCCTAAGAATGGGTCAAATAAATATCGTAATTTCTCTAGAAATATCATTGATCATTTTAAGTCTGCCATTGGCAATATCATATGGGAGGAGGTACTTGTGTTACAAGACGTTAACACTGCATATAGTTTATTTTTAAAGTCTTTTAATAAGGCCTTGGACTTATCATTTCCGTTGATGAGCACAAAATCTAGAAACAAATATTCCACGAAGGGGAAGCCGTGGATATCTGATGAACTAAAAAAGCTTTCCCGGAAAAAAAATAAACTTTATAGGAGGTCTATTCTTAATCCTTCTTCAATTAATGTTGAAACTTATAAGAAATGTAAAAACCATTTTACATTTTTAGTAAGAAAAGCAAAGAAAATATATTATTCAAATCAATTTGCACAAGCTTCAAAAAATATTAAGACAACATGGCACCTCATTAATCATTTATTGAATCGCACTAAATCCTCATTTACTGCCCCTGTAGTAATGAACAGTGAGAAGGGGGTTCTCTCTAACCCTGTTGATATTGCTAATGGTTTTAATGATTTCTTTATATCGGTTGGTTCTGACCTAGCATCTAACATTAATGATTCGGATATACATCCATGTTCTTTAATCAAAGGTCAATATCCTCCATTTTATAATTTTGACCCACCAACTGTTCAAGAGGTTCGGAATATTATTTTGTCACTTAAAAATGCAGCCCATGGTCATGACGGCATTAAAAGTGTTCTTATTAAAGAGACAATTGACTACATTATTAAACCTCTCACTCATATTCTCTCACTGTCTCTGAGAACTGGAATTGTCCCTCAGGATTTGAAGATTGCTAGGGTTATACCAATTTTCAAGACCGGTGACTCCAAGGAATTTGGTAATTATAGGCCAATATCAATTCTCCCGTGTATATCAAAAATCTTAGAAAGACGTGTCTATTCGAGATTATTTAATCACTTGGATGTCAAGAATATTTTATACAAACATCAATATGGTTTTCGGAAGCGGCACTCTACTGAGCATGCCCTTATTCAACTTGTGAACTATATTTCTTCAGCTCTTGATAATAAAAAAATTGCTCTTGGTGTCTTCCTGGACTTGAGTAAGGCATTTGATACGGTCAGTCACAATATTTTGATTGCCAAACTTAGTAGATACGGAGTGGAGGATGTTGCCTTGAGATGGTTCAGAAGCTACTTAGTTAATAGAGAGCAATATGTTTACCTGGAAGGTTATACCTCAATGAAGTCACAAATTATGATTGGGGTCCCTCAAGGATAAATTTTGGGGCCTCTTTTATTTTTACTTTATATTAATGATATGGCTATGACTTGTACCAAACTCCTCCCAGTACTATTCGCAGATGATACAAATCTCGTAGCTTCTCACCAAGACTTCAATATTTTAATAAAAACGGTCAATGAGGAATTATCATATATTGTGGAATGGTTCCAATGGAACAAACTTACGCTTAATATAAAAAAAAATTGAACTTTATGATTTTTTGTAATACTAACAAACATTACCCTATAGAATTATCTAAGATCTTTATTAATAATACTCAAATCGAATTGGTTCAGCGTACCAGATTTTTGGGAGTCTTTATAGATAGTGGTCTTAAATGGTCTATAGCCATATCAACTTTGTATCTAAGAGGTCAGCTAAAATGTTGGGTATATTAAGGAGGGTTTGTCCTCTAGTTCATTCTTCAGCATTTTTAACCTTATAGTTTTTTGTTTCCATTAATTAATTATTGCAATATTGTCTGGGCAGCTACCTATCCTACCTACCTGAAGAAATGTATAGTCATACAGAAGAAATATCTTACATTTATTTCTCATTCTAATAGATATGCACCCTCGGCACCCCTTTATAATAAATTTATAAGTTCTCCCTATTGATAAGGTAAATATTTATCAAACATGTTTACTTATGCATAAGTTTATATATAGGAAACAAGATATACCAGACTCTTTTCAGAGTTTGTTTATCCCTATTTCACATGTACACTCATTTCAAACTAGACATAGCAATAATAATTTAGTCTTACCATACACACGAACTACAAGACATCAATTTAATATTTCTTTTAGAGCTCCTAAGCTCTGGGGTGATTTAAGTCCATCGTTGCGATCAATGTCCTCTTATTCAGCGTTTAAAAAGCATTTGAAGAGACTACTATTGCTAGCCTGACGCCTTTATGTAGTTTTTTCTCGGTATTGTTTGCTTGTATTAAATTGCTTTGTATTGTTTGTTGTTTGCTTTTTTTTTTTACTTTGCGTTTTGTTTATTCTTCTTTTTTGATGTTTAGTATGCATGTCTCATGAGTTAATAGGAGCAGGAGTTGTACTAAACGTGCTAAACAAATAAACTAAACTAAACTAAACAGTTAAGGGAGTTGATCTATGGAACAGTCATTTTATTCAACTTAAAAGCTCTAAAACTATTAATGCATTTAAGAAAAGATATAGCCTAAGTTAAACATTATGGAAAAGTATAGAACACTTGAAAAGTAGGCGAAAGTGGATGCATAATATAAATTTGATTGTTGAAGTTTAAGTTCTGTGCTTACATGTTATCATAGTTGATATAAGATAAACTGTATAATTGTGTCATCTTTGGATCTAGTGTTTTTGTTGTAAAAGGGGTTAGGCAAAATAAGTCTTGACTTCAGCCTAAACCCCTTCGGTCAGGTATTATTTAGCATTTAAATTCCTAAGGTACTCTTTTTTATTTATTTTTTATATATTTTTTTTATATACATATTTTGTTTTGTTTCATCGTATTATGTACAGGATTTTTGAATTATGTATGACCTAAGATTTAATTGTTCAAAATGACCGAAGAAATAACTAACTAACTAACTAAGGTCAGCCTCGCCTAACCAGCAATCACTATAACTATAATAACACAACTCCAGAGTCCAACAATGACCACAGTCACGCCTGAACCAGATACACACACATCCAGCATCACTGCAGACGTCCAGACAGACGGAGATGGAGATTACATCTGCAGGACAGTCTCCAGTCAGGACTAGAAGCAGAACACATTTCCACACAGAAGCTAAGAGAAGATCAACTGAGACTTAATAAAGATAACTTGCATTATTGCTAACAAAAGCGTTCATAATAATTCACCAACCTGTCAAGCACTTTTAGGCAATCCTGAGATATGAATGTATCCATAAAGTTCAAGTAACCACTTCACAAGAAAATAACAATGCCATTATTGCACAATTTTTTGTCTATTTAATTTGTCAATAGTAGTAAAAAAAACAATACCGAAATCTATTTAAAATACATATATTTCATATAATTCAAATGCATTCAAATATTTATTGACATATCACGTGAGACTTACTAATATACAATTATAATTAAACTTTATTTGGAGTATTTCTTTATTACACAATAAGTGTGTATATGGGCCTGTGTTGTGAAATGTGTATTTGTACCTGTGTTGTGAACTGTGTGTATATGTGCCTGTGTTGTGAACTGTGTGTATATGTGCCTGTGTTGTGAACTGTGTGTATATGTGCCTGTGTTGTGAACTGTGTGTATATGTGCCTGTGTTGTGAACTGTGTGTATATGTGCCTGTGTTGTGAAATGTGTGTATATGTGCCTGTGTTGTGAACTGTGTGTATATGTGCCTGTGTTGTGTACTGTGTGTATATGTGCCTGTGTTGTGAACTGTGTGTATATGTGCCTGTGTTGTGAACTGTGTGTATATGTGCCTGTGTTGTGAACTGTGTGTATATGTGCCTGTGTTGTGAACTGTGTGTATATGTACCTGTGTTGTGAACTGTGTGTATATGTACCTGTGTTGTGAACTGTGTGTATATGTACCTGTGTATATGTGCCTGTGTTGTGAATTGTGTGTATATGTACCTGTGTATATGTGCCTGTGTTGGAAACTGTCTGTATATGTGCCTGTGTTGTGAACTGTGTGTGTATGTACCTGGAATGTTGTGAAATAAGGAATGTTGTGAAATGTATGTATGTTCATGCGAACTAGTTTATTTGTGGAACTGTGTGACTAATTAGTGTAGTCATGATACCAGAGGGCCTGACATGGGCCTCTATAGGGCCTGACATGGCATGCCAGCGAATGAAACGCCATTTTAAAAAACAAAATATAATCTCTAGTCTCTAAACCACCTTAATTCTGTAAAAAAATAATAATGACATTGTTCTTCAAACAATGTACACCCCTTATCAACATTACTGATTATTTTTCAGCCTATCACCATCATGCTGTAGCACTCGTCCCAAATTAAAGACAAAATGAAACAAAATAAGGGGGAACCACATCCAAATGTAATTGTCAGAAACCAGTTCAAAACAAATATATAGCAAATATATAGTAAAAAAAAATTACGTTGAAATTAAATGCAAAATACAACAACACCAGAAAGCAATAACACCCAACAATCACCAAAAACCAGGTCCAACAAGTCCTTCAATATTAGCGCAGTCCATAAAATATAACCACAGAAACACAAAAGGATAAAATGGGAAACTGTCATGATTCTGCCTTCTTGTCCTTGTTTTTTCCTTAGTCTTGAGGTAGGTTCATGACAGACCCATGTTTTGTGTACAAGCACATGGCCTCTTGTTTGGGCTGTGCGCTTGTGTTGTCTCGTTCCCTTACCCCGCCCCCTTGTTCTCCTCGTTTGTCATTATTGTTTAATCAGTATCACCTGTTGTCCTTCATTAATTCCCCTATTTAAGACCCTTGTGTTTGCTTTCCTGTGCTGGTTCGTTTTGTACTATCTTGTGAGTAACCTTATTGTGAGAATTCTCAGTGAGGATTTATCTAGTGATTGCTGTCTGTTAATTGTCAAGTCTTAGTCTAGTTTTGAGATTCATATTTTTCCCCAGTCTATGTTATTTGCCCCCTCGTGGGTTTTGGTTTCCTGTTTTCTGTCCACAATAAACTGTGTATATTGAAGACTGTCTGCGCTTGGGTTCGTTTTCTGAAAGTCCTGACAGCATATGCGTAATTCTATGGGGGGACAGGGAGACACGTCCCCCCCAATATTCAAAGAAGGACAATTTGTCCCCCCCCCAAATCCATGTCATGTTTTCCCTATACCTTTAGTAGCTCATGCACCGTCAGTGAGTTAGGAAAAACCAAACAGAAGAAGAGTTAGGAGCGCAAAATCTGACAGACATTTGGCACATATATGAATGGTAAATATCCTGTATTTGGCTGACATAATCCCTTAGATAACGACTAGGTGAATTTCACTAGAATTTCGAATTGTAGAATTTGTGAATTTCATTTAAACGCCCGAAATCATAAGTTGCTTTATTTCATTGCGCTTTGGCATACAGCTTGTAAAAATAGACCTTAAAAATAATCTAGCCTATAGAATACATTTCTTTGCAGTCGGTAGCCAATGGGCTACTCCATTTCTTCCTCTCTGTTGAATATGCAGCAGGAGGGGGAGGAGCTAGCACAGTCAACCGCAAGTTAAAACTGAGACAGTCAGCGAGCAGGAAAGAAACAATTAAAGAAAAATTAAGCAACCGAGACTTTGGGGATTTTTCGGAAAGTCGTCAGTGGGTAAGAATTTAGTTTTTTTATCCTTAAAGTCTGAAGATAGATCATCATCTGGCTGGCTTTCACTGTAGGCCTATTTGTTTAACTAGCTAGTTATTACCATAGGCTAACGCTATACGTTAGCACTTGTACTGGCATTTTCTAGTACAGAATCTCCTCCGGATAAAAACACAGGAGAAGATCAAGCTGAAACAAGTGAAGATTGCTCACTCACTTAAATATAAAATAACGTGATCATCATCAAACATTACACAATGTGTAAATCAAAACCCCGCTTAATATTATCAAAGGGGGACCACTGTCCTGCATTTTGTGAAGCTGTGAAGAACGTGAAGCTTTGTTGTCCCGCGTCACGCAAGTCATAACAAGCAGTGTGCCCTATCAAATGATAAATTATCTCAGGGCATATTTTTGATAAGAAGAGAGACTAATTGAGAAATATAGCGATAAAGAAGATTAGAAAGACATGAGAAAGTATATTTCCTCCTGATGACAACAATTCCAAATACAGATGCATCAATATCGTGGAAACATTTTTCCTGTCGATTGTAACGTGAGTGAAGTTGCTACAAAGCCTATAATAAAGAATAGTTTACCATCAAATACATCGCGAATGTTGAAACATTTTGATTCTAATGAGAGTTACGTGAGCATATTGCCCCTTACTTTTACTTTCGCTGGAACATTGTACAATGTAGGCTCTACTGGGTACTTTTTCATTTTTTTACTGAGTAACTATCATCATTTTCCCAGATAGTGTATAGATTTTTTAAGCATTGTATTATCTCAAACAGACTGAAAAATAGTGCATTTAGCCGACGTAAATGGGAAAAAAATCTCCCCGGGCGAGTATACCCCCAGACCCCAGGTTTGGGCTAAGCCCCGAATGTGTACATCGTCTGGCTCCGCCCCTGGGAGGGACTATTGACAAGCTAGTCGCAAGCAAGCTAACGTTACTGTATACACGCTAGCATGTAGCCTGGCTTTAAAGCAAACTGGGATAGCGGTCAGTGACAGGCTTGTCAAATGTACAGTTTTGACAGCTAACGTTAGCGTTTTGGGCAACGTTCCTGTTCTCCGAATTGGGTTATTATCTAGCAAGTTATTTTAGAGTCCTGCCATTTGTTCTTTCTTACTTCACCATTTTCATCCCTTTGGAATTGCGTTGTTGTTATATTTCACAGTAGTGGCCAAACATGAACAAGAGAAAGACTGCAGCAGCTGACATTCGTAATTTCTTTGGAGAAAAAAAGAAAGTAAGTTTCTGGAGATTTTAGGCATTTTTAACAGAGACATAATTAATTTAATGTTCTAATTACAAACATTCTGACTCTGACTTTTATTTTATTTTGATTAAAAAAATGTGTGCATGCGCCAACACAAAAAGTCACAACACAATGTGTGATTGACAATTTCGCCCTTGCCTGACAGGAAACTGGATAATGTGTGTTTAAAGAATGTAAGGAACCTGCAATCTAACGATGAATTGTTACAATGCAAACATTAAATCTCAAACATACAGTAGTAGTTATTTACAGGTTTTTGCATTGAGCTGTAAACGTACACTTGACTGGTGTGTTTGGCTGTTTAACCCAACTAAAGCAAACACTGATCACCATAATGATGACACTTTCTTTCAGCATTCTGCTTATCATCAGGTGTTCATCACTAATGGTCAACCATCACTCAATTCATCACTTAATTATCTCATTAACTTTAACAATGCTTCCGAGTTGATTTAACACTGGGGTTTCTGTTTATGAAAATAAGCTTGATGCACACAGCAGAAAATAAACGTCCCCCAGACAGTCGTGTAGTGTGAGCTGAACGGTGTCTGACGACTTGGAAGATTGAGCAGTGTGTACACTGCATTATTAAAAGGGAAAATCAATCAGATATTGATATGTTTCATTGAAAATGCCATTCAAGAACTTATTTTTCCCTCTCCATACCTTCACACTCGCAGTGATGTGGATTGGCGGTGTGTGGAGGGCGTTTCTGGGTCTCTAAATAAGGGCTTCGCTCGATCTGTAACATCAGCGAGTCTCTCTCGGATGCAGATGTAGATCCATTGACATGTGCTGATATGACAAACACATCAGAACACACTGAGAACGCTGAGCAGAGCCTGAAAAAGTCAGAGACTGAACAAAAACTAAAATGTTTGGATGAACAGATGAACAGATGGAGCAACTTATCAAAGAAAAAGATACGGTTGAGCAGCAGCACAAAGAAAATCACGTGAAAATAGATAAAGTGGAAGGAAGAACCACTGAAAGGAAGAACCACTGAAGTACTCCAAAGCGGCTTTTGGAAAAGGCCGAAAAAATGTATCATTAACAAAATATGAAATAAAAAGAGAGAAAGTAAGGAAGGACACTGGTGCACTGGTGTTTGGATGATACCAGTTGCTGGATGGATTGCTTGAAAGAAAAAACCTTTTGTCATCCTCCTAAAGAGTACTTTCCAATACGGCATTTCAGAATGTTTGTAAACAATAGGCAAAAGATACTTCCGTGTGACAGAACGCGAGCGGCTTCTACTGACTAACTGAAGAGATCCAGCCGGCTACTGTAACAGTTACATAGTTAAAAACATTGTTGTTGATAAAAGTTGAAACGATGATGAAAACGTGTTGTGTTTGGGGTTATTTTGCTTTGAAAAAAAGAGCTAGAGAGTATTTTGCCAATAATGTGTAGGTCTACTGTATTGCATATTTATTATATTTTTTACTTGTATCATTAAACACAGTTGTTATTATGATAAAAAACCGCATTATATTTAATTACATTTTTTATTTTTATTAAATTTTTACTGTCGACGGTGGGTCTCCCTTCCAAGCAATTTACTAGCGTTGCCATAGGAACGCTTCGGCTTTTGACACCCGGAAGAACGACTGTTACTGTTGTGACGTCATGGTGAATTGTCGTATATATGTGTCTGATAGGATGTCTTGCTGTCCTCTATGTCTAATATGAAGTATGAAGGAGTTCGTGTAATCCTCCAAGTCTTCTTCTCTGTTTTTAGTGTATCTCTGTGGCAGAATTACAGTGTCATTGGATTGGGAAAGCTCTGGCTTCGCGCCGATATGGCCTTAATCTCTCTTATTAAAAAACAGACAGACTATTTCTGTCATTTAAGTTCTGATACAAAACAACTAAACTTCGGGTTGTTCTTGATTCTTGAGCAAGGCCTCCGGCTGTTCTCTGTAATAAGGACTGCAAGTTCCTGGAAGTACAAGCCTCTGCTAAAAGACATCACAATGTCACATTTCATTTGACATCTTTTAGGGTATAGAAAGAGTGAAAAATCATATGAATGCTTTATGACTGATGTTGCATGTCAAGCAAATGAAGGACTTGTATTGGATGAAATTTTGTCATTTCAATTTCAGTGTAGTAAGTAGGTTATTTGAAACCTGGTCTCACAGAATTCCGTGAAATGAACACGGACCCTTAACTCAAAATCTGTGGCAGTTTCACGGAATCGGCGAAAATTCCGTGATGGGCCCACGGAAGTGATGCCTTTGTAAGTCAATGACAGGCAGCATCCGTGGTCCTCACACGGAATCCCCTTTATATACTGAATCCCTGTTCCAACACCTGCGCGCTCCCCCACTTGACGTCGTTTTATAATTTGGAAACGTATCGCTTTATTCTGGGTTTACTTTTTAAAAGTACTTCACTTTAAATATATATTTTTAAAGTGATTTTTAACTTGACATTGCATTGTTCTGTCGTCGTTTGATCGCTATGATAACTTAAAATTAAATGTTAAAAGCATTTTATGTAATAAGTTCACTGATATGTGGGCATTTCTATGAATAAAAGTATGTATTTAATAGCAAGCAAAAATCATATGAACTTGTTTAAAAATAACATGATTTACATGCAGATGGGACAGTTATCATATTGCATGTTACGTACTGCTGAAATTTGTCATGTTGCGCCACGTTATCGACCAGGCAGAACAATCCTTCCAAACACTATATATAGATTCTCAAATAGCTTACCTGATCTATCTCAGCTGCTCAGTGAACCCAAACAAACAGATGAACTAGAGGAAATGACTAGCAGTTTGAGCACCATTTTCTCTAGTACATTAGAAATTGTTGCACCAATTAGATTAAAAAAGGTTCGAGAGAAAACTAGAGCACCATGGTACAACAATGCTACGCATGCTATCAAGAGAGAAACTCGTAACTTAGAGCGTAAATGGAAACAAACAAATTTAGAGAAAACATCAGAAACACAATTGTAAATGTACAATCTTTTATGGTGTCTTATTCAATTCAATTCAATTCAAATTTATTTGTATAGCGCTTTTCACAATAGACATTGTTTCAAAGCAGCTTTACAGAAAGTGCATTAGAAATGTACATAGAAAATACAGTTAGTTCATCATGTATTAATTTAGGGCATAACATATCGCCGGCGTTGAGTCGTCTCTTCACAGGCGTCGAGTCGTCTCTCCACAGGCGTTTAGTCGTCTCATCACAGGCGTTGAGTCGTCTCATCACAGGTGTTGGGGCATCTGAAGTCTCCGTGAGAGGCTGGACTGGAGCTGACGAACGCTATTTACCTCGGGACTTGCGTCCCGAGATAACAGCAGAAAGGCAGATGAGAAATAATTAGCGTAGCTGCTGTTCATAATATTAATGCATTCAAGGGCGTAACTTTGGTTTGAGAAGTGGGGGGGACACAAAATGGGGGGAAATAGTTTGTTCAGGCATGGTTTTGTAGGGAATTACAAACCTGCGCACATATATTCAAACGCACATAACTATAGAATCAATTCTTAATGCGCATGTGAACGCCATCAGCGTTTATCACAGGTTCGCGTTTAAAGTCTGTTTAGAGACATTCATATACATTTTTACCTTACAGTTACTGTAAATCTGGCATCTAGTTCATAAACGCCAGAGGAGAACTGGCCCCCGACTGCGCCTGGGTTCTCCCAAGTTTTTTTTTTCTCTCTATTGGGTCACCTGATGGAGTTTTTCGGTTCCTTGCCACTGTTGCCTTTGGCTTGCTCAGTTGGGGATATTCAAATTAATTAACCAATCATTAATAACATTGATCAGCCCTACCAAACGTGGATGTTTTTCCACTAAGAAACGAAAATTGTTATTATGTTTTGATTGATACTGTGAAGCTGCTTTGATGCAATCTGTATTGTGAAAAGCGCTATATAAATATATTTGACTTGACTTGAAATGTTTTCGATTTGAATCCCATTTCCTGGATGTACATACATTTAGGGACTATGGTGATACAAAAACCAGGAAATAATTTGATTATAATGATAAATTCTGCCAAAAAGAATACTAGGCTAGCCTATGTATAAGACTTACTTTCTTTATTGTTCATAGGGGCCGATCGCCAAGACTTTAGAGTATCATTTTATAAAGTCAAAATGTTAGCCATTAATGTTTTGTGTGTAGGCCTAAATAAAAATGTAAATAATGTGAGCCTCAATTTCCACTGTAATGTAGAAACAACATAAAGACAGTATATTTAAAATAATTGTTTAATGGCATCTGTTTATGAATGAAGGCCAGTATCACTGATATTAATATAGCTACTGATGTCTCGATGAAAATGACCACCCCCACCCCACAAATTTTAAACATTTATTAGGCTTCAAAAAAAATATAACAACTTATAATTTAAGTGAACTTAAAACAAACCTTACATAAACCCATAATAAATGTCATATTTACCTGTGCCTTCCTGTCTAACAGGTATATACAGAAATTGAATAAGGTTATCAAACAGCCCGCACTGCATAAATATAAATTAAATATAAATTAATCCTTATTAAAACTACAAGCATTCTTTAGTCAAGAGCAGTTAGTATTTTTTTTTTTTCTGTTCCCTTTGTTCTTTGGTTAACTTTACTGACAGAGAGAATTAGAGGCTGCTGTCACTTTAAGACCTGCTGACAGGACCTCACGCATCTCATTCTCTCACTACTCTTTACTTTCATTTAAGATTTTATTTAACTCATTTAAGACTGTTCTTGTGGACTCGACAAAACGGACATTTTGGCATACATGTGTGTTTTTGTTTGTTCAAGCAGCGAAATAGAACTGGATACTGGTCTGTGCGATACTGGCGCGCGAGCCTGTGTCGATGCGCGCGTCCACGTCCAGGAACGTCGCGTGCACACTCTAAAAATAGCTCACTGAAAGTTCTAATGAGCAGGGATCGCGGTTGCGGCACAGTCGGCGATGAAACGACAGAAACAACAGGTGACTTAATTGATTTTAGTTAAAAATCATAACAAAACGAATTTGAAAGTGGGGGGGACACAAACAGGATTTTGAAAAGTGGGGGGGACATGTCCCCCCTGTCCCCATAGGAAATTACGCCCGTGAATGCATTCGATCTGATTCGGCAGTAGTATAAAAGGTAAGCATTATGTGAATGCGTGGTTAAAGAGATGCGTCTTTAATCTAGTTTTAAACTGGGACAGCGAGTCTGAGCCTCGAACAATATCAGGAAGGCTATTCCAGAGTTTAGGAGCTAAATGTGAGAATGCCCTCCCTCCTTTAGTGGATCTGGATATCCTAGGAATGACCAGAAGCCTCGAATTTAGTGATTCGAACTTATGATTCAGCCTCAATTATCGCCCCTCAAGAACAACTACACCGCTTTACAACTATAGGACAGGAAGAGCTAAATAAACTTATTATTGCATCTAAACCAACAACATGTTTATTAGATCCAATACCCGCTAAACTACTTAAAGAAGTGTTACCTGTAGTGGAAGAGCCTCTTCTCAATATTATTAATTCATCTTTATTTTTAGGTCACGTTCCAAGAATATTCAAGCTGGCAGTAATAAAACCTCTTATTAAGAAACCACAATTAGATCCAAATAACCTAGCAAATTACAGACCCATTTCAAATCTTCCATTTATGTCTAAAATTGTAAAAAATTCCCCCCGTACGCATGCGCGAGTCGAACTTGTTCAGACTTGTCTGATGTATGCGCAAAAAGTTTAATTCGGCAGCGTCCAGTAGGCCTACACTGAGTTTTTCCTGGCATTGTTTAGTTACAAATAGTATTTTTCTTTGTGTGGTATTGCTGTGCGTTCATAACTACGTAAGTAAATATATTTAATGTCATTGTAGATGTTTTATAGAGAGTGTCAGCGCGGGATTCAGTTTATTTTACCTCAGAAATATTATTGTGTCAATATAGCTATATACAATCAGGCGCAATACAATCAACGCGTGTTCAACGAGTCGTCCTGCTGTATTTTGTTAACAATGTTTATTCATTTGGGAAAGGGAATTGTTTGTCATATGTTGATTAACATATTTATCCTATGTCTTGTCGGCATATTAGTAATGTCGCAAAGAGCGCACGGGAGTGCTAGAGCAGCGCACACACTTTGTAATCTGACGCCTCTTGTTAGCAGCAGCGGTCTGTTTAATGTAGCTGCATTTAGAGCATATATATTTCAATAAGCTTGTGTTTGCTTTAACTTAATACAACTTTAATCTCTCTGTGTATATATTTATACAGGCATTATCTGTGTATATTCTGTCATGTCATATTATCATTTATATTCATTATCCTTATTTGTTCTCTCACAGAAACCACTTTTATGTATATATCCACTCAAACCTGCTATTGTATGACCTAATAAACATTGAGGATGGACATGTTCACTCCGGAGTAGTTGCAGTTCTTTCTAACTGAAGAATTAGGCCAGTTGAGTTCCAACCATCCCACTGCGCACAGAATATCCTACAAATTGGTCCTTCGAGCCGGATCAGGACATCAACTGCGCTATGGCTACATCCAGAGATTACTACGAGGGAGAACAATTGCCAAATCCTCGTCCAAGTCGTACCCGGCGGGTGCCCACCTACTTGGAGGATTATGTGCTTGAGTATCCACTTCCACATCATGTTCATTCTTCACCAGCAGAGGTCGCTACAGGAATATTCCATACAAGACAGGATTCTTATAGGGGTTATATTACTTCTGCTCCAAGGGACAGATACTTGGAAAGGGGAAAGCTTCATCACTTAGAGGCCTGGTGGAAAGATTTAAGTAGTGAGATGAGAGAGATTCAAATCAGAATGGACAGTGCTAGACAGGCATCCTTCGCATATAGATCATATAGAGTGGCAGTTCCAGGACTTACACACTGCCAGAATTTTTAATTCAGAATCCAAGAAATTATTGCGATAAACGATAATATTGAGACCATTTACATCTAAAATAATGATAATGGCATAATAATGCAGGTACACCTTTTCAAAGATCACTAAACTTTTATTTCTAAAGACTATTTAACACTGAAAATGGAAAACATTTTAAATATCCACAATAAATTAACAAAACAACCAAAAACAATAAAAGCAATGGACTCAATGGACTGCACTTGAATAAATACCAAAAACAATATAAATAAAATGGATGTCAACAAAACCCGACCCTGCCCTATGATAAATGATTTCCACACTGTTAGAACATAAAAGCAAGCAGCGCGTGCATGGTTTGGCATGACTGAATGTGCGCAAAGTGCGCTCCCTTAATAATTCCTAAAAAGCTGACATCAGTTCATCGCGATCTCACACATCTCTGTTATTATCAATTAAGCTGACTGCAAAATGAATCTTTCATAATATATACACTTTGTTTGTTATAATTAGAGGATTTGCCAGCATACAGAATCCAGCACTGAACAAAAAGTCAGTTTTGAGCGGTGAGGGGAGTCTATCTTAAATGCTTCTGATTGGCCATTGCGTTCAAGAAATCAACACATATGTCTGTGATTGGCTACATCGCTCAACGCTGAAAACATGTTATGAATAGAAACTCTGGCCTGTCAATCGTTTCTATTTTGTTTTAGTTGTTCTTGTTGCTTTTCTGCAACAGATTAATAATCTATTGGTTTTTATGTTTTATTCATAGATATATCTAGTTTGCGGGAGTCCCGCGAATCGTTCAATTCTCCCGCAACCCGCACGCACAGAGTGAGTGCATTACCGTCCGCGCTCGCACTCGGCCATCAAATCTAGTCCCGCGCTGCACTCTATTGCTTTGGGAGTGCACGTCTCTAGATCAAGGGCCTGGCCCGGGTCAAATTCGGGCTCGGGCAGATAATCAAAGCTCTAGTTCACGCTAAGGAACCGAGAGTTGTCATCCAGTCTCTTTGGTAGAGAGAGACGAGGAAAACAAACAAGCAATTATCATGGCCGGAAAAATCATCAAGCTAATTTTTTTTATCGTAAGATTAATTGATTTATCGACTATCGCGACAGGCCTACGCATGCAGAACCTTTTCGGCGAGAGCAGAAACCTCTTTCTTATACTAAAGCCAAGGCAGCCACAATTCTCAGTGAACAACATAAAGTCATCAATTTGCCCTCCAGCTCCCTTATAGACACTAAAATGGCAGCTACAGCTAAAAAGCGGGATCGCTTTAAACCCTTTTGTCCTTACTGCAACAACCATGAGCATTATCTCAATGCTTGTGCAGCCTTTTGCAAGTTGAGCCACACACAAAGAGGAATCTGGATTAAAGAGCAAAATAAATGCTGGAGATGTGGACGAGGTCACAAACAGGACAGCTGCACGCTAAAGAAAACTTGCTCTACCTGTGGAGGACTCCACCTGCCTGTTCTGCATGAAGTTGCAGTTGCTGCGGAAAACCAGAGCATACTTACAGTGAGCACAGTGTTACGACCCTTGGCTCAAGGGAGGCAACAAAAACAAGGGACACACGTAAACCAAATTGTAAGCTCAAAAGTAATGTTTATTTAACTACAAAAGTAAGACTAAATAATAAAATGAAAACAATTAAAGGAAATAAGAGTGTTTCTGTATTCATCAGCAAGATCAGTGTGTAAAGCAAGATGCATGGTTGAAAGTGTAATGCAATGTTGAAGTTGAAATGTAAATGCAGAAAGTAACAAAATACAACGCAAGCAAAAGGCAAAGTCCAAAAGCAAAATCCAAACACAAAATCCAAAACCAAAGTTCCCTCTCCCTTGGCTCAGTTGGTGATCTCTTAAGAAGCTTCCAAGGCACGGTCACAGGTGTTTCCAGTTGACTGCCAATTGAGGCAATTAGTGGGCTCAGGTACCAAACTGCAATTCTCAAAAGCAGCAGCAGAGGTCGTCACACCCCTCCCCATAAGACAGGGACTCCCACAAAGATCCCTGTAACAAAACAAAACTCAATAAACAGGCATAGTATACACCCAAGTTCAGGACCGAAGACAGCTCCCAAAAAAGCCAAAGGGAATAAATTCAAATCCGATAAATTAGAATGCATCAGGAGCGTGACAGCGCATCAGCTACCACATTTTCCGATCCTCGTATGTGTCGAATATCCAGACAGAAGGATTGCAAAAATAAGGACCACCGAACCAACCTCTGATTCGGACACTGCAAAGAATTGAGAAGGGTTAATGGATTATGATCCGTATATATCACAATAGGTGCACAGGAATTAAGGTAAACGGCAAAATGCTGCAAGGCCCAAATAAGGGCTAACGCTTCCTTTTCGACCACAGAATAATTACGTTGGTATGTGTTAAACTTTCTCGAAAAGAAACTAACTGGATGGTCTACTCCGTCCACATCAGATTGCTGAAGGACAGCTCCAGCTCCAACATTACTGGCATCGACGTGCAACGTGAAAGGCTTGTCAAAGTACGGAGCCATAAGCACGGGCGCTGAACACAGCAGAGATTTCACGTTCTCAAAAGCCAAGTCGCAACTGTAAGACCATAAAAACTTGGTCTTTCCCTTTAACAAATCTGTCAGTGGTGCTACCACAGTAGAGAAATTACGACAAAAAGATCGATAATATCCTACCAACCCTAAAAACCTCATGAGCTCTTTCTTTGTCGTTGGGGAAGGAAAATTCTGGATGGCTTGCACTTTAGCCTGTATCGGACGCACTTCTCCATTCCCCACCACCTTCCCGAGATACGTCACGGTCGCCTTCGCAAACTCGCATTTGGCCAAGTTCACTGTAAGTCGAGCATCAGACAGACGTCTCAACACCGAACGCAACCGCTCTAAATGAGACTCCCAACTGTCACTAAAAACGACTAAATCGTCCAAATAGACGGCACAACCCTCAAGGCCACAAATTACTCTGTTCATGAGGCGTTGAAAAGTCGCCGGAGCATTTCGCAGGCCAAAACTCATGACCCGGTAAGAATGTAATCCTGACGGAGTGACAAAAGATGAAATTTCTTGTGCTCTCTTGGTTAAAGGCACCTGCCAATAGCCCTTCAGCAAGTCAAACTTGCTGACGAACTTGGCTGAACCAACCTGGTCCACACAGTCCTCGACGCGGGGCAAAGGAAAACAGTCCGGTTTTGTTAATGCGTTAACTTTACGGAAATCCGTACAAAATCTTACAGTACCGTCTGACTTTCCAACTAAAATACACGGGGAAGCCCATTCAGAAAAAGAAGGTACTGCAATATCGTGATCCTGCATATACTTAATTTCCCTCTCCATCAATTCCCGTTTTTCAGGCGCAACACGGTAAAAACGCTGTTTAATAGGCTTTGCGTCCCCAACATCGATATCATGTTCAACCCAATCTGTACGCGATGGCACATCATCAAATAATTCGGGAAAACTATGTAATAGGTCACATAACTCCTGGCATCTTACAGGAGATAAATGACGGAGAGTAAACTCCAAGTTGTGCAAGGACTCGGAATTATTCAAACGGCCGCGAAAAACACAATCATCGGGCGAAATGGTCTCCTCTTCCTCACCCACCAAACTCATATTACCCCCACCGAAAGAAACGGCCGAAAGTACTGGATGCAAAGATGTCAAATTTTCTACAGGTTTGGTTTCTTTTTCATAATAAGGTTTTAATAAATTTACATGGCACCGTTTAACTGACTTTTTTCGTGATGGCATTGAGACGTCATAATTTTCATCAGTCAATTTTCGTTGTACAACAAATGGGCCATCAAATTTGGCTTCAAAAGGAGAAGATACAATAGGCCGTGAGACAAGAACTTGGTCGCCTGGTACAAACACTCGACGTTCAACCGTACGATCATACAATTGCTTCATGTTTTTCTGATGTTTTCCCAGATTTAATTTAACTAGTTCTCTAGCCTGAATGAGTCGATTTTTAAACCCCAAAACATATGACGCCAAGTTTTTAGGAGGCTCTACAGCTTTACCAACCTGCTGGAATACAGACAACAGTCCACGAACATTATGGCCAAAGACCAAGTCGTTAGGGCTGAAACCCGTACTCTCCTGCACTACTTCACGTGCAGCTAACATCATCCATGGTAAACCCTCTTCCCAATCTCTATCCAGCTGCACACAGTACGCACGGAGAAGTGACTTTAACGACTGGTGGAATCTCTCCAATGCACCCTGACTTTGCGCATGATACGCAGTAGATTGATTATGCTTAATGTGCAGCTGTTTTAACACCTGCTGGAAGAGATGCGAAGTGAGATTCGAACCTTGATCACTTTGGATGATTTTTGGAATACCAAAAACAGATATAAACTGGGTTAAAGCTTTCACAATAGAACGAGACGTAATGGTACGCAGTGGATATGCCGCAGGAAAACGTGTGTTCAAACACATCACAGTGAATAAATAACTGCTACCAGACTTCGAACGGGGAAGTGGCCCTACACAATCGACAATAAGATGCTCGAAAGGTTCACCAGTAGCCTGAATTGGTTTCAACGGAGCAGGTTTTAACACCTGGTTCGGTTTACTCGTTAATTGGCAAGTTTTGCACCTCTTAATATAAGCAGAGATGTCTCGTTTTAAACGCGGCCAAAAGAAATATCGCAACAGGCGATCATAAGTCTTACGCACCCCCTGGTGACCTGATTGATCATGCGCAATTTCAATCATCATTTGTCGAAATTTAGTAGGAACAACTACTTGGAATACAGGATCCCCAACAAAATCTTTGTGAGGACTCCATTTTCTCAACAACACTCCATTGTGAACGAAATATCCACGGGAAACGTCACACTCCTCTACCGGAAGAACTGCCCTCTGGAAGAGTTCATCCAAAGAGGAATCAGTCCGCTGTTCTATTCCGAAATCCTCTCCAGAAACAGGAAAAGACAAGGCAGACAAATCAGGCATAAACAACTTAGTGCAGATTTTATCAGATTTAATCTCTTTTTGATCACACACTTCATCCTCATTGGCACGTTTCATTGCACGAGTCACGACACACGCTGAATCCTGACACAAAGAACTCAGTTCAGTTTCAATTTTATTATCAGTGGTCACTATGGGAAACACTGACGTATCAGCCCACACACGTTCACCTACCAGTCCATTTCCCAAAATAATATGGACCCCCTCAACTGGCAAAGCTGGTCGTACTCCCATTACAACCTCACCTTGAATCAAATCGGACTGAAGCCTTACCCTATGAAGAGGCACAGACAGAGTATTCAGTCCTATTCCACGAATTAACACACTCTCACCAGTATGAGACTGCGAAGAAAAAGGCAATACTGATTCCAAAATAAATGAATCCATTGCGCCAGTATCCCGCAAGATTTTAACAGGGATTTCCTCTCTCTCCCTCCAACCAGGGATACACGCCCCTCTGTAATAAAAGGCGAGTAAGAAGAGAAATCAACATCAAGTGTTTTATTTTCAACAATTTCACTCCCTGAAGACAGGACTGGTGCCACAAGAGCAGAAGGCTTAGCATGTGAATTTTGTGCATTATGTTTGAATTTATTTTTAAGGACAGGACAATCTGCTTTCCAATGTCCTTTCTCATGACAGTAATTGCAAATCTTGCTTGGGTCAAAATTTCCCGTGAAAACACGGTTACTCTTAGACGGAGACTTTACATACTGAACATCACGAGCATGCCAATCCACAAAAGTGGTTTTGTGCGTCAGTACAAAATCATCGGCCAACATTGCCGCTTCCTCTGGTGTTTTAACATTATGCTCACTAATATACATAGCTATACGGCTCGGGACGGAATTTTTAAATTGTTCCAACACCATCAAGTGAATTAAATCCTCCAATGTTTTAATGTCTAATGCTGAACACCAATGATTAAAGTGTTTTCTCAGATCACGCACAAATTCCAAGTTTGTTTGCAACTGGTCTTTTTTCTGCAATCGAAAGCGCTGCCTGTATGCTTCGGGTACACATTCATATGCTTTTAAGATTAGAGATTTAACTTTATCATAATCTTTACAATCATCAACCGACATTGAAGAAAAAGCTACTTGTGCTTTCCCAGTTAACACACACTGTAGCAGTGCAACACGATTATCATCTGACCAGTTCCTTAATTCTGCCATGCGTTCAAATAGAGTAAAGAAACTATCAGGATCTTCCTCGTTGAATTTGGGAATAAGTTTTAGATTTGAATTGATTGAAAAAACCACACTCTGTTCCTGACCAGAATTAGAAAGCTTACCTTCTTTCATCAGGTTGAGCTTGAGAAACTCCAAATCCAATTTTGCCTTTTCTAAATCCATTTTACCTTGTTCAGAACGCTGCTTCAACTTCTCGTGATCCATCTGTAAAAGTAGCAGCTCTTTTTGCTGTTCAAAAGACAAATTACTTTTTAATTCAGATGCAACTGGTACATATTCCTCCATCTCAGTGTGTAAGAACCCTTTTTCAATCAACTCAATTTTCAAAGCTACTTTAACATTATCTTTGAGCCTTTTATCTTTAATCACAATTTCATAACGTTCAGCAATGCTTAATAATTGCTCTTTAGTACACCTGTCCAAAAATTCATGAGAAGGTGAACTAACAAACTCATCAATATCAGCCATGCTAAAATGACCAGAACAGTTAAATCAGCACAGTGCAATCAAATAACGAGAGTTTTCCCTCTACCTACCTTTCCAGCACCTCTACCTAACTCAACCCTAGTCTTCATGCGATTACCGTTGGGGGGTATTTATGCACTGTAGCCCGCTGGGTGAAAAACGCAACTGGTCAAACCAGCGACGCCTTCAACACCACGGATGTGCTCCCGAGATAATTACTACTACCCACTTTCACCACAACACTACACAAAAACAACAAATCCGACACGTCTCAAAAGAAACATGCCGCTATTACCTGTCAGAGAAAACTCACGTTCAAAAAACAATATTGCACATGTACTTACCAACTGGTGATTTCACACGGTGAACAAATCGACTTCGGCAGAAAACCATTTTCGTGCGTCCAAACAAATAATCAATTATCAAATTAAGCATCCAAAAATTTAGTGCAGTCAAATAACCTAAGTAAGGACGAGCCCCCAATTTGTTACGACCCTTGGCTCAAGGGAGGCAACAAAAACAAGGGACACACGTAAACCAAATTGTAAGCTCAAAAGTAATGTTTATTTAACTACAAAAGTAAGACTAAATAATAAAATGAAAACAATTAAAGGAAATAAGAGTGTTTCTGTATTCATCAGCAAGATCAGTGTGTAAAGCAAGATGCATGGTTGAAAGTGTAATGCAATGTTGAAGTTGAAATGTAAATGCAGAAAGTAACAAAATACAACGCAAGCAAAAGGCAAAGTCCAAAAGCAAAATCCAAACACAAAATCCAAAACCAAAGTTCCCTCTCCCTTGGCTCAGTTGGTGATCTCTTAAGAAGCTTCCAAGGCACGGTCACAGGTGTTTCCAGTTGACTGCCAATTGAGGCAATTAGTGGGCTCAGGTACCAAACTGCAATTCTCAAAAGCAGCAGCAGAGGTCGTCACAACAGCCGCTTCTCAAGTTTACTTGGATCAAGCCAGTCATTCAGGCAGAGTGATGTTGAAAGTTGTCCCAGTAAGACTTCGCAGTGGTAAAAGGTTCATGGACACACATGCTGTGTTAGATGATGGTTCAGAAAGAACAATTATCCTACCAGCAGCAGTTAAACAGCTGGGCTTGAAAGGATCAGAAGAAACTTTGACTCTCAGAACAATAAGACAAGACCTCGTTCAGCTAAGAGGAAATGCAGTCTCCTTTGAGGTATCTGCGATATCACACCCAAATGTGAAACATCAAATCCAAAGGGCATTTACCGCTGAAGAGCTCAACCTGGCTGAACAGTCTTGTCCTGTGAACTCACTGAAAAGAAGATATGGTCACTTAAGGGACATTCCGTTGAAAGGTTTCACTAAAGTGCAGCCTTTGCTACTCATAGGATCAGATTATCCACAGCTGATTACACCAAACTGCCCAATCCGTATGGGACCGCGTGGTAGCCCGGAGGGGGTACACAATCTTCTTGGCTGGACAGTTCAAGGGCCAACAACCTTTCTCCAGCAACCTTCAAATGTAAGCTCATGCCTCCACACCACATTCCTTCCTCCTATGCAAGAGTTACGTCAACATGTTGAGCGGTTGTGGCAGCTTGACCTACTGCCACTAAGGAATGAGAAAGAAGTAGTCAGCTCCAGACAAGATAGAGCTGCACTTGCAATGTTGGAGGAGAAAACGGTGCATGTTACAGTTGATGGTGTAACCCGCTATGCTACCCTATTACTTCATAAGCGAGACGCGGCTAAACTCCAGGCATCACCAAACGCTGTTATGGCTCTTTTAAGAGCTACAGAACGGCGCCTTGTGAATAATCCTGATCTGGCAAACGTGTATGACAAAGAGATACACAAGCTTGAGGAGGCAGGTTATGCAGTTCGAATAACCAACCCAGAAGCAGTCAATTCCAGTGATTCATGGTACGTTCCTCATCACATTGTGCTCCACAACGACAAAGCCCGGGTAGTCTTCAATTGCTCTTTCACTTACAATCAAATGAGCCTAAATGACAATCTACTCCCTGGTCCCACTCTTGGTCCACCATTGCTGGGAGTTCTGCTCAGGTTCAGAGAGTATGCCATTACGATAAGTGGAGACATACGAGCCATGTTTCACCAGATCAGACTGTTACCTGAAGACCAGCCACTGCTTCACTTTCTCTGGAGAGACATGGAAAGAGATCGCAACCCAGACATCTATGAATGGCGAGTGTTACCATTTGGGACCACCTGTAGTCCATGCTGCGCTACTTATGCCGTCCAGAGACATGTCAGAGACAACAGTGAAGGCAATGAAGATGTAGTTGAGTCTGTCCAGCAATCTTTCTATGTGGACAATTGCCTACAATCTCTTCAGTCTCAGCATCAGGCTAAGAAACTCATTGACAAAATGAGAGCATTATTAGCAGCTGGTAGTTTTGACATAAGGCAGTGGGCTAGCAATGTTCCCAATGTGATTGCACATCTACCAGCCGAAGCCAAATCAGTAGACTGCGAGCGTTGGCTTTCTGCAAACAAAACTGATCCACAAGAGTCGACCCTCGGCCTAGTGTGGCACTGTTCCCAGGACAGTTTAGGTTATAAACACAGGCCTGTGTTAACAAGTGGAAAAACCTCAATGAGAGATGTATATCGTATCCTGGCCAGCCAGTATGACCCACTGGGTTACATCATCCCGTTCACTACAAGGGCCAAAATCATGGTGCAATCACTATGGAAGAGGGTTGGAGGTTGGGATGAACCTCTGCCAGCTGACCTCTTCTCAGAATGGCATGTTTGGGAAGAAGAGCTTCCTAACCTACCCAGAGTGACACTGCCTAGGTGTTACACACCAGCATGCAACAACACCTCCTCCATTATCGATTTGCATGTCTTCTGTGATGCCTCAGAGAAGGCATATGGCTCTGTAGCCTATTTACGAGTGGAAACGAGTGATGACATTCAAATTGCATTCATCATGGCGAAGTCAAGGGTGGCACTCAAGAAGCAACTCTCCATTCCACGCCTTGAACTCTGTGCAGCATTGTCAGGAGCTCAGCTGGCCAAAACATTGAACACAGAACTTACATTTAACCTCAGACAGACAATCATGTGGTCCGATTCAACAACCGTATTACACTGGATACAGTCTGAGTCATGCCACTACAAAGTGTTTGTTGGCACGCGAATCGCAGAGATTCAAGACCTCGTTGGATACGAGAACTGGAAATACGTGGACTCGAATAACAACCCTGCTGACGATATAACTCGGGGTAAGACCCTCATAGATCTGTCCCACACCTGCAGATGGAAGCAAGGTCCAGAATTTCTGCACCAATCTCCAGACCACTGGCCAATCCACCCATCAGTGCCAGTAGAAGATTCAGAAGAACTCCGTAAATCCACATTCTGCGGTAATGTCACAATCAGTCATGCTTCTTTACCTGATGTAGATAACTGTGAATCATGGGACGACCTCATCATGACCACATATCAGTCTATGCATGGGGCGGCAGCACCCCCTATGTCTGCCACCGAACGCATAGAGACTGAAACTGCTGTACTCAGACGTGCACAGACTGAAAGTTTTCCTAAGGAAGTGCATGCCCTGAAAGCCAACAAATCTGTGCATTCAAACAGTCGATTATACTCCCTTGCTCCAACTTTGGATCCTCACCTTAATCTGATAAGAGTGGGTGGTAGATTACGCAAAGCTGCAACACTGCCAGAGGATGCACTTCACCCTATTGTGTTGGCCCCAGAACACCCCATAACAAAACTGCTAATCCAAGACTTTGATAACCGCCTGATGCATGCAGGTCCAGAAAGAGTCTTCGCCGAGCTAAGACGAACCTATTGGGTTCTCAGAGGCCGCCAGGTGGTAAAAAAGTATCAGAGACAATGTGCTGAGTGCCGCAAATGGCGTGGTAAGCCCACTGTACCTAAAATGGCAGACCTGCCTGCTTCTCGGCTAAGAATCAACCAACCTCCATTCTGGTCTACAGGAGTTGATTGTTTTGGTCCCTATGTGATCAAAATTGGCAGACGGCAAGAAAAGAGATGGGCCATAATATTTAAATGTCTCACTACAAGATGCATACATCTCGACTTGTTATGCAGCATGGATGCAGATTCATTTTTACCAGCCCCCAGACGCTTCATAGCAAGGAGAGGAAAGCCCTTTGAGATCATCTGCGACAGAGGCACCAACTTCAAGGGGGGAGAGCGTGAGCTCTCTGAAGCCTTTGCCGAAATGGAACCATCACTCCAAGAGCAACTAGCCAAACAAAAAATTTCCTTCCAATTTAACCCACCTCACGCACCTCACTTCGGAGGAGTATGGGAGAGGGAAATTAAATCAGTCAAGGCTGCCCTCCAAGTTGTTCTGAAAGATCACTCTGTTTCGGAGGAAGTCCTCACCACCGTATTGATCGAAGTGGAAGGCATCGTAAATTCAAAACCCCTGGGCTATGTATCATCTGATATAGCAGATCCTGACCCTATTACCCCCAATTTGCTGCTTATGGGGCGGCGGGACGCTTCCCTACCTCAGGTTGTGTATGGACCCAATAATCTACTTGGACGGCGCCGCTACAGACACAGCCAAGTGATCGCTGATCACTTCTGGACCCAGTTCCTCCGAGACTACCTACCCAGTCTTCAGCTTCGACAAAAGTGGCAGAACATCACATCAAACTTAGCAGTCAATCAGGTTGTGTTGATTGTGGACTCCCAACTTCCCAGGGCACAATGGCCTGTTGGTAGGGTAACCCGAGTCCTGCCGAGCGATGACGGTGCAATAAGAGCCGTCGAAGTTGACATCAAGGGCAAAACATATGTCTGCCCTGTTGCTAAACTCATTGTGTTACCTGAAATGCCTAAAGTTTAGTTCTTAGCACCAGTAGTTAAGCTAGGACATTTTGTGGACTTACAAACTTCCTGTGTAAATTTGTGGGGCGGCTGTACAAAATTCCCCCCGTACGCATGCGCGAGTCGAACTTGTTCAGACTTGTCTGATGAGTTTTTCCTGGCATTGTTTAGTTTCAAAAAGTCTTTTTCTTTGTGTGGTATTGCTGTGCGTTCATAACTACGTAAGTATATATATTTAATGTCATTGTAGATGTTTTATAGAGAGTGTCAGAGCGGGATTCAGTTTATTTTACCTCAGAAATATTATTGTGTCAATATAGCTATATACAATCAGGCGCAGTGCTCGCGCGTGTTCAACAAGTCGTCCTGCTGTATGTTGTTAACAATGTTTATTCATTTGGGAAAGGGAATTGTTTGTCATATGTTGATTAACATATTTATCCTATGTCTGGTCGGCATATTAGTAATGTCGCAAAGAGCGCACGGGAGTGCTAGAGCAGCGCACACACTTTGTAATCTGACGCCTCTTGTTAGCAGCAGCGGTCTGTTTAATGTAGCTGCATTTAGAGCATATATATTTCAATAAGCTTGGGTTTGCTTTAACTTAATACAACTTTAATCTCCCTGTGTATATTTATACAGGTATTATCTGTGTATATTCTGTCATGTCATATTATCATTTATATTCATTATCCTTATTTGTTCTCTCACAGAAACCACTTTTATGTATATATCCACGCAAACCTGCTATTGTATGACCTAATAAACATTGAGGATGGACATGTTCACTCCGGAGTAGTTGCAGTTCTTTCTAACTGAAGAATTAGGCCAGTTGAGTTCCAACCATCCCACTGCGCACAGAATATCCTACAAAAATACTAGAAAAAGTTGTGTCCGCTCAATTTTGCTCTTTCTTGCAAGAAAATGATATCTATGAAAAATTTCAGTCAGGATTCAGGCCGCATCATAGCACAGAAACTGCGCTAGTTAAAATTACATATGATTTACTTTTAGCTTCTGACCAAGGCTGCATCTCAATATTAGTTCTACTCGATCTTAGCGCTGCATTTGATAATATAGATCATAAAATACTCCTGGATCGACTACAAAACTACACTGGTGTTCAGGGACAGGCATTAAGCTGGTTTAGATCGTACTTATTGTTGGTGTATACTTATGATGTCTGTCTTTTGGTTATTTATGTCTGAGAGTTGTACCAAGACAAATTCCTATCAACTTAGTTGAAATGGCAATAACTTATTTAAACTTATTATTGAAACTTATCAGACCGTTACCATTTTGTCTGTTTAAATGGGGAAAAATCGAAGATAACGTCAGTAAACTATGGAGTACCGCAAGGATCTGTGTTAGGCCCTCTACTATTCTCAATATATATGCTGCCACTTGGTAATATTATAAGAAAACATGGAATTAATTTCCACTGTTATGCTGATGACACTCAATTACATATTTCATCACGGCCAGATGAAAACACTAACTTATCTAACTTGACAGAATGTCTTAAAGATATAAAATGCTGGATGATGTGTAATTTCCTGCTATTAAATTCAGATAAAACAGAGGTATTACTTATTGGTCCAAAAAACTACCCACAAAATCCCTTACAATACAACTTTAATTTAATAGGATGTCCTGTTACTTTATCCACTACAGTAAAAGACCTGGGTGTCATACTTGACCACAACTTGACTTTCGAAAATCATATTTCATATGTTACAAGACCAGCCTTTTTCCACCTTAGAAACATTGCTAAGCTACGTAACATGCTATCAGTCTCTGATGCAGAAAAGTTAGTTCATGCATTCATGACCTCGAGACTAGATTACTGTAATGCTTTATTAGCTGGTTGTCCTGCATCTTCAATAAACAAGCTACAGTTAGTGCAAAATGCAGCCGCTAGAGTTCTTACTGCCCTCCCCATGCCCCTTTTGTCTCAAAATGTATTGTGCCCTTTTCTGATAATTGTAAATAATAATAATTATTTTTATATCCTCCTGGGACCCAAGAATAGACTTTTGTCCACTGTAGTGGACATTATATTTTAGTTAATTTCTCTGACATCATACATGTCACATGATACAACCTGTGTGTCCTGTAAAGAGCACATTGAGGACTTTTCAGAGATATCAAATGTTTGGAGGTTTCACCATGAAAACAACTTCTCCTTGGTCTTTAAAAATGTCTTTAAAAATGATCAAATGTAGCATTCTTATGTAAATATGATAATATATTGTAATTATAATTTAAATTGAACTACTTTTCAAATTGTATTTCATAAAAAAAACATCTCAGGAAAAAGTTGTGGGGCTTAAAAAAAAAAAAAAACTTTCTGTTACAGAACAGGGCATTGATTTTATACATGTCCACTGTAGAGGACATCAGGACTTAAATCATGTTTATCAGGCATTTTTAGAGACACAACAAGTGAATATTGAAATAAATTATGCATCAATATTCCTATGAAATATTAGATATTATTATTGAAATGTTGCCAATTATTACTCCAATTATTACACTTCTTTTTTCATTAAATGTTGCTCCAAGAACACATTAATGTGCAAATTAGATACAGTGTATAGATACATTTTGAATGGGTATGGGAATATTAATTTATGGCCATTTTACCCACATATTGCCTAAAGTAAAACGGTGTATCAATTCATTCCGTTATTTCTTTCATAACATAGTTGAGAATCATCTTTATATAAATTTTGGTTAAAAAAATCCTGAAACCCCTAAATCTATTGGTGATTGGGAAAAAAATCCCATTGGTTTTGCCTATACAATTTGATGTCATTTTATTTTTTAAACAACTTAGTCCTGGCGTCTACTACAGAGGACATAGCATAACGTATGAACAAAATATTATTTTTCAAAAATGTTTTTTTTTTTGTTGACCATTTGTTTCTTGTGCTCTAAACAATGTGATGACATGGAAAAAAACTAAATTCAAAAAACTTTTTTTTTTCTTTGTCTCAGGAGGATATTATAATAAATAACAATACAATTACACACCCTTGCCACTAACAATAATAATACAAACAAATATTATATATTCAAAAAAATTCGCGGAGAAGTGGTAGGCGGAGTTTCCTTTGCAGCGCCTCGTACGCATTTAACGGTTCTGGTACGCACTACGCAGCAGACAGCAGTTCGCGCGAGTCTTCACTGCGAGCAGCAGGTAACGGAATGACACAGTCAGTGCATTATTAACTAATGATAACAAATACAACTTTTGATTTTAATGTTTTAGTAAATGCTGAAGAAGTGCAGTTCATTATTAGTAATGTTAACTAATTTAACTAATGAAACCGTATTGTAAAGTGTTACATAAGGTATAATGTATAGCGAGGCGGTTGTTATAGCGAATACAAACCCGTAGGCTGATTATGACTATGACCTCGACGGATCTTGAATCAGCCTGAAGGGGTGGTATTCGCTATAACAACCGCCTCGCTATACATTATCCCGCTTATTACATGGCTTCCTACCAAATAAATCAAGCATTTGACACAAAATATTGATTTAAAAAGGAGTTTATTGATTTAAAAATGATTGTATTGCTTCCGCTAAAGAAAATAGTCCGTTCCGTCTCTGAACTGCGTCCATGGCAACGCTCTGTTTTTCATGGCAACGGTGTGTTATACTTAGCAGCGGTCTGTTATCAAGAAATATTATATATCATATATATTGCATTCTACATTGGAATTCTAACAAGCCATGCAATAATGATTCATGATAGCTAACACTTTCATACATATAATACATACATTACATTTACAACATCAACAAAACTAAAAATGAATTTTCCATAATTACCTTTTGATTCTCACTGTTTTGTTTGGTAAAGTAAATAATATTTAGTAATATTATCATAATTTCCCTATTTTCATTTGATGTGTTATGCATTTTAACCCTTTAAGGTACTTCTCAACCATTTGGTAGACCACACTTTAAGTCACTATATTTTATTGAAAAATGCATCAAGCTTAACTCAACCTGAATGAGCCATCTCTACCGTTTGGTGTAGTTGTGCAATGCTAAAAAAAATCCACTAGATGGCACTGTGTCTATGAGCTGCATGCCATTTCAGTGTTCCTTCAAACAGCACATGACAGCGAAAATTTGAGATGGTTCTCACTGCAGAACATGAAATCCACGGGGAGGAGTCGGATCCAGATCCGACTCCTCCCACCATACATACACCTAAACCTACCCAACTCCGCCCCCTGATCCCTAAACCCACCCCTAATCCCTAAACCCAACCCTAATCCTACCCATCTCCACCCCTTGGATCTTGATCCGACTCCTCCCCGTGGATCTTATGTACTGCATTGAGGTGCTACTGGAAAATTTGCTCCTCCTTTGATGACGCATGTTGGCGGGACTTTTAAAGGTAAGACTATTTGGTTGACATATTATCGTTTCAGAGGAGTTGTTAAACAGAATTATGTAACTTAATTAAACAAAAATAAGTCTTATAAGGGTCAAATAATTTTTTTAAAACATGCTCTACCAAACGGTTGAGTTGTCCTTTTATGGTAGTGTTGGTAAAATTAGCTATTTACAATGAACAA
Organism: Semotilus atromaculatus; assembly: GCA_031834385.1. Classification (NCBI taxonomy): domain Eukaryota; kingdom Metazoa; phylum Chordata; class Actinopteri; order Cypriniformes; family Leuciscidae; genus Semotilus; species Semotilus atromaculatus. Next base: position 39,009,820 of record JAULUF010000009.1, on the reverse strand, counting down.
AAGGGTTAGTGTTGTTAAAATGATTAATTTAATATTATTCAATTACATGATCAATATAATTTTTTCACAATTTCTTAACTGTATTATGGTAAATATCAAGAATAAATTTGAAGAATTCATTCCAATTGTGGTGTTACTATTCATTTCATAATTTAAAATTGACTATGTTTGTGTATTACTATATGACTAGCATTGTAAGAGTACATGGTTTGTAATAAAAAATAAAAAATTTGGTCAAGAAAATGCACTTAATATGACTTGTTCTGAATGTTGTTCTTTTATTATGAACAGACGTCTCAACCGTTTGGTAGAGGATTGTATCTAAAATACTGTAGGGTCTAATAAAAATTTTTTTTTTGATTGTTGTTATTGTTATCATAATTAAATATAAAATGCAAAGAAATAATTTTGCTTTTGCTTTTTTCATGGTGCGTACCTTAAAGGGCTAATTGTATCAACATATTTTCTTAGTATGCCAAGGAAAGAAAGAATAAAAACAACAAAAACATTTTTTTAGTGCCCTTTTTGGTCCCTCCGCCCCTGCCCCTGAGGAGGTCTGTGCACGCCACTGCACACACACACACAAACACACACACACACTCACTCACTCACTCACTCACTCACTCACTCACTCACTCACTCTACCTCTAAACCTACCCATCACACACAACTTTCTGCATCTTTACATTTAAAAAAAAAAAACACTCACACTCACTATCTCTCTCTCACACACACACTCACACACTCACTCACTCACTCTACCTCTAAACCTACCCATCACACACAACTTTCTGCATCTTTAAATTTAAAAAAAAAAACACTCACACTCACTATCTCTCTCTCTCACACACACACTCACACTCTCTTACACACACACGCACACACACACACACTCTCTCTCTCTCTCTCTCTCTCTCTGTCTCTCTCTCACAATCACACTCACTCTCTCTCACACACACATACACATTCATACAAAGTTGTTTTACCTTTTTTTTTGAGCCATTCATTGTTTTTATTTTAAACCACATTTTCTTTGACACTGTACTTTATATTATTTTCAGTTAGTTTTTCTCATTGTGTGTTTGTTCATGTTGGTTTGTTTATTTCTCCAGCGTTCCATGTCCCGTTGTCCCCCACTGAAGGTAGACGCCCTTCTCCTTTCCATTTTCATTCACTCGCTTGAGTTACAAACCCGGTGAAATCACTTCACACTCACAGCATGTTGGGTAACAGATAAACACAGTTTTTTTAATGTAAAATGCTTCTGTGTGAGCAGGAATATTGACACATTGTTTTTGTTTTTGTCTGCAGTTCGTCCCGGCAGTGTGAGGAAATTAATTCAGCAGTTCGAGAGTAACTCCGACTCCGTTGAGGACGGAGACGTGGAGGGACAGCGATTGTCTTCCAGCAGCTTCGGAGAGGACAGCATGGACAGGTTTGGGCTTTATTCACACTTGTTTACACTAGGGATGCACCGAAATGAAAATTCTTGGCCGAAACCGAAAACCGAAAACCGAAAAAGAGGAAATAAAGGCCGAAAACCGAAACACCGAAAGAAATTATGCCAATTATTAATACCATTGCATTTATGGCAATGACTGTGTACTAAATTCAAGGCATTGCAATTGCATAAATTAATATTAAAGTTTCAAAGAATAAATCAATTACAAATTATGCAAATATTTATTTAGCACATTGCAACAATGCACAGTATAAAATAAAATTCAAACTAAAATGTTTAACTTGACCCCACTCATATATATACATTAAATAATAATGTAAAGGCCTACTGGCCTGCAGACTTTAGTGCAAAATTAAATGTTCTCTCATAAAAACAAAGTACATTTAGGTCTAGTGCATTTTAAATTTTTCTCTGTAGGACTACTACAAGAACATGCATTCAGAACAAGTGCAAAGTCTGCTTAAGATACAACAATATTTTCTCTGTAAGCCTTCAACATAATAGTGTATCAAAACAAAGACTGCCATAGCCCATATGTTAACTGTAGAATTATACTATAGAATTGTTTGCGTGCATATTACGTCATCGCAAACGTGCATGATAGATAACAGAACGTGGGTCAATATATTGTGCTTTTTATTAATTCGCTGCTGTTATGTGCTGTTGAGTGAACAATACAGGTTTACTCTGTGTGTGTCCATAAGGTGGCCTTCTGCTGTTCGCAAACATACTCTTTTGAGGAGACAGAGGATTTCCACATTCGTTGCCCTGATTCCATGCGCAATGCGCGAATACACTGCCGGCTCACTCTCGCTCGTAATTCATCAACACTATCATCCCATACAAGTGTTTTATTTAACTGAATACATCACAAAAAGCTAAAACCTATGCGCAGATCACTTTACTTCCTGAACAAGTGCGCACCCGAGTCCGTGTTGTTTGCACATTCACGCGAGCCGCGCCACGGTTCGGGAATCGGGAGCAACCGTACTCAGACCACCTCCTCCAGGTAGTCTCGGGTTCTTCATGCGAACCGTGCCCCGTTCCGAACTAAACTGCCAGTGTGAAAGCCCCCTGAAGTACATCCACACCGCAGACATGTTGCTTCAGACAAGCACGTGCAGGTCGCGGTTTCTGTTTGCGTCATCACAACATTTTGGCTGTATTGTTTCGGTGATAAAAGTCTTTCGGCCGAAAACCGAAAATGCTATTTTGGGCCATTTTCGGCCGAAAATTTTCGGTGGCCGAATATTCGGTGCATCCCTAGTTTACACTATACACACATTTACACAGAAGGGTGAAACAGTGATTCAATGACTCATTCATAAAGAGAGCCGTTTACCTAATTCCAGAATAAATCAGCCGTTTGAACGAATCAATTGAGTGAGTGATTCAATGACTCATTCATAAAGAGAGACGTTCATGGCCCAGTCCCAAATGGCGCACTTCATGCGGACTTTCGGTCCCGTGGACTTAAATTGCGTGTGCTCGCCGAGTCTACGAGTCCGTAGGCCGTTCCATTTAGCATTTTACCGCTCTGAAGTGTGCTCAGCAGCGCCCCCTTTGTACCCTTGAAGTGGTCTTGCGCGAAGCTCGCATAGATGCAGGCTCCACGCACTTTAACTACACAGAAATCCTTGCGAAATGCCAATCAGAAAACAGATGGGAGGAGATTTCACGCACGGACTGTAAACATGGCTGAGAAGAGAATATTTAAGTGTTATTATGGTTTTTATGACATAGGCGTACATTTTACCAGTTGTTACTTACAGTATATACAACAGGGTACCCGCGGGTCTTAAAAGCCTTGAAAAAGTCTTGAATTTGATAATCTCTAATTAAGGCCTTAAAAGCCTTGAATTAAGTATACAAAGTCTTGGATTTCGTTACAAAGGTCTTATATATTTTTTTTGCCTTTGCTATGATTAATTTCATACCGTAACAAACTTAACTGTTACTAATGTAGGCTAATTCAAAATGTATGCAGCGTTGAGTGCACCTCGCGCTCCACGTCATAGCAGAAAAAGCGATCGCGTGCGCAACCGTTACTATGGTTATAGGCAAGTGAGGTACAGAACAAGATAGTACCTAGCCTAGTTTAATCCGCTGTGGCCACAAATGACAGAATTTAAACCCAAATAAGAGCTTTTCTGTTAAAAGAACATATTTTCTACCCGGCCTTTTCAATAGTATCTGGCAACCATGCGCGCGCGCGCTCTCTCTACACTGCTGAAGAAGCGCGGATGATCTGAAAACACAGACATGCTGGAGTTCAGCGATCTTTAAGATTTTCTAACTTTCTTAAATTAAAGTGTCATTCAGTCGGTCTGTGTTCTGTCACGAGCCGCTTGCGCTGTTTGTGCGACTAAATCTGCGATCAAAATGCAGGTTGATATCCACCAGTGTTCATACGAGCAAGAATACAATGTTTCCCGAATATCCACACGATTTCAAATGTGACATTGATTTTATACAACAGTAAAAAAAGAAAAGAAAAAAAGGGTAACATTAAGTGATGTACTACATTTAAAACAGCATTGTCAGGCTTGCTCTATTTTGCAACGAAATATGTGGCTTTGAACGAATCGTGAGATTCAATAAATGAATGACTCAAAGACTCACTCATAAAGATAGTGAGTTACCGCCACCTACTGGCGATTTTAATGTTTTTTTAACATTGCAAATTTAATGAACATGGTTTTATTTAATGCATTATTTCTTTCTTTTTTAAGGTATTACAAAGGTAAAAAATTAAATAGAAAAATTGATTAAAGGGGGCACCAGGGGGTACGGCACTCTAAAACATTGGAGAACCACTGAACTTAGGAAAAGGGATAATTATAGACCTGCACAAGTGCTACTGCTAAAGAGTGCAATGTCAATAATTTCTCATAAGCTTAATTGAATTGGCCTAGAGAGAATAATTATTATGACATTTTCTGTCTAAAGACTACATATAAAATAACTACCAAAAGTAAAGTAACTGCAGTTTGACTAAAAGTTGACCAAAAATGCAAAGACTTTTCGGCAACTACAACTATAAAAAACAGGATGGCTCAAATGTGATTAAGACCAATAAGCATTTTCGTCTGAAGACTAAGACTAAATCAAAAATGGCTGCCAAAATGAACACTGGCCTACACACACGTGCGCGCTACAATGCTGTTGCATTAAATATGACTGATAATTTAAGTAAAATGTTTTATTTAATTAAAGTAGCCTCCTTGTACATAATTATTTTCTAGGGTTTAAAATGTATACAGATTTGACATTTTCCCCTCATACTTCTGTCGGAATGGGTACGAAGTTGGCCTTGAATTTCATTTGAAATGGTATTAAAAAGGTCTTAAAAAGCCTTGAATTTAAGTTGGAGGATCCTGGGGGTACCCTGATACAAACATTATCAACCAGTGGTTGATATCTCAAACATAATAATAGCGCGTTAAATAATACGATCGCATTATGATTCATTACATAAATAGAACCGAATGTCATGGCTTTACTGAGTCATATAAACGTAGAATGAATATTGAAACCTATACATTTTTCTTAAACTCATTGTAAAAACAACAACAACCAGACCTTCTTCCTGTTTCCGGCGTGACGATCGAGTCTGTCCCAAAAATACCTCTCAATGCGCCCTCGCGGACTCGCGCTAAGGGCTCTATAGGTCTGCACTACATGACGTCACCGAAGTGTGGACTCTGAGGAAGTCCACAAGTCCGTAGTGTGCCATTTGGGACAGGGCCCATTAGGACTGGGGCGGTATGGATTTTTTCTTACCGCGGTTGAAAAGCAAGAAATATTGCGGTAAATCGATATTAGCACCATCCCGTGAAAAACTACGTCACCCCCTCGCGTGCGCGCGCAATACATCCCGCATGCACACAAGCGCACACACAAAAGGCTAGCCTTGTTTATACTCGACGCGTCCGCATGAGCGCGAGTCTCCGCTGATTGCGCGCGTAGCTCCCCAGAAGGACGAGGCGTTTATACTTGACGCGCTCGCCGTTGTGCTATTCTGCGAAACGACAGCGGGCGACTGAAGTAATTGTCCTCTTAACCATCATCAACGTGAGAAGAAGAAAGGTCCACACGTGACAATGTTTATTTTAGTACATCACCACCAATAACACTACAAAAAGAATCGAGTAAAATCCAGTAAACCCTGAGATTATTACCTCAGTGATATTAGAAGAAAATATGTGGATATAAAATCATGTAGGCCTATGTATTTCATACAACTCAATTAACGATCTCTTAAATATTTCTTATTTCACTAAACAATTAAGTTTCATGGACATTTTATAAAAAATGGAACTTTATTTTTATAAAAATGGCTTATGTCTGCTATAGGCTCATTTTGTAAATGTAAGAAACTAATTTAAGACGCACAAACTGGGTGCCGGTGCAGTGAGACATACATGCTTGCTCAGCCAGATTCGGCTCGAAGTTGTTCATCTTCGGATGCGGGGCCGTGCGCGATGTTGCAAAGAGTCTTGCGCACCCAACGCGCGCGACCGCCCACACAGCAATGACGTCATTTTTGCCGCGCGCACCTTCGCGCCCGTGCGGACGCGTCGAGTATAAACAAGGCTTTAGGCAATTTAACTTAATAAGGAACATGTTTATTTAACATGTATTATTTCACATTTAGAACAGAAATGGAATGATGTCTAGACAAAATGTGCACATGTGCAGGCACTTTTTTTTTTTTGGCGGTGATGACGGTGACGAGCTCAGACCCGCGGTAGGGGTCACGTGACCACGGTATTGCGGTAATGCGGTAACCATCCCAGCCCTAGGGCCCATCTTATTCCTGAATCAATCAGCCGTTTGAACGAATCAAATAATAATAATAACTAGAATGTACATTTCCTGAAGAAAATGTGAAGTGGTGCTTGCAGTGGCAAAACTCGCCACTCGGTTGCTAGAGTGTGGTACATGATTGCCAGTGTAAGTGTTCTTCAGCCTGTTGATGTTTGTTCATGATATCCAACTACAATGAAATGTTTTGCAATAAGACTAAATAAAATAGGAATCGCTAAAATTCAAACGATACACAACCCTAAAAACTGCATGCATTGATAAAGTTTGTAACTCCCTCTGATGATTGCAGGTCCCTGGAGAACCCGACGCCGCCGTCCACGCCCCGCTCCCAGCGCAGGTGACGTCCCTCACCGCACACACTCCGGCTCCTCCGTGGCTCTCTCTGACTCTGCTCGCTGTGTGTGTAGGCTCGTGGACTCTCCCGTGGCGCTGCTCCCGGACGCCCCGGCTCTCGAGGAGGACGTGATCGACTCGCAGAACTGGCAGGAGACGGTGGACACGCATGTGCTGACGTCACTCTCCCCGCGGGAGATCGACAGACAAGCCGTCATCTACGGTACGCGCTTGCACATGCACCGGGGGGGGGGGGGCAATTCTGTTCAGTATCGAGATATTTTGCACACGCAATTAGTAGCGCAAAGTATTGCAATATTTAGTTATAAAATTATCTGTTTTACTCTCGGGTTTTCTCCATTGGTTTTCTCAGAGTTTAAACATTTGCGTATTACATCCACAAGGTGGCGCTTCTCTGTCGTGTGGGTAAAATTTAGATTTTATGATTATTCTTAGGTTTATGTTGCTCTATTGTATTTAAATAATTGTAAGTCATGTGCTGGGAGCTTAGCGTTCATGTGAGAGTCTCCTATTCAGAGAATAATAATTACGTCCTGTCCAGTAATAACGTCCTGTGTCCCGAATGTTCAAGGACAAAGTTTTGCACTTCAGTAAATGTGTACAAGATCATGTTTACAGAATTAAATGTGACTTTTGAAGAGTTGAGCATTCATTTAATTTTTTTGTAATGCCTTTGAATAATTTAGGGGACATGAATCCAGGGTTCGTACAAGGTGCTTGAAGTGCTTGAAGTACTTGAATTTGACTTTTTGAAATTTAAGTCCTGGAAAACCCTTGAAAACAGCCATATTTTTGAAGAGGTACTTGAAAAGTGCTTGAATTATTAAAAATAAGGTCGGATGCACCGATACCGAGCTCATGTACTCGTAAAAATGCTCCGATGAGGTCCAAGCGTGTGTATAGAAACACTGCTGTGTTGCGCGAGCTGCTAAAACGCGCAGTGGATTGAACGCGCAAGCTGGTCGAGCACATCCCTTTAAACGGACATCAGTGGAAGGTTTGTAGTTCAGTCGGTTGTCAGTTCAGTCGGTTGTCAATGGCAAAGAAAATAAAACGAGGCATGTAGCTTATTATTAACGTTAACTGGCGAGAGCGAGCGCAGTATTAATACTATAAAATAGTATTATTTTATAGAGCGAGCGCAGTATTAATAATATAAAATAACACGTGCTGAGTGAACGATCAGGAAATAAGAGCATTCAACAATGAATGCTCTTATTTCCTGATCGTTCACTCAGCACGTGTTATTTTGGACTAAAATATATCGTATATTTAAGTAAAACATGAACTATTAACTGATTTATGTATAACGAGTGATTTCCTACATTGACGTTTGCACTGGTCAAGACGTTCCATGAGCACAAACATCAGAGCGCGCCCCGCCAGCGTCTCAGCACGCGAATACTGAATTAAATAGTCTTTCACGTCTTGCCGCTTGTACAGACGAATTCACACAAAATAATGTAAAAACGCCCGTCTTGGCGAGTATCCTATTAAACAGTCGGTTATGTCTCAAGTGAACGTACTAGTCATGTTCAAATGAGGTCCGTGCGCTCGGTCTTAAAGGGGAAGCAGTTTCCCACTGGTGTTTTAATGTTAATCAAACAATGGACAAATAAATTACTCACTGCTCTTGACTAAATAGGCTACTCTTTTCAACTTTACAATAAGATCCATCTATATTTCATTTATCCAGTAATGAATATGCAGTTTTTTCACATTTTATACTTTATTCAAAATTTATTTATTTATTTATTTGTAAGTTGATTATTCGTTCTTATTTTGTTACTGACTGCTTACCTTTAATAATGTTTTAAATTCACATTAATTAGGCTGGTAGTTTTTGTTGTAGCCTAGTATCAAAATTGGATTAAATAATTGGTATTTCACTGGTGTGTAAACATGACCAGCCCTCAGCCCTTCTGGAGCTGCTCTAGTCTAAATATGTGCTGTGCTATTAAATGAAAGATAAAATACGATAGAGCAGTAGAATGTACAGTAACAGAAGCTCATACAATGCATTTAGCAGGCTCAATTAAGCATGAAAATAATTGAAAGAAATATATATTTGATGAACAAATTAAGCCGACTAATATGACTTATATTCTTTTGGTTTATCTACTAATGCATTCAAAAATTACAAATGCAGTGAAAATTCAGGGATAGGTTACGTTACGGTATCGGACTCGTTCTGCAAAAAGTTGTATTGGTGCATCCCTAATTAAAAAGATTTAGATTTATTTAAAAAAATTTTTTAAATACAATTGTTTCACGCTAAATCAACGCTGCAGCCCATCTGAGATTGAGATATTTCTCATGGCTATGAGCATAATATTAAGTATATGAATGGTTATGGGGATTTCCCATGCCTGACAGCGCTGGTCACTCTATGAAGTGAAACATCAGATACCATATATATGTAATTTGAGTAAAAAAATTTAAATAAATATAAATAATAATAATAAAGATATTGTTTGATAAGTGCTGATTGAAGTCCTTGAAAACCAAAAAAGTAGTGCTTGAAAAGTCCTTGAAAGTCCTGGAATTTCATTTGACAGAGTCTGTACGAACCCTGTGAATCGCAATAAATCACAGAATCGAATCACAATACTTGCTGTATCGCAATATCTTAAGAATCACAATAATATTGAATCGTGGCCCAAATATCGCAATTTTCGCAGTTTTCCAGGTTTGATACAATTTAAGCTGTACAGCATCTGTGGCATGACGTTAATTACCACCGACAGTCATTTAACTCATTTTAAGTCATTTTTGGGCAGTTATGATAATAAATTGTTTTAAGCATTACTGTACTCACTGCTTTGAAATTAAATCAGCAAGAAAAATAACTATATAGTAACGGTAACTATATTAGCATACACACCCGCAGACAATATCATTCTGTTTATTACAAGCTTGCACTGTAGTTTTGTCCAAATCATTCAAATTTGCTTGTTTTAAGTTAATATCCTATATTTACATGCAAATATACAAGAAAAATTTATTTGTATAGAGAAAAATCTAAACATCAAACAAAATCTAGGTAGATCTTCCACCTGGAAAATTGTGTCTGCATCAAAAATCCAGATTTCAGCAATTTTGCAGCTCAGAAAATACACTTGTTACCAGGAAGAACTATCATAACATGATTAGAGAGAGAAATCATAAAAGAAAAAATAGAGCAGCACTTGCATGTTGTTGCATGTTGTTAGCATGAATGATCGTGTTGCTACCATTTCTAGCATGTTTTAACACATTGCTAATTTGCTAACATGAATTATCATGCTTCTAGAGAGAGTTCTGCTTTTGATCCCTTGACTTTCATTTGCCGTTGTTTATTTGCATTGTAAATGCATTGCTGAAACGGCATTTTTTACTTTTTTCAAATTATAATTTTTTTTAAATTGAGGATTACATCAAAATAATTTTCTTTGCTAATGGACATTATGCCACAATTACTGTGACAGAGCTGAACCTGTACTGAGCCTTGAGCATTTATGATATAAATATTTTATCATGCTTCACTATTTTACATATATATTTATTAGGGGTGTAAGAAGAAATCGATACACTTGAGTATCGCGATATTTTATTTTTCAATACTGTATCGATTTTCAAAAACGCAATATCGTTTTTTTGTTTGTTTTTTTATTTACGTGCAAAAATATTCATGGGAAGTGTAAGACAGTGGTTCATGTTTATTTTGTGTTTAAATCCCTACCACTAGATGGCTATGCATAGACGCACCACTAGTATCCTCGCCTAACGTTTTGCTAGAAACAACATAGCTATGGCTGAACCCCATGTAAAGACCGGCTCCCGCTCTATTCCGTGCGGAAGTGTGGAATCATTTTGGTTTCATTTTGGAGTAAAGAGGGCACTACCGATATCGACAGGAACCATGCAGTTTGTGAACTGTGTCTTCACAAGTTCGGCGCGTGAGCAGCGCGTATTTTTTTTCGGCGTGCATGTTAATCAATGAGTGCGTGTGTGTGTGATGATCAGCGTTTCTCCTCAGGCTTGAGAAATGAGCTTCCTGACAGTCCCAGACATGCCCGTCTCATCAGGCGTAACCGTCTGTTTAAAGATGATGTGTGTATAAACCATGCCAATCAAAGTCATGCAGATCTCAGACGGCTGTGTGTTTATGGGGAAATGCATGTTTTTAGTTGAACATTTATAGGAAACTGTAACACAAATCTAGAGCTGTTTTGAGACACACACGTCATGATGAACTTAATAATGGCTGTGTGAACTCGAGACAGAATTGAGGAAATTACACTGTCACACCCTTAAAAGATTCACTGTTTTTAGTGTGTTTTATATGAAACCTACTTAAAGTATTGCTTGTTGGCGTAACCACCAGTCTTAACCAGAAAAACATGTACGTTTTCTTTGATGAATAGAAAGTTTAAAAGAACAGCATGTATCTGAAATAGAAAACTTTTGTAACATTAAACACTACTGTTCAAAAGTTAGGGGTCAGTAAGAATTAATTTATTTCCACAAAAAAAAGAAGACATTTTTATTCAGCAAGGATGCATTAAATTGATCAAAAGTCACAGGAAAATAAATTTTTTATGTTACAACAAATTGCAACAAAAAATGCTGTTCTTTTGAACTTTCTATTGATCAAAGAATTAAAAAAAAATTATTTCAGCACTGATAATAATCGTACATTTTTCTTGAGCATCAAATCATATTATACTGATTTCTGAAAGATCATGTGACACTGAAGACTGGAGTAATGATGCTAAAAATACAGCTTTGATCACAGGAATAAATTACACTTTACTATATATTCACATAGAAAACATATGTTTAAAATCACAATACTATTTCACAATATTACTGTTCATTCTGTATTTTTTATCATCTAAATGCAGCCTTGGCGAGCAAAAGAGACTTCTTTTAAAAACATTAAACAAACGTACCGATCCCAAACTGTGTGATTGATATTCAAATTGGCAACTTTGAATGCAAACAGCTACTGTCCTATTACAGTCAAATACACTAAATTGTAAAACTCAAACAGAGATTAATTACACTCTATATCCAATATCAAAAATCACATGATATAAGCATAAAAAGCTTTGGATTAAGTGTGTAGTTTAGCTGTATTATCGTAGCCTCGGATGAGTTGCAACTATGGTTGTCATTTTCCTTTAGTAAGTTTTGTTCTACATGTTATCCATGTTTTGTCTCAGTGAAAAAATGCAAAAAAAACAACAACAACCAAATAAGGGATTTTAAGAAAAAATCATAAAAGCAGAATATATTCACATAGGACCCTATAGACCTTCTGCACCAGAGAAACGAGGGTGCCGCCATCTTTATAATATTGTCTTTGAATTTCCGTTTTTGCGGTTGCTTTGTATATCTCTATGGCATCGCTGTCCAGGAGTAATTAGCTGGGGAAGTGGATTTACTTATTGTAGAGTTAACGAAAGTTATTATGAGCATTGTAAAGCAGATGTCTGAACAAATGTCGACCGGGAAATTTTTTAAACAAGCCGTTCATTCATAACTATGCAAGAACGCTGTGAAAATACACACCAGAAGTCAAGACAACGAGTGCAGCGCTGAAAAGGGGCGAGGCTACATAAAGGTGTTATATTACACACTGCACCTTTAACTGGCCTCTCCATGAAGGCATTGCCCAGCCCTGAGCTGATGTGATCTGTCATGTGTCCGCAGAGCTGCTCACGACGGAGGCGTCTCACCTGCGCACGCTGAGGGTCCTGGACCAGGTGTTTTATCAGAAGATGCAGAGCGCCCTGAGCCCAGACGAGCTGTCCTGCATCTTCCTCAACCTGCGGCAGGTCTACGAGCTGCACGGTCAGGATCACTGCACGATCAACTATGGGTTTAGACCCTGTCCACACTACTGCGTTTTCGTTTAAAAACGGAGACCTTTTGCTACGTTTGCACCTCCCGTCCAGACTAAAACGGAAAAAACGAAGACCTAAAACGGAGAAGTTTAGAAACGCTGCATCTCCGTTTTGCGTTTTGAATCTCCTGAGGGAGTTTTAGTGAAGACGGGACAAAAGGGAGGACTTTAGAAACGATGATGCGGAGGCTCACGCTCAGCTCTATGATTGGGTGTCATCAGTCATGACGTGTCCTTCCCTGATTCGTCAGCCACCCATCACATGACCCGTCACCGGAAGAAAACATACAAAAACACCGGCACGCGCACGCCCAGTGTTGGTGAATGGTCACGTGATCCGCGTTTTCAGTCGTTTTAATGTGGACGATTTTTTAATGTGGACGAGTTTTTTCATGCATTGGACAATTTTGAGATTTAGTGCTTTTCATAACATGTCGCTTCAGACTAGTTGAAAGAAAACATCCAAAATATGCTTAAGTGTTTAATTTATTGCACTTTTTTTAGATTTAAGTTTTTTAAATCTAAAAGATTTAAGTATATCTTTCTCAAAAAAAGTTTTCTTCTCCACTTCAGTGGCACTTTTACATACATCAAAACGTAGTTTCATTCATATCTGTATTCTGTAGGATTTTATGGAGGGGTTTATTCATATCATTCATATTATTTTATACAACATTTTATTCCTAAAAGCTTGATGGAAATAAATTTGTTCTGGCTGTTGGCAGTATTTTCTGATTTATGGAGGGATAAAAACAGATTTCCAAAATCCCCTCTGTAAAAACTTTAACATGTCAACAATTTTGAACCTGGCTTTATTCAGTGTTCAGATTTATGTAAACACAAGTCTTCATTAAAGTGTTAAAAGCCATGATTCACAACTCTACAAACTGTATTTGAGAATCAGACAAAAACACAAAGGGACGAGACTGTGCACTTAACGGCTTTAGTGAGGGAAAGAACTACAATCCCATGATGCAGTGCAAACAGTATAATGAAGTTAAAAACTAGAGAGAAATATAAAATTATGCATTTATTTATATTTATTTACATGTACACATATATACTTTTTTAAGTGTATTGCAAAATATGCATGTACTGTATATTGTAATATTTCATTATTTTGAGAGCGTAGACTGATCGACTCGGTTACGTCATTCGCTGTATTTGTGTAAGTGGGTGGAGCTAAAGAGCTATTTTGGCACATTTTGTCTTTTTCGACACTCTGATTGGTGGATTGTTCTGTACAGCATTATGGGTAATGTAGTTTTCACCACGAATTCCACAGTTAAACACGATTCTTTTAAAACTGAGATGAAATAATGCAGGCTGATGTTTTTAGTTCTGGATCCGGACTGTTGCGCTTCTTACTGTTGTCTTTCATGTTGCTTCTGGAACAAGAACAAATGTAGGGCGGGGCTTTATTTTGATTGGATGGTTGGATGGGTGTGTTTGCTATTGGTGGATTTCATGCGCCAGTAAACACATCATCAGAGACAGATGCTACATGAGGGAATTAATGATTATGAGGCACACGGATATACATTTATAATAAATACTGTAATATTTAAAACAGCAAACAAGAATGGTGAATTGTGATCCTGTGATGACTGTAAGTGCTGAAGTACTGATGTAGTTTCCTCTCCCAGCGAGTTTCTGTGAGTCCATGAGGAAGCGCAGGGAATCTCCCATCGTTCAGGGCATCGGGGACATCATGCTGGCCAGAGTGAGTGTGTGTCTCCTCAAATACAGTGCTGCTGTTCCAGAGGCATACGCGTCATGCTGTGTGTGTGTGTGTGTGTGTGTGCAGTTCGAGGGCGAGGCTGGAGAGCAGTTTGAGGAGCAGGTGTCTCACCTGTGCAGTCAGCAGAGTCAAGCGCTCGAGCTCATCAAGAACAAGCAGCGCAAAGACCCGCGATTCACACACCTCATACAGGTAACACACACACGAGTGAGGAAGATGTGTGTGTGTCAGGAGTGTGAGGCCGATTGATGATGAAGGTGATGATGATGATGAAGGTGATGTGTGTGTGTCTGGAGTGTGAGGCCGGTAGGGGTGTAAATCGGAGCCTTAATGACGATTCGATACGATACCGATTTCTTAAGCCAACGATTCGATTATTTTCGATACTTCAGAATTTCCCACGATACGATTCGATTCGATTCGATACGATTCAATAATCGATATTTTTTTGTACATGATATCTAGTTTCAAATAAATCAACAAAAAATAATAATAATTAGCCTTTTATTGAGAATACAGAAACAACATTTGTGGCGAGCAGGACGCGGCCGACGTGAGATAACGGCAAAAAAAAAAAAAAAAAATAATAATTATTAGCCTTTTATTGAGAATACAAAAACAACATTTGTGGCGAGCAGGACGCGGCCGACGTGAGAGTGTTAATGAACGTCACCTGTGAGACGCACCGGTCTCTCGATCTTCAGCTCGTCGCTCCTCTTTTTATGCTTCCGCTCCTCCGTGAGAGATGCGAGACGTTCTGTTAATGAACGTCTCACAGGTGACGTTCATTAACACTCACACCACCGGCCTCGCGCCGTTCTCTCACGTCGGCCGCGTCCTGCTCGCCACAGTATTCTATTCACATAATGTGTATGTTACACTATAGCAGACTTCTTTGCAAACAGCAACATCTCTTACCACTGCTCCATATTTTTTCCTGAAGCCGAAATAATTCCACACCCTTGACTTGACGCCGACGAGTGTGTAACATTTCACTTTCATTGCCAGCTCGCTCTGACGGTTCCATATTGCTCTTGAAAGTCAGACTCAACAATGTGTGTGAAAACAGATAGACTGTGAAACGTAAGTAACGTGTGTGAAGCGTGTGAAGTAGAAGACAATAATGAGGTTAGCGCCACCCGCAGTTTAGGAATAGGTTGTACGCATATGTCGGAGCTGATGCTGAAAATAGACAGGCGGCAAAATAAACACATTAATCGATATTCTTGCGGACGCATCGATGCATCGAATCGTCGGCTGTATAATCGATGGATCGATACGAATCGATTATTATTTACACCCCTAGAGGCCGGATGATGATGATGATGATGATGAAGGTGAAGAGTGTATCATGTGATGTGTGTGTGTCAGGAGTGTGAGGCGAGTCCTCAATGTCATCTGATAAAGGTGAAGGTGAAGAGTGTATCATGTGATGTGTGTGTGTCTGGAGTGTGAGGCGAGTCCTCAATGTCATCTGATGAAGGTGATGAATGTATCATGTGATGAGTGTGTGTGTGTGTGTTGAGTGTGAGGCCGATTGATGATGTAGGTGATGATGATGATGATGATGAAGGTGATGTGTGTGTGTGTCAGGAGTGTGAGGCAGATTGATGATGAAGGTGATGATGATGATGATGATGATGATGACGACGGTGATGAGTGTATCGTGTGTGTGTGTCAGGAGTGTGAGGCGAGTCCTCACTGTCATCGGATGATGATGATGATGATGATGATGAAGGTGATGTGTATCGTGTGTTTGTGTGTGTCAGGAGTGTCAGGCGAGTCCTCACTGTCATCGGATGATGATGATGATGATGAAGGTGATGTGTATCGTGTGTGTGTGTCAGGAGTGTGAGGCGAGTCCTTACTGTCATCGGATGATGATGATGATGATGATGATGAAGGTGATGTGTATCGTGTGTTTGTGTGTGTCAGGAGTGTCAGGCGAGTCCTCACTGTCATCGGATGATGATGATGATGATGAAGGTGATGTGTATCGTGTGTGTGTGTCAGGAGTGTGAGGCGAGTCCTTACTGTCATCGGATGATGATGATGATGATGATGATGAAGGTGATGTGTATCGTGTGTTTGTGTGTGTCAGGAGTGTCAGGCGAGTCCTCACTGTCATCGGATGATGATGATGATGATGAAGGTGATGTGTATCGTGTGTGTGTGTCAGGAGTGTGAGGCGAGTCCTTACTGTCATCGGATGATGATGATGATGATGATGATGAAGGTGATGTGTATCGTGTGTGTGTGTCAGGAGTGTGAGGCGAGTCCTTACTGTCATCGGATGATGATGATGATGATGAAGGTGATGTATATCGTGTGTGTGTCTCAGGAGTGTGAGGCGAGTCCTCACTGTCGTCGGTTACAGCTGAAGGATCTGCTGGTGTCGGAGATGCAGCGCTTGACTAAATATCCACTGCTGCTGGACAGCATCATCAAACACACCGAGAGTGAGTCTCTCACACACACACACACACACAGAGACACAGACACACACACACACACACACCGTTATCATGTGATATATACATGTAACACTGTCTTAGGATCAGGCTAAAACAAGGTGTGTGTGTGTGTGTGTGTGTATGTATGTGTGTGCGCATGCGTGTGTATGCGTGTGTGTGTGCAGTGTCCTCTCCTGATCTGCAGCAGCTTCAGAGAGCTCAGGTGTGTTGTCGAGGGATTCTTCAGGCCGTGAACGAGGTCGTCAGAGAAACGGAGCACCGACACCGGCTCAGCCAATACCAGCGCAGGCTCGACCTCACGCCTCTGGAGAGACAGGCCAATCCTGTCGCAGCGCAGTTCAAGGTACCGCCCCTTTCTGTCCTGCGCTGTCCCGTGCGCCTCAGTACCGGCGGGACATCGCTCCTCACGCTGCTCTCTCTCCTCAGAGTCTGGATCTGACCACGAAGAGGATGATCCATGAGGGGCCGCTCACATGGAGAGTCAGCAAAGACAAGGCCATCGGTAATCCTGTTCACACTGCTCACACTACATCTGTTCACACTGCTCACACTACACCTGTTCACACTGCTCACACTACACCTGTTCACACTGCTCACACTACACCTGTTCACACTGCTCACACTACACCTGTTCACACTGCTCACACTACACCTGTTCACACTGCTCACACTACACCTGTTCACACTGCTCACACTACACCTGTTCACACTGCTCACACTACATCTGTTCACACTGCTCACACTACACCTGTTCACACTGCTCACACTACATCTGTTCACACTGCTCACACTACACCTGTTCACACTGCTCACACTACACCTCTTCACACTGCTCACACTACACCTGTTCACACTGCTCACACTACACCTGTTCACACTGCTCACACTACACCTGTTCACACTGCTCACACTACATCTGTTCACACTGCTCACACTACACCTGTTCACACTGCTCACACTACACCTGTTCACACTGCTCACACTACACCTGTTCACACTGCTCACACTACACCTGTTCACACTGCTCACACTACACCTGTTCACACTGCTCACACTACATCTGTTCACACTGCTCACACTACACCTGTTCACACTGCTCACACTACACCTCTTCACACTGCTCACACTACACCTGTTCACACTGCTCACACTACACCTGTTCACACTGCTCACACTACATCTGTTCACACTGCTCACACTACATCTGTTCACACTGCTCACACTACATCTGTTCACACTGCTCACACTACACCTGTTCACACTGCTAACACTACACCTGTTCACACTGCTCACACTACATCTGTTCACACTGCTCACACTACACCTGTTCACACTGCTCACACTACATCTGTTCACACTGCTCACACTACACCTGTTCACACTGCTAACACTACACCTGTTCACACTGCTCACACTACATCTGTTCACACTGCTCACACTACACCTGTTCACACTGCTCACACTACATCTGTTCACACTGCTCACACTACATCTGTTCACACTGCTCACACTACACCTGTTCACACTGCTCACACTACATCTGTTCACACTGCTCACACTTCACCTGTTCACACTGCTCACACTACACCTGTTCACACTGCTCACACTACACCTGTTCACACTGCTCACACTACATCTCTGTTCACACTGCTCACACTACACCTGTTCACACTGCTCACACTACACCTGTTCACACTGCTCACACTACATCTGTTCACACTGCTCACACTACACCTGTTCACACTGCTCACACTACATCTGTTCACACTGCTCACACTACACCTGTTCACACTGCTCACACTACACCTGTTCACACTGCTCACACTACATCTGTTCACACTGCTCACACTACACCTGTTCACACTGCTCACACTACATCTGTTCACACTGCTCACACTACACCTGTTCACATTGCTCACACTACATCTGTTCACATTGCTCACACTACATCTGTTCACACTGCTCACACTACATCTGTTCACACTGCTCACACTACACCTGTTCACACTGCTCACACTACACCTGTTCACATTGCTCACACTACATCTGTTCACATTGCTCACACTACATCTGTTCACACTGCTCACACTACACCTGTTCACACTGCTCACACTACACCTGTTCACACTGCTCACACTACACCTGTTTACACTGCTCACACTACACCTGTTTACACTGCTCACACTACATCTGTTCACACTGCTCACACTACACCTGTTCACACTGCTCACATTACACCTGTTTACACTGCTCACACTACACCTGTTCACACTGCTCACACTACACCTGTTCACATTGCTCACACTACACCTGCTCACACTACACCTGTTCACACTGTTCACACTACACCTGTTCACACTGCTCACACTACACCTCTTCACACTGCTCACACTACACCTGTTCACACTGCTCACACTACACCTGTTCACACTGCTCACACTACACCGGTTCACACTGCTCACACTACACCTGTTCACACTGCTCACACTACACCTGTTCACACTGCTCACACTACACCTGTTCACACTGCTCACACTACACCTGTTTACACTGCTCACACTACACCTGTTTACACTGCTCACACTACATCTGTTCACACTGCTCACACTACACCTGTTCACACTGCTCACACTACATCTGTTCACACTGCTCACACTACACCTGTTCACATTGCTCACACTACATCTGTTCACATTGCTCACACTACATCTGTTCACACTGCTCACACTACATCTGTTCACACTGCTCACACTACACCTGTTCACACTGCTCACACTACACCTGTTTACACTGCTCACACTACATCTGTTCACACTGCTCACACTACACCTGTTCACACTGCTCACACTACATCTGTTCACACTGCTCACACTACACCTGTTCACACTGCTCACACTACACCTGTTCACATTGCTCACACTACATCTGTTCACACTGCTCACACTACACCTGTTCACACTGCTCACACTACACCTGTTCACACTGCTCACACTACACCTGTTCACACTGCTCACACTACACCTGTTCACACTGCTCACACTACACCTGTTTACACTGCTCACACTACACCTGTTTACACTGCTCACACTACATCTGTTCACACTGCTCACACTACACCTGTTCACACTGCTCACACTACACCTGTTCACACTGCTCACACTACACCTGTTTACACTGCTCACACTACACCTGTTCACACTGCTCACACTACACCTGTTCACATTGCTCACACTACACCTGTTCACACTGCTCACACTACACCTGTTCACACTGCTCACACTACACCTGTTCACACTACACCTGTTCACACTGCTCACACTACACCTGTTCACACTGCTCACACTACACCGGTTCACACTGCTCACACTACACCTGTTCACACTGCTCACACTACACCTGTTCACACTGCTCACACTACACCTGTTCACACTGCTCACACTACACCTGTTCACACTGCTCACACTACACCTGTTCACACTGCTCACACTACACCTGTTCACACTGCTCACACTACACCTGTTCACACTGCTCACACTACACCTGTTCACACTGCTCACACTACACCTGTTCACACTGCTCACACTACACCTGTTCACACTGCTCACACTACACCTGTTTACACTGCTCACACTACACCTGTTCACACTGCTCACACTACACCTGTTCACACTGCTCACACTACACCTGTTCACACTGCTCACACTACACCTGTTTACACTGCTCACACTACACCTGTTTACACTGCTCACACTACATCTGTTCACACTGCTCACACTACATCTGTTCACACTGCTCACACTACACCTGTTCACACTGCTCACACTACACCTGTTCACACTGCTCACACTACACCTGTTCACACTGCTCACACTACACCTGTTTACACTGCTCACACTACACCTGTTCACACTGCTCACACTACACCTGTTCACACTGCTCACACTACACCTGTTCACACTGCTCACACTACACCTGTTTACACTGCTCACACTACACCTGTTTACACTGCTCACACTACATCTGTTCACACTGCTCACACTACACCTGTTCACACTGCTCACACTACACCTGTTCACACTGCTCACACTACACCTGTTCACACTGCTCACACTACACCTGTTCACACTGCTCACACTACACCGGTTCACACTGCTCACACTACATCTGTTCACACTGCTCACACTACACCTGTTCACACTGCTCACACTACACCTGTTCACACTGCTCACACTACATCTGTTCACACTGCTCACACTACATCTGTTCACACTGCTCACACTACACCTGTTCACACTGCTCACACTACATCTGTTCACACTGCTCACACTACACCTGTTCACACTGCTCACACTACACCTGTTCACACTGCTCACACTACATCTGTTCACACTGCTCACACTACATCTGTTCACACTGCTCACACTACACCTGTTCACACTGCTCACACTACATCTGTTCACACTGCTCACACTACACCTGTTCACACCGCCAGGGTCTGAACAAGTCATGTACGCTTGGGTCGTTTTACTGGAGGAAACTGTCCTGATGTGCACTTTTGTAAAGGCAGTTTCTTTTCAAAGTTGACAGTTTATATTAAAAATGTATTATTCAGGGATGTATTTTTTTCTTTTTTTCAATTTTCTTTTACAATAACAATACTATTATTGCAGTAGAAATATATTTATTTGTTGATTTAATTTAAATAATTATAATAAATAAATAATTTTTATTATTACTTTATAATCCTATTCAATGGGTAAAACTGTTATATTATATTTTATATTTTTTGCAGTTATATCATTTTAAATCAAATGATCTATATTTTCAAATGGTTTTTATTTTACGGTACAATATAATTTTTTCTATATGTATAATTTATTTGCATAATTAATTTTTTTTTTAATGTTATTATTACTTTAGAATCATATTTAATGGGGAAACCTTTAAAAATAATATTATTATTGATTATCATATTAATCAATTGATTAATATATTTTAACTTAATATATATATATATATATATATATATATATATATATATATATATATACACACACACAAACACACACATTATTTATATACATATATAATGTAATAAAAATAATTTTTTTTAACTACATTTGAATTTATTTTAAAGCAAATTATCTGTAATGTATGTACAAATATATTTACATATATTTTTCCATATTTTCTGTTTTTATTTTACAGTACAATATTATTTTTGCTATGTATGTAATTTAATTTTTTACAATTGAAATAATATAAAAATATTTATTTTAATAATTATTACTTTATAATCATATTCTATCGAAATGTTTAAATATATATATTATTATATTGATTATATTTTATAATATTATTACATTAATATGATAATATATAAAAAAAAGTAAGTGTACATTTAAATACATTTTAAAGCAAATGATCTTTACAAATATGTAAAAATATATTTCAATATATTTTTCCAGAATTTCGTATTTATTTAAACTACACTCTATTTTTAACTGCATAAAGTGTGTGTGTGTGTGTGTGTGTGTGTGCAGAGATCCAGGCGCTGCTGCTGTCAGATCTGCTGGTTCTGCTCCAGAAGGGTCCCGACGAGCGGCTTGTCCTGCGCTGTCCGCCACGTGTGCTGGGCGGAGTCGGGGGCGGAGCTACTGACCTCAAGACCCCCTTCTGTCCCGTCGTACGCCTCGACTCCTCGCTCGTGCGGCCCGTCGCCACAGGTCAGAGGTCACCTCACCAGAGATGTATAGTAACGAAGTAGAACTACTTCACTACTGTACTTAAGTACTAAAAGACTGTATCTGTACTCTACTAGAGTATTATTTTTTTCTCATACTTCCACTTTTACTTCAGTACATATTTTCGATGAGTTTAATACTTTTACTCCGATACATTTTTCACGTGCTGCATCGTTACTCGTTACAATTATAAAAATGTTACGAATCATTTCAAACCCGCATTATCACTGCCAGAGCGGGAGATGGCTCTGTCACCAGGTTTGATGAAGCAGACTCATCATTGAGCGAATCAAGCGATCAAGAAGACGCGCGTGCTCCCGTCCCGTTCTGCCTTTCGCTTTGCTGCCTGCCTCCATTAAGAACACTTGAGCTTTGCTAGTTTGTTTTGAGATGGAAGAACAACCGGAAACAACGCCTTCAACTTCGAGTGATGGTGAGGGTGAGGATTAGGAGACCACCCCTGGCCCTACTTTAGAGTCCATGTTTTCATTTCTGAGTGAAAGACAATATAGCCTTCATGACGCAGACGCTCTGAATCGTTCTTTGTTTAAATAGTTTAAAATTACTATTAAAAAGATATGACTCAAGTTTCAGTATTTGATCACAATTTTATTCTGAGGAGTTATGTTATGAAAAAATGAGTCGATACCTTTAGTATGAATTATAAGCGTCAGCCGCTCCCATTCAGAAAAAAACTCCTGTGCTGTCGTCATGAGAACGCTTGACAAACCAATGTCCCTCGGGGCTTTTAGCTCAAAAATGTGCAGATTTTGACAAATATTCTTAGATTTCATAGGTTTACGTCAGATTTCTATAGAGCGGAATAATATTTATTGAAATTATACCCAAAATGGGCCGATGTAATCATTATGAGCGCTGGATACTCTGATGTAGCCTACTGTGTTTTCAATCCATACCGGCAGCCTGAGGGCGCCAGCTGCACATTTAGTCCATATATGGAACACATGAAGAAGAGACATCATGTGACATTCCTAGAACTCCCTGACATAAAACTTCCAGAGATCGCTGTTACATGCAGATAAATACCCAATAAACTGGAGAAATAAGGCTCAAGCAGGGAAGAGAAGGGAGTGATGCTTTAAAGGGGGAAGGGACATATTTGATCTGTTTTTGTTTACAAAAAGTTAAGCTCAGTGTTTTAAGGTGCATTTGTACATTCATGTCCTTGTAGCCTATACTGATAAGTGTCCTAAACATTTGAAATAATATTATCAATATGATGTTCAAACTTTTGACTGCTTTTTTTTTGTTTTTACTACATAACACGATACTTGTACTTTTACTTTCAGTACTTGAGTAGTACATTTTAAAATAAACTACTTGCAATACTTAAGTAAAAATTTTTTTGAATACTTTAGTACTTCTACTTAAGTGTGGTGCTTAAAGAGTACTTCAACTTCTACTCAAGTTACTTTTTTGATCGAGCACTTGTACTTTTACTCAAGTACGGGTTTCGAGTACTTTATACATCTCTGCACCTCACACACAGACATATTTAACACACAATCAAGTGCGTCCCAGAGTCTTCTTTAAAGGTGCATTGTGTAATGTTGACAGAAATGCAATATAATATACATAACTATGTTTTCAGTGGTGTATAGAGATCTTACATAATGAACCGTTGTGTTTTATTACCTTAGAATGAGCCATTTCTATCCACACACACTTACATCCCCAAACACTGACACAATGATGAACAAGTGACAATAATATTCGCAATAATTATTCAGTAAAACAATATGTTAAGTAAACCTAATTTCTTACTTTATCTTTGTAAAGAAACCTCATTGCTACTCTGCTGTCTCAGACGATGACATCACTTCCTGTCGCCACCGTAACCTTATAGACACTGTTAAAACTTACACACTGCACGTTTAAATAAAACACTGAGAAGAAGCGTGCCGGAGGATATAGAGACACATGTCTTTTCTCTGGCAGATAATAAAGCGCTGTATGTGATCAGCACGTCTGAGAGGCAGATCTACGAGCTGGTGGCCGGGACCTCGTCAGAGAAGAACACGTGAGTCCTCATTGGCTTCTTGTGTTTGATTGACAGGTCTGCAGCCTATCAAGGAGCTTTATTTATTCCCGCTGTCATCATCATGGTTGAAACAGGCCGTTTATATAAGCAGTCTAGACTGTGTCTAAAAGCATTTTATATCATGCTTTTCTAGTTCTCTTCATTGTTCTTTTAGTTTATATTATTATTTTACATTTTGTTTCCATGTTAATTTGTTTAATTTTACTTTTTTTAAATTGCTGTATTAGTTTAATTTATTTTTATTTCCGTTCCAGTTGATAATTTTAGTGCTTCAACTTAAACTCATTTCAGTTTATTGCTAAGGCATTATTTCTGATTTTCTATGTTTTTATAAATTAATATTTACATTATTTCAGCTTTCAGTTTCATGTTTTTAAGATTTTCAGTTTTAGTTAACCCTCTGGGGACCAAGGTGTTTTTGGAGCCCTTGGGATGTTTTGACATGCCCTGACATTTGTGCTTTTTTCAGTTATTTATAAACATGTTAATGGAAAAGGTGTAAATTCACTCTATATAGCACAAACGGGTCTACCATAATCTGTGAGCAACATGTATGTACATGTTTGTATTTTTAAGAGAATAATGTTTATGTGTGGTTATTGAAAAAAATAAAAATGAAAGTTGCTGATATAAGACCACAAAACACATACTAAATGTGTCCACAAGACTTTTGACTAATGGGCGTTGTCACCTAGAATTTTTGCTTCAAAATGATCTGAAAATCATCCTGCCTAATCATTTGCACAAAACAATACATTCATTTAAATTTTTTTAAGACACTTTTTGTGTGAAAGGGCATTATGCGAGTGGGCGTGATTCTCACCTGAGAAGACAAAGGCTTGCATAATAATGAGCGCATAATTAGCCTTTCACACAGGTGTGTCACTGAATGTCATTGAACCAAAGAATGGACAAAAGAAGCTACACACACACACACACACACACACACACACACACATATTTGTGTGTGTATATATATTGTCGTCGCATACTTTCTTGTGGTACCCAGTGGAAAAAGACAAATTTTTTTCAAGATGTTTCCAACTCTAACTTTGAATCAATTCTGTAGAATATATATTGGAAATATCCTGAAAAATGTCTTTATCCACATATTATGTATGCATGCAAATGGTATAATATCAAAGCTAAACATTTCTAGTAATTGTGCAGTTAATTCTCATATTTTCAGAAAGTTTTGAAATATGTATCCTCTCCCCAAATTTGTCACTAATAAAACACAACAAAAAAAGGTTACAATTACAACAATATTTCAAGTGTAATCTTTCTTTGTAAAAAGTATATGTATTTCAAAGGTAACATATGAGCAGAAATTGGCAAACAAAAGCTTATTTAATGTGGCAGTAGTCTTTTTTTTACAGTAAAAACTTCATAATCCATTCAAAACTAATCAACCAAATCTTATCTTGAAACATTAATATTTAGTCTGTAACATATCGTGTTTATGCGAGTGTGAGATGTGCGCTGTACAGCTGTAAACAACAGCGCGTGTGCGTCTGTGCCTTTCATTCATCATTCACACACAAATATCGCGATTAGAACAAAGCTCTTAAGAATATATAACTTACTACACTACCAGCACTTCTGAGGTAAATTGTTCCAAGATTAGTACGATAGTATTATTCCTCAGAGCGCAGCAAGAGGTAAAGTCCACGATTCTTCTTCAACTTGATGTGTATATTATCCAGCTGATATGGGGGCGTTAACAGTTTGCATGGCTTGCCTCAGATTATTTGCGTTTGAATAGCGCGCGCTCTCTGTGGGCGTCGTCACATTAAAAGATAATTAGCTGAAATGAGAACGACTGACATCTCTCTCTTTTTATATAGATTACATAAACAGAGAATATTTGTTTTAGTTTTGAATTAGATAATTTAAAAGTACACACTTAAATGATTATAAAGATTATTGATCATGCCTGTGTGAATAGTATTCGCTGAGTTTTGTTTATGTTTAGAGACGTGCTCCAGAACAAAAGTTCACGGAGACGGAGAGGCAGAACGCACACCCTGTTTATTTTCTTTATTTTACAAAAGTACATTGTTTTATTTCGATTGGAAGTGGACCCATAAAAAAGTAGACATTTAACAGTTAATTTTTTCATATGTCCAGGGTTGCCAACTCTCACGCATCTGGCGTGACACTCACGCATTCAGCCTCAATCTCACGCTCTCACGCTCGACAAAGAAATCTCACGCTAAATGAGACATTCTTCTGTGCTGTATTTTTTTTTTCCTCATGTGCGCTAATTTCCGAATTACTAAACAAGTTCAGGCTCACTGATTGGACCACTGCTGTGTCTAATGCCTTTCTCTGATTGTCGATTCGCTGGAAATATTTGTCGTCGTTACGTCAGTGACGTCCGTGACAGTAATTTACCCTTTTCACACGCGCTCACGGCACATCTTTCCAATAATATGTCTGCAGAGAAAAATCGCGAGTCAAAGAGGACACTGACACCGACAGACAAGACAGAGAAAGTTATAGGCTACTTTTGATATGGAACAAATTCTCTGCTCTCATATTCTGTCAATATATTTACGAGATTCAAACAATAAATACAGTTTTTGGTGCTTTTAAATGTGACAGACCGCTGTAGCGCTTCAGCTCAAACGGGCAAAAACGAGCAAAACGCGCCGGCGCGTTTTTGGTCCCCAGAGGGTTAATAATAGCTGTGGTTCTTTTATGCTAATTTTGCATGCATGTTTTATGAATTCATTGAGTCAATACAAGGATACAATAAAGTACAAAACGGTTCAAATAGTTGATGATGTTCTTGTATTACATGTTTTTAAAACATTTCTGGAATACTGATGTTGAAAAGGAAATCTGCTTTGATTAAGAATGAGTTTGAGAGCTGAAATTATACATAAGTCTTGTAATTTTCTTTAAATGGTTGTTTGGTTGCTCTTGTGTCTCAGTTGGAAACACCAGCTGGAAAAGACAATCGCTTCAGCCACTCACGGGTCAGCGTCAGCTAAAGCAGAGTCACCAGTGCAGTGCGGTGCGGTACCGCAGAGTCACCAGTGCGGTACTGCAGAGTCACCAGTGCGGTACGGTCCCACCCACCCGCCCACTCACTCACTCACCCACTCACTCACTCACCCACTCACTCACTCACCCACTCACTCACTCACCCACCCACTCACCCACCCACTCACTCACTCACTCACCCACCCACTCACCCACCCACTCACTCACTCACCCACCCACCCGCCCACTCACTCACTCACCCACTCACTCACTCACCCACCCAGTGAGTGAGTGAGTGGGTGGGTGAGTGAGTGAGTGGGTGAGTGAGTGAGTGGGTGGGTGAGTGGGTGGGTGAGTGAGTGAGTGGGTGAGTGAGTGGGTGAGTGGGTGGGTGAGTGGGTGAGAGTGGGTGGGTGAGTGAGTTGAGTGAGTGGGTGAGAGTGGTTGGGTGAGTGAGTTGAGTGAGTGGGTGAGTGAGTGTGAGGGTGGGTGAGTGAGGGTGAGTCAAGTCAAGTCACCCACCCACCCACCCTCACACTCACTCACCCACCCACCCACTCACCCACTCACTCACCCACCCACTCACCCACCCACTCACCCACCCACTCACTCACTCACCCACCCACTCACTCACTCACTCACCCACTCACTCACTCACCCACCCACTCACTCACCCACTCACCCACTCACTCACCCACCCACTCACTCACTCACTCACTCACTCACCCACCCACCCACCCACTCACTCAATCACTCACCCACCCACCCACTCACTCAACTCACCCACCCACTCACCTACTCACCCTCCCACCCACTCACCCACCCACCCACCCACTCATCCACTCACTCACTCACCCACTCACTCACCCACTCACTCAATCACTCACCCACCCACCCACTCACTCAACTCACCCACTCACCCTCCCACCCACTCACCCACCCACCCACCCACTCATCCACTCACTCACTCACCCACTCACTCACCCACTCACTCAATCACTCACCCACCCACCCACTCACTCAACTCACCCACCCACTCACTCAACTCACCCACCCACTCACCTACTCACCCTCCCACCCACTCACCCACCCACCCACCCACTCATCCACTCACTCACTCACCCACCCACTCACTCACCCACTCACTCATCCACTCACTCACTCACCCACCCACTCACTCACCCACTCACTCACCCACCCACTCACCCACTCACTCACTCACTCAATCACTCACTCACCCACCCACCCACCTACTCACTCACCCACCCACCCACCCACCCACTCACTCACCCACCCACTCACCTACTCACCCACCCACTCACTTACCCACTCACCAACCCACCCACTCACCCACTCATCCACTCACTCACTCACCCACCCACCCACTCACTCACTCACCCACCCACTCACTCACTCACCCACCCACCCACTCACTCACCCACCCACTCACTCACCCACTCACTCATCCACTCACTCACTCACCCACCCACTCACTCACCCACTCACTCACCCACCCACTCACCCACCCACCCACTCACTCACTCACTCACTCACCCACCCACCCACTCACTCACCCACCCACTCACTCACCCACTCACTCATCCACTCACTCACTCACCCACCCACTCACTCACCCACCCACCCACTCACTCACTCACCCACCCACTCACCTACTCACCCACCCACTCACTTACCCACTCACCCACCCACCCACTCACCCACTCATCCACTCACTCACTCACTCACCCACCCACCCACTCACTCACTCACTCACCCACCCACTCACTCACTCACCCACCCACTCACTCACCCACTCACTCATCCACTCACTCACTCACCCACCCACTCACTCACCCACTCACTCACCCACCCACTCACCCACTCACTCACTCACTCAATCACTCACTCACCCACCCACCCACCCACTCACTCACCCACCCACCCACCCACTCACTCACCCACCCACTCACCTACTCACCCACCCACTCACTTACCCACTCACCCACCCACCCACTCACCTACTCACCCTCCCACCCACTCACCCACCCACCCACCCACTCATTCACTCACTCACTCACCCACCCACTCACTCACCCACTCACTCATCCACTCACTCACTCACCCACCCACTCACTCACCCACTCACTCACCCACCCACTCACCCACTCACTCACTCAATCACTCACTCACCCACCCACCCACCCACCCACCCACTCACTCACCCACCCACCCACCCACTCACTCACCCACCCACTCACCCACCCACTCACTTACCCACTCACCCACCCACCCACTCATCCACTCACTCACTCACTCACCCACCCACCCACTCACTCACTCACTCACCCACCCACCCACTCACTCACCCACTCACTCAATCACTCAACCACCCACCCACCCACTCACTCACCCACTCACCTACTCACCCACCCACTCACTCACCCACCCACTCACTCACCCACCCACTCACTCACCCACTCAACCACCCACTCACTCACCCACTCACTCACTCACCCACCCACCCACCCACTCACCCACCCACTCACTCAATCACTCAACCACCCACCCACCCACTCACTCACCCACCCACCCACCCACTCACCCACTCATCCACTCACTCACTCACCCACCCACTCACTCACCCACTCACCCACCCACTCACCTACTCACCCACCCACTCACTCACCCACCCATCCACCCACTCACCCACTCATCCACTCACTCACCCACCCACCCACTCACTCACTCACTCACTCACCCACCCACCCACTCACTCAATCACTCACCCACCCACCCACTCACTCACCCACCCACTCACTCACTCACTCACCCACCCACTCAATCACTCACCCACCCACCCACTCACTCACCCACCCACTCACTCACTCACTCACCCACCCACTCAATCACCCACCCACTCACCCACCCACTCACTCACTCACTCACTCACTCACTCACTCACTCACCCACCCACCCACTCACTCACTCACCAGCCCACCCACCCACCCACTCAATCACCCACTCACTCACCCACCCACCCACTCACTCACTCACCCACCCACTCACTCACCCACCCACCCACTCACTCACTCACCCACTCACACCTGTGTGTGCTCTGTTCCAGGTCGTCAGATGTGCCTTCATTCGCCAATCAACTTGGTGAGAGACACTTCATATTACCATATCTGGAGATTAAAGTGTTAGTTCACCCAGAAATGAAAACTCTGTCAGTAATTACTCACCCTCATGTTGTTCCAACCCCGTAAGACTTTCCTTCATCTTCGGAACACGAATTAAGATATTTGTGATTAAATCTGAGAGCTGGATCACTCCTCCATAGGCTTCTAAGGGACTAGAACTTGTTCCCCGAAAAGTTATTAAAGACATTGTTAAAATAGTCACAGTGGCTCAACCTGACAAGAATACTTTTTGTGCGGAAAAACAAAATGACGACTTTAACCAAAAAAACCTGTAACTGATAAACTACCTATTAATTAACTAATTAATAAACCTGTAACTAATCTAATCAAAAGCCAGAGAGTTTCAATGATAATACAATTTAATAACAGTGATTGAATATGACGTCATTTTACACAATGTTTACGCCGATCAGGAATGTTATTATTAATCAACAAAGCTGTCTTGTAGATTTAGGAAAATATAATTTTCTTAAGTTCTTATTTGTGAGCATTGTAGCATTTGTGAGGAAGTAAAATAATTATTTGCAATAACTAAGGCCTGTGGTTTCCAGTTTCAGAGTCACATTATGATGATTATTAAAAGAGTATGTCATGTTATTGTAGTGGACGCGTTTCGGTCGGAGTCGTCCGTGTCTGTGCAAATGGCGATGCAGAACCTGTTCATCAGGACGGTGAGTGAACACTAGTGTAGTCTTCACATAAACATATTATTATATCACATTTACCCACACTTCATTATATCAGGGACTCAGACCTTTTCTATTGGCTCAGTCAGACTTGTGTGTGTGTGTGTCACTGTGTGTGTGTGTGTGTCAGTCAGTCAGACTTGTGTGTCACTGTGTGTGTGTGTGTGTCAGTCAGTCAGACTTGGGTGTGTGTGTGTGTGTGTGTGTGTGTGTGTCAGTCAGTCAGACTTGCACAGTCAAAGTGCACAAAAAGTTATTGTTTTCATTGTTTTTGACCCATGTAACCTTGTAAACAGAGCTTTAAGATTTTCATGTAGGGTACTGAATAATAAATAAGGTTATCAAACACTTCAGTCTTCTGCATAAATTATAAATTAGATATGGATTAATCCTTATTAAAGCTACAAATGTTATTCAGTCTAGAGCACTGAGTGATTTTTCTCTTTCTTTACTTCTTTTATTCACATTCATGCAGGTTTATTATGCGGCAAAATATTTATATATACTATAATGGTTTATAAATAATACTAAAATAACTCTGACTTTGAAAAAAATTCTAAAATTGCTTTGTGAAATTGCAGAGGCGCCTGTGCAGTGCGGTACCGCAGAGTCACCAGTGCGGTACCGCAGAGTCACCATTGCAGTGCAGTGCGGTACCGCAGAGTCACCAGTGCGGTACCGCAGAGTCACCAGTGCAGTACCGCAGAGTCACCAGTGCGGTACCGCAGAGTCACCAGTGCGGTACCGCAGAGTCACCAGTTCGGAACCGCAGAGTCACCAGTGCGGTACCGCAGAGTCACCAGTGCGGTACCGCAGAGTCACCAGAGCAGTGCGGTGCAGTACCGCAGAGTCACCGGAGCAGTGCGGTACCGCAGAGCCACCAGTGCGGTACCGCAGAATCACCAGAGCAGTGTGGTGCGGTACCGCAGAGTCACCAGTGCGGTACCGCAGAGTCACCAGTGCGGTATGGTACCACCCACCCACTCTCACCCACCCACTCACTCAGTCACCCACCCACTCACCCACTCACTCACCCACCCACTCAGCCACTCACTCACCCACCCACCCACTCACTCACTCACCCACTCACTCACCCACTCACTCACCCACCCACTCACCCACCCACCCACTCACTCACTCACCCACCCACTCACTCACCCACCCACTCACCCACCCACTCACTCACTCACCCACTCACTCACTCACCCACTCACTCACTCACTCACTCAGCCACCCACCCACTCACTCACTCACCCACCCACTCACTCACCCACCCACTCACTCACTCACCCACTCACTCACTCACCCACCCAGTCACCCACCCACTCACTCACCCACTCACTCACCCACCCACTCACTCACCCACTCACTCACCCACTCACTCAGCCACCCACTCACTCACTCACCCACCCACCCACTCACTCACTCACCCACCCACTCACTCACCCACCCACCCACTCACTCACTCACCCACCCACTCACCCACCCACTCACTCACTCACCCACTCACTCACTCACCCACTCACTCACCCACTCACTCAGCCACCCACCCACTCACTCACTCACCCACTCACCCACTCACTCACTCACCCACCCACCCACTCACTCACTCACTCACCCACCCACTCACTCACCCACCCACTCACCCACCCCCTCAGCCACTCACTCACCCACCCACCCACTCACCCACTCACTCACCCACTCACTCACCCACCCACTCACCCACCCACCCACTCACTCACTCACTCACCCACCCACTCACTCACTCACTCACTCACCCACTCACCCACCCACTCACCCACCCACCCACTCACTCACTCACCCACCCACTCACTCACTCACCCACCCACTCACCCACTCACTCACCCACTCACTCACCCACTCACTCACCCACCCACTCACCCACCCACTCACTCACCCACCCACCCACTCACTCACTCACTCACCCACCCACTCACCCACCCACTCACTCACTCACTCACCCACTCACTCACCCACTCACTCACTCACTCACTCACTCACTCACTCACTCACCCACTCACCCACTTACTCACCCACTCACTCACCCACCCACTCACCCACCCACTCACCCACTCACTCACCCACTCACCCACCCACTCACTCACCCACCCACTCACCCACCCACTCACCCACCCACTAACTCACCCACCCACCCACTCACTCACCCACCCACCCTCCCACTCACTCACCCACTCACCCACCCACCCACTAACTCACCCACTCACTCACCCACCCACCCACTCACTCACCCACTCACTCACTCATCCACCCACCCACTCACCCACCCACTCACTCATCCACCCACTCACTCACCCACTCACCCACTCACTCACCCACCCACCCACTCACCCACTCACTCACTCACTCACTCACCCACCCACTCACCCACCCACTCACTCACCCACTCACTCACCCACTCACCCACTCACTCACTCACCCACTCACCCACCCACCCACCCACCCACTCACCCACCCACTCACCCACTCACTCACCCACCCACTCACTCACTCACTCACCCACCCACCCACTAACTCACCCACTCACTCACCCACTCACCCACTAAATCACCCACCCACTCACCCACCCACCTGCTCACTCACGCACTCACTCACCCACTCACTCACGCACTCACTCACCCACTCACCCACTCACCCACCCACTCACTCACCAACTCACTCACTCACCCACTCACTCACCCACCCACTCACCCACTCACTCACCAACTAACTCACTCACTCACCCACTCACTCACCCACACACTCACTCACCCACCCACCCACTCACTCACTCACCCACTCACTCACTCACTCACCCACCCACCCACCCACTCACTCACCCACTCACTCACCCACTCACCCACTCACTCACCCACCCACTCACTCACTCACTCACTCACCCACCCACTCACCCACCCACCCACTCACTCACCCACCCACCCACTCACCCACTCACTCACTCACCCACCCACCCACCCACTCACCCACCCACTCACCCACTCACTCACCCACCCACCCACTCACTCACCCACTCACTCACTCACTCACCCACTCACCCACCCACTCACTCACCCACTCACTCACTCACCCACCTACTCACTCACTCACCCACTCACCCATTCACTCTCACCCACTTACTCACCCACTCACTCACCCACTCACTCACTCACCCACTCACTCACCCACTCACTCACTCACCCACTCACCCACCCACTCACTCACTCACTCACCCACTCACTCACCCACTCACTCAGTCACCCACCCACTCACTCACTCACCCACCAACTCACTCACCCACCCACCAACTCACTCACCCACCCATCAACTCACTCACCCAACCACCCACCAACTCACTCACCCACTCACTCACTCACTCACTCACCCACCCACTCACTCACTCACCCACTCACTCACTCACTCACCCACCCACTCACCCACCCACTCACTCACCCACCCACCCACTCACTCACTCACCCACTCACCCACCCACCCACTCACTCACCCACCCACCCACCAACTCACTCACCCTCTCACTCATCCACTCACTCACCCACTCACTCATCCACTCACCCACCCACTCACTCACTCACCCACTCACTCACCCACTCACTCACTCACCCACTCACTCACTCACCCACTCACTCACTCACTCACCCACCAACTCACTCACCCACTCACTCACTCACCCACCCACCCACCCACTCACTCACTCACTCACTCACTCACTCACCCACCCACCCACCCACCAACTCACTCACCCACTCACCCACCCACCCACTCACCCACTCACTCACCCACCCACCCACTCACTCACCCACCCACTCACTCACTCACCCACCCACTCACTCACTCACCCACCCACTCACTCACCCACCCACTCACTCACTCACTCACCCACCCACTCACTCACCCACCCACTCACCCACCCACTCACTCACTCACCCACCCACTCACTCACTCACCCACCCACTCACCCACCCACCCATTCACCCACCCACTCACTCACCCACCCACCCACCCACCCACTCACTCACTCACTCACCCACTCACCCACTCACTCACTCACCCACCCACCCACTCACTCACCCACCCACTCACTCACTCACCCACCCACTCACTCACCCAC
Organism: Semotilus atromaculatus; assembly: GCA_031834385.1. Taxonomy (NCBI): domain Eukaryota; kingdom Metazoa; phylum Chordata; class Actinopteri; order Cypriniformes; family Leuciscidae; genus Semotilus; species Semotilus atromaculatus. The sequence continues at coordinate 38,974,242 of JAULUF010000009.1, read as the reverse complement.
CCACTCACTCACTCACCCACCCACTCACTCACCCACCCACTCACTCACTCACTCACCCACCCACTCACTCACCCACCCACTCACTCACTCACCCACCCACTCACTCACCCACCCACTCACTCACTCACCCACCCACCCATTCACCCACCCACTCACTCACCCACCCACCCACCCACTCACTCACTCACCCACTCACTCACTCACCCACCCACTCACTCACCCACCCACTCACTCACTCACCCACCCACTCACTCACTCACCCACCCACTCACTCACCCACCCACTCACTCACTCACTCACCCACCCACTCACTCACCCACCCACTCACTCACTCACCCACCCACTCACTCACCCACCCACTCACTCACTCACCCACCCACCCATTCACCCACCCACTCACTCACCCACCCACCCACCCACTCACTCACCCACCCACTCACTCACTCACCCACCCACCCATTCACCCACCCACTCACTCACCCACCCACTCACTCACCCACTCACTCACTCACCCACTCACTCACTCACCCACCCACCCACTCACTCACTCACCCACTCACACCTGTGTGTGCTCTGTTCCAGGTCGTCAGATGTGCCTTCATTAGACAATCAACTTGGTGAGAGACACTTCATATTACCATATCTGGAGATTAAAGTGTTGGTTCACCCAGAAATGAAAACTCTGTCAGTAATTACTCACCCTCATGTTGTTCCAACCCCGTAAGACTTTCGTTCATCTTCGGAACACGAATTAAGATATTTGTGATTAAATCTGAGAGCTGGATCACTCCTCCATAGGCTTCTAAGGGACTAGAACTTGTTCCCCGAAAAGTTATTAAAGACATTGTTAAAATAGTCACAGTGGCTCAACCTGACAAGAATACTTTTTGTGCGGAAAAACAAAATGACGACTTTAACCAAAAAAACCTGTACCTGATAAACTACCTATTAATTAACTAATTAATAAACCTGTAACTAATCTAATCAAAAGCCAGAGAGTTTCAATGATAATACAATTTAATAACAGTGATTGAATATGACGTCATTTTACACAATGTTTACGCCGATCAGGAATGTTATTATTAATCAACAAAGCTGTCTTGTAGATTTAGGAAAATATAATTTTCTTAAGTTCTTATTTGTGAGCATTGTAGCATTTGTGAGGAAGTAAAATAATTATTTGCAATAACTAAGGCCTGTGGTTTCCAGTTTCAGAGTCACATTATGATGATTATTAAAAGAGTATGTCATGTTATTGTAGTGGACGCGTTTCGGTCGGAGTCGTCCGTGTCTGTGGAAATGGCGATGCAGAACCTGTTCATCAGGACGGTGAGTGAACACTAGTGTAGTCTTCACATAAACATATTATTATATCACATTTACCCACACTTCATTATATCAGGACTCAGACCTTTTCTATTGGCTCAGTCAGACTTGTGTGTGTGTGTCACTGTGTGTGTGTGTGTGTGTGTCAGTCAGTCAGACTTGTGTGTCACTGTGTGTGTGTGTGTGTCAGTCAGTCAGACTTGGGTGTGTGTGTGTGTGTGTGTGTGTGTGTGTGTGTGTGTGTCAGTCAGTCAGTCAGACTTGCACAGTCAAAGTGCACAAAAAGTTATTGTTTTCATTGTTTTTGACCCATGTAACCTTGTAAACAGAGCTTTAAGATTTTCATGTAGGGTATTCATAGATTTCATGTGACGTCACACAGTGGAGCGGCCGCCATTTGTAGGACCGAATTGCAACATGCCGCTATCTGCTGTGCTGTAAACTGTGATAACAGCAAATCACAAAGAAATTTTGAGAAATTAAACGTTGACCTGGAAATTTAAATAAAAGTAAAATTAGCAAATTACAGGTTAGCTAGCTAAATGAAAACATGTAGTTTACAATTGGAACGTTCTCTATATACAACCTTATTCTAGACCGCTATCTATATTTACATTATAACCTTAGTTATACGTTAGACACATGCATTTTCTGAAAAGCTGCTTTGAAATATTGTGAAAAGCGCTATACAAATAAATGAGAATTGAAAATAAAGGTGTCCAAACGTCACTGATAATACAAGAGATATGTGCTTTACCGACATTATTAGCAATTCAGTTCAGCGATGCTTTTATGTTCAGCGATTACTGGTGTAACGTTAATATTGCTTGATTAACAGAGTGCCACTAACCCTTCCTGTTATCAAGAACATTTTCTTCATGGGGGCATTTAATACAACACTAAATCATAAATCAGATATACCTGTACAATAACAATACGATGTCCACCAATCAATTTAAATAGTACATTGAATTTAATTTGTCAATTAATGACATTCAACATCCGACTATTTTATATATGTACTTTGATGGTCCAGTAGCCGCGGCGGAACTTTTGCCAAGCGTGTCAGAGGTTCTGGGTTCTAATCCGCCCTCGTACCATTTTTTATTAAAAAACCCTTATTAAAATAATCGATTATGTTTATCAGTGGTTGTATATCAGTCAGGAACACATTTGTGTGCATTTTATTTTGTGATTTCACCGGAACCAATAGTCTCCGAAATGGATTAAAGCGCGCGTCCGTGTGTGAAGACTGTGCGGTGTGCGCGAGTCACGAGAGAACACTGTATCTGCACCACTGATCCAGAGTCAACAAGCACTTTGATCACTTGATTTCAAAAACAACACATTTCAGCGTGCTAGATCACCTCTTATTTTACTTTTATTTATGTGTATTGGTACATCCGTGCCGCGAGAGATGTTTCAAAAGTGGTGGAGACATGGAGAGGGAGTGTGGACGAGGTAGATGTAAATGTCAGCAATCGTAAAATTTGGCAAGTTTTTACTAGACTTTAGTGGAGTCAGCAGTTCGTTTAACAGTAAATACGGATCTATACCTAAAGTATCTATTTTATTTAAAGGGGTCATATAATGCCATTTTTGTACAAGCTAATATGATTATTTAGGGTCTAAATTAAAAGTTTGTAATATACTTTAATTAAAAATTCTCATTAGTATTGTAAGAAAACACTTATTTTACCTGGTCAAAAACAGCTCTGTTTTCAGCACGCCGTTTCAGTGCATATGACTTTAAATGATAATGAGCTTTGCTCCCCCCGCCCCTCTGTTCTGTGCCTACACCGTTTATAACATAACACAATAACCATAACGCGTTGTTCATTATAAACGTGGGATTATGAATTATATTGAGAACGTCGTACATAGAAAACATGCCGTAATGTACCCTGAGTGTAAACATAGCTGCATTCATCGTGAAGCGTGCAGCTAGCGATGTGCAAAGATTAATATAAATATTAATATAAAGGTTAATAAAACGTACACTCACTTCAGTTCTTCTGGAGCAGCTGCAGGAACACGAATAGTTGGTAGCGATTCTTTTTTCAGGAGCAGCTTCCAAAACCAGCTTTATCTGACCCTCGTTTATAAAGCAGTCTGGTGTGTGAAGTGATTCGCGCAAACATGAAAGCAGTGACGTTGATCGTGGGGAATATTCACTTCGAAAACAAACTCAGCCTCTGTCTTCAGCAGTTCGGATTTAGGAACATTAAAATGACTGCTGTGTTCCTTATTGCACCCAAGAACAGAACACCACTTCGCTTAGACTCCATTCTGCTCATAGACAGTGCTCCAGTATCAACGCGGACTATGATTGACAGCTCGCTCGCTGCCTCGATCACGAGCGAGGGCGGATCTGTGTTGAAACGCTGCTGTCAATCAACAATCGTGGGAGGGGCGTGCGAGCTTGTGACGTCACAGGCTCGAACGGCTCGATTTGAGGCAGGGGAAAACATATAAGGAGATTAAAACAAAACCACTGGATGGATTTTTATCATTCTATGATGTTTGTGTACAGGCACTGCCAACACACATTTCAGTGCAATCAACTTGTAAAAGTGCATGTACCATTATATGACCCCTTTAAATACCGTTGCTTTTCATCTGTGCTATTTAAGTGTGCAACATCTCTCCGATCACCAGGGAGAGATTATGCGATTTAACGCAAAGGTCCTAAAGATGGCGGCCACAGCAAAAAAGTCACGTGACTGAAACCCATGAATTGAATAATAAATAAGGTTATCAAACACTTCAGTCTTCTGCATAAATTATAAATTAGATATGGATTAATCCTTATTAAAGCTACAAACGTTATTCAGTCTAGAGCACTGAGTGATTTTTCTCTTTCTTTACTTCTTTTATTCACATTCATGCAGGTTTATTATGCGGCAAAATATTAATATATACTATAATGGTTTATAAATAATACTAAAATAACTCTGACTTTGAAAAAAATTCTAAAATTGCTTTGTGAAATTGCAGAGGCGCCTGTGCAGTGCGGTACCGCAGAGTCACCAGTGCGGTACCGCAGAGTCACCAGTTCGGAACCGCAGAGTCACCAGTGCGGTACCGCAGAGTCATCAGTGCGGTACCGCAGAGTCACCAGAGCAGTGCGATGCAGTACCGCAGAGTCACCAGAGCAGTGCGGTACCGCAGAGTCACCAGAGCAGTGCGGTAACACAGAGTCACCAGTGCGGTACCGCAGAGTCACCAGAGCAGTGCGATGCAGTACCGCAGAGTCACCAGTGCGGTACCGCAGAGTCACCAGTGCGGTATGGTACCACCTACCCACTCTCACCCACCCACTCACCCACTCACTCACTCAGTCACTCACCCACCCACTCACTCACCCACCCACTCACCCACTCACTCACCCACCCACCCACTCACCCACCCACTCACTCACCCACTCACCCACTCACTCACCCACTCACTCACCCACCCACCCACTCACTCACCCACCCACTCACCCACTCACTCACCCACCCACTCACTCACTCACCCACTCACCCACCCACCCACCCACTCACTCACCCACCCACTCACTCAACCACTCACTCACCCACCCACCCACTTACTCACTCACTCACCCACCCACTCACCCACTCACTCACCCACCCACTCACTCACCCACTCACTCACTCACTCACCCACCCACTCACCCACCCACTCACTCACTCACCCACTCACTCACCCACTCACCCACTCACCCACTCACTCACCCACCCACTTACCCACTCACTCACCCACCCACCCACTCACTCACCCACCCACTCACCCACCCACTCACTCACCCATCCACCCACTAACTCACCCACTCACTCACCCACCCACCCACTCACTCACCCACCCACCCACTAACTCACCCACTCACTCACCCACTCACTCATCCACCCACCCACTCACCCACCCACTCACCCACCCACTAACTCACCCACCCACCCACTCACCCACTCACTCACCCACCCACCCACTCACCCACCCACTCACTCACTCATCCACCCACCCACTCACTCACCCACCCACTCACCCATCCACCCACTCACTCACCCACCCACCCACTCACTCACTCACCCACCCACTCACTCACCCACTCACCCACCCACTCACTCACCAACTCACTCACCCACTCACTCACCCACCCACTCACTCACCCACTCACTCACTCACTCACTCACCCACTCACTCACCCACTCACTCACCCACTCACTCACCCACCCACTCACTCACCCACCCTCTCACTCACACACCCACTCACCCACCCACCCACTAACTCACCCACTCACTCACTCACCCACTCACTCACCCACCCACTCACTCACTCACCCACCCACCCACCCACTCACTCACCCACTCACCCACCCACCCACTCACTCACCCACCCACCCACCCACTCACTCACCCACTCACCCACCCACCCACTCACTCACCCACTCACTCACTCACCCACTCACCCACCCACTCACTCACCAACTCACTCACCCACTCACCCACCCACTCACTCACCCACTCACCCTCTCACTCACCCACTCACTCACCCACCCACTCACCCACTAACTCACTCACTCACCCACCCACCCACCCACTCACTCACCCACCCACTCACTCACCCACCCACCCACTCACTCACTCACCCACCCACCCACTCACTCACCCACTCACCCACCCACTCACTCACTCACTCACCCACTCACTCACTCACCCACCCACCCACTCACTCACCCACTCACCCACCCACTCACTCACTCACTCACTCACCCACCCACCCACCAACTCACTCACCCACTCACTCACTCACCCACCCACCCACTCACTCACCCAACCACCAACTCACTCACCCACTCACCCACTCACTCACCCACTCACTCACCCACTCACTCACCCACTCATTCACCCACTCACTCACCCACTCACCCACCCACTCACTCACTCACCCACCCACCCACCAACTCACTCACCCACTCACTCACTCACCCACCCACTCACTCACTCACCCACCCACTCACTCACTCACCCACCCACCCACCAACTCACTCACCCACTCACTCACCCACCCACTCACTCACCCACCCACCCACTCACTCACTCACCCACCCACCCACCCACTCACTCACCCACCCACTCACTCACTCACCCACTCACTCACTCACCCACCCACCCACTCACTCACCCACTCACCCACTCACCCACCCACTCACTCACTCACTCACCCACCCACCAACTCACTCACCCACTCACTCACTCACCCACTCACCCACCCACTCACTCACTCACTCACCCACTCACTCACTCACCCACCCACCCACTCACTCACCCACTCACCCACCAACTCACTCACCCACTCAGTCACCCACCCACCCACCAACTCACTCACCCACTCACTCACCCACCCACTCACTCACCCACTCACTCACTCACCCACCCACTCACTCACCCACCCACTCACTCACTCACCCAACCACCAACTCACTCACCCACTCACCCACTCACTCACCCACTCACTCATCCACTCACCCACTCACTCACCCACTCACTCACCCACTCACTCACCCACTCACTCACCCCCTCACCCACCCACCCACTCACTCACTCACTCACCCACCCACCTACTCACTCACCCACCCACCCACTCACCCACCCACTCACTCACCCACTCACTCACTCACCCACCCACTCACTCACCCACCAACTCACTCACCCACTCACCCACCCACTCACTCACTCACCCACCCACTCACTCACTCACCCACCCACTCACTCACCCACCCACCCACCCACTCACTCACCCACCCACTCACTCACCCACCAACTCACTCACCCACTCACCCACCCACTCACTCACTCACCCACCCACTCACTCACTCACCCACTCACTCACCCACCCACCCACCCACTCACTCACTCACCCACCCACCCACTCACCCACCCACCCACTCACTCACTCACCCACTCACACCTGTGTGTGCTCTGTTCCAGGTCGTCAGATGTGCCTTCATTCGCCAATCAACTTGGTGAGAGACACTTCATATTACCATATCTGGAGATTAAAGTGTTAGTTCACCCAGAAATGAAAACTCTGTCAGTAATTACTCACCCTCATGTTGTTCCAACCCCGTAAGACTTTCGTTCATCTTCGGAACACGAATTAAGATATTTGTGATTAAATCTGAGAGCTGGATCACTCCTCCATAGGCTTCTAAGGGACTAGAACTTGTTCCCCGAAAAGTTATTAAAGGGCACCTATTATGGCATTTAAAATGTTCCTAATATTGTTCTGGTAGTCCCCAACAACAGTTTTACAAGCATGAAATGACAAAACACTTTTGTTGTCTTATAATATGCATTTATTTTTACCTGATTTGCTCACCGACTCCCATATTAATCGTTTAGCGAGTCATTTTTCCAAACCCCGCCTTTGCGTGACGCTAATCTGCGGTGATATGTTAGCTACCATAGCCCAAAGGAGTGACACCGAGCCGACGGGGTGTCATTGGTTGTTGCGATAAATCTTACCCAGATACAATAGTGCTATTTTCTGATTGGCTAACAACACCAGACGAACAACACCAGAGACGACGAGCTTGATTCCTGCCGGTTCCACAGTGAGAGCGGCGCGGCCAGAGTTTTGGGCGCTGCGGCATATTAAATATATTACAAATAGTTTTTCAGTGTGAGAAATACAATGTGTGGCGGGAGAGCGTGACAAAAGACAGAAATGAGTGACTGTCACGCTCAATGCGTGACACATGAGAGCCCTGCACATATTTCAATACAATTGACATTGAAGACCTAGAAGCTGCGCTGTGCGTACACAACACAATATTAATAATACTTACAGGATGTGATGCGGAGGAGGAAGCTGATCCAAATAAACTCGGTACTGAGCCTTCCTTCAATACCAGCTTGCTCGCGAATCCATATTTGAAAGCATTTATGTTTGTGAAGCAATCATCTTCAAAATGACGCGAACACAGCAATAACGTCGGGCTATACATCTGTGGTATACCGGTAGTTGTATATATGAACTGTAGCCACTGATTCTTCAAATGCTCGTCTCTGGGCAGATGAAAAAAATTCGCTTTTGCGTCACACTTCAGAACACAGCGTCTCGTCGCCATTATGTTTTCACGTCTCCCTGGCTTCTACGAGTACGAGCGCAATGAGTGGGCGTATCTTATTCAAATAACTTGTACAAGTGACGTACGAAAGTTAGAGAAAATGCATCGTTCGTCTATCGATTCATATCAACGACTCAGAGTCGACTCTTACTTTTGAGAGACAATAACTTTGTCTACGGTGAACTTTCATATTTAAAACTTTGCAGGATGTTTTCGTTCACTTAGATCTATGTTACACACTACATGAAAGGTAATTTTCAAAATTCCATGATAGGTACCCTTTAAAGACATTGTTAAAATAGTCACAGTGGCTCAACCTGACAAGAATACTTTTTGTGCGGAAAAACAAAATGACGACTTTAACCAAAAAAACCTGTAACTGATAAACTACCTATTAATTAACTAATTAATAAACCTGTAACTAATCTAATCAAAAGCCAGAGAGTTTCAATGATAATACAATTTAATAACAGTGATTGAATATGACGTCATTTTACACAATGTTTACGCCGATCAGGAATGTTATTATTAATCAACAAAGCTGTCTTGTAGATTTAGGAAAATATAATTTTCTTAAGTTCTTATTTGTGAGCATTGTAGCATTTGTGAGGAAGTAAAATAATTATTTGCAATAACTAAGGCCTGTGGTTTCCAGTTTCAGAGTCACATTATGATGATTATTAAAAGAGTATGTCATGTTATTGTAGTGGACGCGTTTCGGTCGGAGTCGTCCGTGTCTGTGGAAATGGCGATGCAGAACCTGTTCATCAGGACGGTGAGTGAACACTAGTGTAGTCTTCACATAAACATATTATTATATCACAATATATATTATAATATTATTATAAGACAATATACACTACCGGTCAAAAGTTTAAGATCGGTAAGATTTTTTATGTTTTTAAAAGAAGTCTCTTCTGCTCACCAAGGTTGCAATTATTTGATAAAAAAATAAAAGAATAATATTGTGAAATATTATTACAATTTAAAACAGCGGTTTTCTATGTGAATATATAGTGAAGTATAATTTATTCCTGTGATCAAAGCTGAATTTACAGCATCATTACTCCAGTCTTCAGTGTCACATTTTTTTAATTATTATAATATGAAATTATTATAATATGATGCTCAAGAAACATTTATGATTATTATCCATGTTGAAAACAGTTTTTTACATTTTTATTTCAGGATTCTTTGATGAATAGAAAGTTCAAAAGAACAGCATTTATTTAAAATATAATTTTTTCTAACATTATAAATGTCTTTACTATATAACTTTTGATCAATTTAACTCATCCTTGATGAATAAAAGTATTTTCTAATTTCTTTTCCAAAAATAAAAAATGTATTCTTACTGACCCCAAACTTTTGAATGGTAGTGATTAATGTTACAAAAGCTTTCCATTTCAGATCAATTCTGTTCTTTTGAACTTTCTATTCATCAAAGAATCCTGAAATAAAAATGTAAAAAACTGTTTTCAACATGGATAATAATCATAAATGTTTCTTGAGCATCATATTATAATAATTTCATATTATAATAATTTAAAAAATGTGACACTGAAGACTGGAGTAATGATGATGATAAATTCAGCTTTGATCACACGAATAAATTACACTTCACTATATATTCACATAGAAAACCGCTGTTTTAAATTGTAATAATATTTCACAATATTACTGTTTTTTTGGTATTTTTTATCAAATAATTGCAGCCTTGGTGAGCAGAAGAGACTTCTTTTAAAAACATAAAAAATCTTACCGATCTTAAACTTTTGACCGGTAGTGTATATTGAATTAATGTTTAATTTGATCGATGAAACAATATTTTCATGCATAGTTAATGTTGCAGCCAGCCTGTCTGATAGAGATATAAAGAAATTTTGCATGGCTACGAGCATGATATTGCTCATGAATATCCAAGTATATGATACAGCTTTCATTCTTCCCGTCCATATATATTCATGGGGAAAAAATCAATTTTAATAATTTAGTAGATTATATTTATTAGTCGATTTGTATTTATCGGTTTATCTTTTTTAGAATTTGAAAGATAATTAAGATATTGTTTTGATAAGTGAGATATCTGATTGTAGTCCAAAAAAAAGTAGTGCTTAAAGTCCTTGAATTTCATTTGACAGTGTCTGAACGAACCCTGCTCGTAAAACCCAATTCTGCTCTTGAATATCTTCTGCTAAAAATAAAATATGATTTCTCAGTGGAAACCCTCCGACAGCTGATCTTCAGAGACCTGGAGGATGGGTGGAGTCAGGATTCAGATGACACGCCCACAAACGAGACGGCCAATGAACGGAGCTCTTTTACAGACGGACCGGGGGTGGAGTTTCCTGAGCCCGCCTCCAGCGAGACTCCCAGCCAATGGGGGGAGGAGCCTGTTGAAGCACAATCTGCATATGTTATATGATCATCAGTTCTCTGGAGAAATATAATACAGAGATCAAAGTAATATTTGATGTTCAATGCTGCTAAATTACCACAGGATCATTTCAACCGTTTATAAAAGCAAACATTTCCAGTTTTTGAGCAGGGAAATGAGCTTTAATCACTGGTCGAGTCACAAGACTACACATGTCAGCATTACACTAGCGGATTACAGCGCTTATGATCGTCTGCAATTACCGGTATAACCAGTATTTCAGCTTCTGACACACACACATACTTGTTTGGGGTGCCTCGTGGGGGCACCAGTTATTTACCACATTTTGGGGACACCACTTTCTTGACATCCTAGAGACTAGATAAACACATCAAAAAATCTAAAAAAAAGTTTAATAAATACCTCTCTTAAAATGTAATTAATTCATTAAAATAAGGGTACGTGGTAATCCGGGGGCAGGTCAGGTTAACATGTAGGGACATGGGGACAACTCCTTATATGGGCATTGACAGGAAGTCCCATCTGGGGACAAAACCCTGACCAACTAGTGTATCAATAAGTACACATGGATGTCCAATCTGGGGACAAACCAGTGTAATCTACAGACAAAGAAAGGTCATAATATGGCCAGCTGGCCAATTCATAATGGTATTTCCGGAAGTTATATTGGTTTGTTAAAAATAGGGTGGTTTAATAAGTTAGTTCAGCTTAACTTCAAAAATGAACTTGAACAACATGCAATCTTCAACTGCAAGTCATTTCAGTCCTCCAAGACTGCCACAAGCATATACTGCATTTAACTAATTCTTACACAATTCAGTTGCTACATTTACTGATTATGACCCATGAGAGTCTAATTTATATTATAAAGTTTAAAACAAAGTTGTCACAGTGCTTTTACAAACAATCACCCTAAACCCGACAGAGCACACAAGTAGATAAAAAAAAAAAAAATTACCAAACCAATTAAACGTATACATGGTAAGCTTACTGTTAAAAGTATGTATTATGTTTGAGGTAAAGTTAAGAATCCTGTAGTTAAACCAATCACAATTACCTGTTCATGACTGCTCAACAATTGCTAGGCAGATTTAATACATTTAGGTCATGCAGCATTATGACTGGAGTAATTATAGGATATACAATAATATAATATCACACAATAACAATATCATAATATCAGCAATTGACCGTGGTTTGATGTGGTCACTCAAGACGATCAGTGGTCCCAGTTTCTTATTCACTGACAACGGAACAATCAATTTCCCTCCAGCCTTTGGTACATGCATGTTTTCTCACACACAGTTGAAGGCTGGTGGGCTCCATGTCTCTGATCTGTGTACAGTTTCGTCTTCTGCTGAACACACTGCACACGGTCACATCGAACTTGATGGCGCGTCTGATTAAAACACAGAACAAATACTAGTCCTTTGCTCTCTTTTATTTTAAGTTCAGGATGATTAAGTCATTGGTATTTCACATGGCATGAAGTTCATGGATTCGCACGATGTAAATGGACAGGTGTTAAAGGGATAGTTCACCCAAAAATGAAAACTCTGTCAGTAATTACTCACCCTCATGTTGTTCCAACCCCGTAAGACTTTCCTTCATCTTCGGAACACGAATTAAGATATTTTGATTAAATCTGAGAGCTGGATCACTCCTCCATAGGCTTCTAAGGGACTGAAACTTGCAGGCCCAGAAAAGTTATTAAAGACATCGTTAAAATAGTCCAAGTGACTACAGTGGCTCAATCTTCAGTTTATCAAGCGACAAGAATACTTTTTGAGTATTGCTTCTGTGTTGTACGTCACACGTATGTTCACGTAGGCTCACTATTGGCCGACGCTGGTCATGTGTGTGTGATGCGTGTGACGTACAACCAGAAGCAATACGCAGCAGATTTCATAACGATGGACATACACAGCCATCTCATTGGACCTTGATAGAGTAATGTGTAAAAAGATTGATCAACTATGTAGTTGTGTATGGAAAAATAAGACGCATTATATAAAAAAATCTGTGTTGTCCAACAGCTTCAGTAATGGTGGTCTTAATTATGTTGATTTTGCAACGTTGAATAATACTTTTAAAATCAACTGGTTGAGGAATTACTTGAGACAACCATTCAGTATTTGGAATATTATACCGGAGTATGTCTTTTCTCAGCTGGGAGGTTTTCATTTTCTGTAGATGTGTAACTTCAGCATTGAGAAGATCCCTGTTGCTCTCTCTAATTTCCACAAACAAGCACTATTAGCGTGGTCTTTGATTTTCAAACACAATTACTTCGTTTGGAATAATAAGAATATTTGTTATAAACATAAGTCCTTATTTTTTGAAACCTGGTTTAATAATGGGATCATTCGGGTTAGCCGATTATTTAATCAGGATGGTTACTTATATACTTCTCAAGAATTTCTCTCTCACTATAATATTCCTGTTACTCCAGAACCGTTTGCCTCTGTATTTGGTTCTGTCCCTAATGGTGTCATTATGGTATTTAAGGGCCATAATAGTTTTTTGACAAGTTCTGAAGTTCCTCTCCCAGACCCGGCTGACACGTATGTAGGCAAGATATGTTTAAAATCTACATAAAAAAATAATAGAGGTATTCGTCTTCTTTTTCTCAATGATTGTGTTTCCACTCCTCATGTTGTTACAAAATTGAACACGTTAGTGGAAGATATTTAATGGAAGAAGGTTTAGACTCTCCCTAACAAGTACCTATTGGTAAATAAGGTTAAAGACGTTTCTTTTAAGCTTATTCATCAATATTATCCTGGCAAAACCTTCATGGTGTCAAAATTTAAATTAAGTATAGATGTAAATTGTACTTTTTGTGATTCACAACCAGAGACTACCTTACATCTTTTCTGGCATTGTGATCATACTAGAAAACTTTGGCAAGACATTTGCCAATTCATTGTAAACTATATATATATATAAAGACTTTGAGATTCATTTCAAGGATGTTCTGTTTGGGTTTTTCATTTCTGAGAAGCAATATGAGAGTATTTTTTTTTTCTTTGCAACTTAATTATTTTGCTTGTAAAATATTTTATCCACAAATGTATGAAAGTTACCCCCAATTTGTCTCACTTTAAAGAAGATGTTAAGATCTATATCAGATCCTTATCTACCTCCTGTGACAAAAAGGCTACTAAAACTTTGAATGTATGCTCATTTTTGGGTGTTTGTATATATAAAAAATTTTTTTTTTTAATTTTTATTGTTATTTTATGTTTTGTGGGGAGAATTGTTTTTAAATGAAACTTTTTTTATTTTTATTTTCTATTTGTTTGTATTTATTTATTTGTTTTTCTTTCTCTCTTTGAATTCCAATGTGATGTAATATTTATCAATCCTTGAACCTCTGGCTTTCTTTTGTGGCTTATAGCCTTTCACTTTTGTATTGTGTAAGTAAATGTTTAATAAAAATAAAAAAATAAAAAAAATCATAACGATACAATGTGCGTCTGTTTTTGACGACAAAGGTTTCCCATTGAAAGCAATGGAGTTCCCAGTCTGTCCATTGAGTGATGCCGAGGGCGCTTACCATACTTCAGTTTTTGACGCCTTGATAGTGAGAAGGGGTTGAAATCCCACCAGTGGTTTCAGTCCGGCCTCTTCACATGCGGAAAACAACGGAAAGAAGGAGAAAGGGGAGGAGGAGCTACACGCTAAAGTTTTCTGTGGTTGTTATAATTTAATTTCGGGTAGATCGTCTTGTTTATCTTTTATTTGTGTAACACAAATGTTTTAAACTAAACTGGATAGACTGGTTCTGAGCAAGTTAAGTGTGATTTAGTGATTACGAGCTCGCGAGCTTCTCTTTCATCAACATTATGAAGCTGCAGACTCGGAGCCTGCATCTACAGGGGACTCATACATTTTGGGGCATCTCGCGCAAAATTTACGAATCTCTCATCTACAGACCCAGAGTCCCGCATTCTCAGACCCCTCGTTTTTTCGAGACAGCGCCTCCTGCTGTTCAGAAGATCGTATAACACCCGCACCATGGGCGTCAGTTTGGTTTGAAATGTGCTGGGGACAGAGACCCATTCGGAAGTGCATTTTCAAAAGTGCTTTTTTTTTCTCTCTTTCGCGCAGGTCATGTTTTGAAAGACGATGTCCTGTAGCTTACTGATGTAAATAAATAAAAATGTATACAAAGATGTGATGTCCGACCAAAAAATGTGATGGGTGGGGGGTTAAATAGTAGGCTACTATGGGTTTAATTGGTCGTACAATGAGATCTAATATCAGTATCAATATCAGCCTGCTATATGTATGTTCTGTAATGGCCCAGTGGCAGAATCTTTGCCAAGCGTGTTGGAGGTTCTTGGTTCTAATCCGCACGACACTTGTATAGTTTTTTTTTTTTTTCTCATCAAAACCGATAATGTTTATCAGTGGTTGTATATCAAGCAGGGACACGTTTGTTTGCATTTTGTTTTGCGATTTCACCGGAACAAATAGAGAATCTCCGCAACTGATTGAAGCGCGCGTCCGAGTGAAGACATTGCGGCGCGTGCGCGTCTACGCGAGCCACAACAAAACACTGTATCCGCGCCACTGATCGCAGAGGCAACGCGCACATGATCACTTGATTAAAAAACAACACATTTCAGCGCTAGATCGCCTCTTATTTAACAAACGAACGAAACGAATGCTCTGCTAGTTAACTGGAGATGTTTTACTTGTATTGGTACATCCGTACCGCGAGATGTTTCAAAAGTGGTGGGGACATGTCCCACCCGTCCCCCCCGTAAATGACGCCTATGACCCGCACACAGAGTCCTGCGTTCGTTCGTCTAACACCCTTATCCAAATGCCATTGAAAACAATAGGATGCAATGCAATATTACGGTCTCGTTTTATTTAAAGTTATCCAAATAAATATTTGCGTTCCCTGCTTAATGCATGTGCCAAAAGAACTCAGTGTTCTCTGACTATCAAATTACCCAGTAGTTATTTTTTGAGTGTGGATGTAATTTAAAGAAAATTACTGATGGAAGGGATACAATTACAGATTGAACTATCTTCTGAAAAATATTATGTGATATTATATTGCTATAATTTTTTTTATTCCATTCCAAAAATTCAATTTTTTCTTTCAGTTCAACCTATAATGCTCTAATTAACATTATACCATGTTAACATTACAAAACCTGTTTTTTGATATTTTGAATGCAAAGCAAAACTCAAATAAGAATAAACAAAACAACAATAATAAACAATTGTGTACTTTATGTAACGATCACTTAAACACCGTCTGGCTGTAAACAGGACAAAGCAAAGAAAAAAGAATTGTGTTAGTGACTTTACTTTTTGCCTTCAATTGCATAAAAAAAACTCATTTATAAGTAGCTTTGGATAAAAGCGTCTGTTAAATGAATAAATGTAATGTAAATGCATAAGGTAAAATTATTTCTTTCTAGTATATAGGCGAATGTTCCTTCTTTTTTCCGTCTTTTTCCAATCGCTCTGTCAAATTCCTTGACTTCACTAAAATAAAATATGAATGCCATTGTCAAAAATATTGTGTAATAAAAAAAAAATGCAATTGCAAATTACAAGCATACCTAGGGTGATAACATTATTATTAAACACCTGTTAAATTATTAATGATGACATTCTTTGATATTAACACACTTAATGTATTTAATTGGTCTACTTTAATGTCAACTATTTTTAATCAAATTTGTACAATGGCTTGTCTACAAAAAGTCCAAGGTTAAAGGCTAACGTTAGCTATCAAAATATTTTCGGGGAAAAAAGGCGAAAAAACATACATTAACGGCTCAAATTTTGTTACAAACTATCTTTACAAATATGAAATGGACTATTCATATGTTGGTGTATCGATGAGCTATAAAGAAGTTTGATTAAAAAAGAAATCGAATGAGTATGATTCGCTATAAAATTGAAGATACTCACGT
Organism: Semotilus atromaculatus; assembly: GCA_031834385.1. NCBI lineage: Eukaryota > Metazoa > Chordata > Actinopteri > Cypriniformes > Leuciscidae > Semotilus > Semotilus atromaculatus. The sequence goes on along the minus strand of JAULUF010000009.1, from coordinate 38,957,440 downwards.
TTCGGCCTAAGCAGAGAATGTAGACGGGCTTCGGCTTAAGTTCTTCATGTTTATCCGATCCAGTTTGATAGGAGGCGCTGTCTCGAAAACCGAGGGGTCTGAGAATGCGGGACTCTGGGTGCGGGACTGTTACATCGCGTCGTTCATTGTGACGCAAAAGACACAAACTAACAGATTTGAACAAGGTTGGACTCTTCAGTTGTCATTATTAAGTTGTAATTTGAGTTGTTGTGGTAATTTAGCAGCGAAACAAAATCGCTTGGCCGAAACGAAACCGAAACTAAACACAGGGGCAAAATCGAAACTAAAAAAATAGTTTCAATTTTTTTTAGCCTCCATTTTATATCAACACTAGATCCGAACTCATATTAGACGACATTATCAAGTGCTTGCCATAACATGATTAGTTTAATGTTTTAAAATGCGTATGGCGACGCAGACTATAGCACGATGTCCGTGTGTTTGTGCAAGCTCCGATGCTTTTGTTCCTGTTAAGGTTTCATATTAATATTGTATAGGCAAGTTGAGACATAAATATAGTGGAGAAACACAAAGCACAAAGTTTTTTTTTTTTTTTGTATTCTAATATTCAATAAAATAAACAATATAAAGCCACGCAGCCAGTTAGATCAAACGTGTAATACTTTTTTAATGAAATTTTTAACATTGAGGACGATCAATGTACATTTCAGTGGCAGAAAATTGTGAATCTATATGAGTTAATCAGGTTTTATCCGGATTTGTACTCAGCCTGATGTGTGTCACTTCTCTCTGTAGGTTTTGAAGGGTTGACAGCACATCTCTGTACATAACAAAAAATATATACTGAATATGATTTTACCCCAAAATTCAATATATTGACACAAAATGTAAATGCAAATCCTCCTTTCTCTGCCGGGATCCAGTTGTTTCTGTGAATCGCAGCGATCCTTTGCTTCTCTGTTCTGTAGCTTTTGTCAGTCTGTGAAAATTACCCCAGATTTATTTTCAAATCTATTTACAGTAAATCACAAAGTTCTTCTTCTGTCATATTCATATATCCTCTATGAACAGATAATAGAGTTTGATAATCAATCCACCTGACAGAACAAGAGCCGAACCACTGACTAACATGACATTAGATTGAATGATTTGAACATTTCAGTGTCCTACACTGTAAATTATTTTCCTGCCAGTGTTTTTCTTTTGTTTCCAACCAGAAACCAATTTCATGGCCCTCAGAATATTTTATTTTATGAATATCTGAACATACAATATATTAAAATAAAGAATAAGGCCTCTGTTAAAAAAAAAACCAAAAAATGGTTCTAGCTCCATGCTTTTTAATCAACACTTGAATGTTGATAAGATTAATAAAAAAAAAGGTGAACAATGATTAAAACACAGATGAACTGAGTCCGTTAACACACTCAACGCTCCACAGTCCTGTGTTTTGATCATCACTCTGAATCCCATCTGGATGAAGTCTTTATCTTTATATAGATAAAGATTAGTTTTTTTATTATTATAACGTACACTGTAAAAAAAAAACGTAAATTTACAGGTAACGGCCTGTATTTTTTACAGAAATTTGCCGTTTTGTCATTATACAGCGAATTCCTGTTATTTTACAGATATTTGCTGTAATTTAAAGGTCCACTATTAAATTTACAGGTAATTGCTTGTATTTTGGTTTTACACCAATTTTACATTTTTTTAAGGAAATTGTCTGTATTTTTACAGGGTTATGTGTAATTTTACATAAAATATTCGTAATGTTTTACAGATTTTTTCTGTTAAATTAGAAAACACAGAAAAGAAGGTATAACTGCAGAAATCAGCAGTCATTTAACATGTTTTCCTTGAAGATCATTAAGCATGTGGGTGTTAAAGTGAGTTTTAAGGTTAAATAATAGTATTTCCGTACTATACGGTAAATAACTGTGATAGATCTAATGGTACATTTACTGTAATTTTACTGTAAAATACATTTAAATTTACAGTTTTTGAAAGTGAAAAAGAACAACTCATTGTATAATTTACAGTGAAAAACCGTAAATTGACATTCCCACAATTCCCTGCGTGACCCTTCACATTTGATGTGTTTTTGTTGAAATAACTGTTTCTTCATAGTTTTCTTAGTTTTTTTTTAATCAGTTATGTATATTAGGGTTTTATGTTACATTTAATGTTGTTAAACTAATGTTTATGGCATTTTTAAAATTTCATGTGTTACCATGATGGTGTTTAATGTTTGTGCGAATGACACTGTGCAGTTTCTATATATTAGTATTAACTCTTGTGGAAGAGCTGCTTGTAATGAGCTTTGAATGATCATGTGACTCTCATCACCACTGTGGTTGTTGGTTGTCAGTGTATTACAATGGTACAAAACAGATATTAATACTTCATTAGGTCAGTAAATTAACATTATATCAGATAATGAAAGATAATTTTGTGTAGAATAACAGTAATAAACCATAATTATAGGATAAGAAATAAAAAAATTTTTACAGTTTTTTACAGTTTTTTTCCTGACAGTATTATTCCGTTTTTTAACAGACATTTTCTGGCGCCCCTGCTGCCAGAAAATTACCGTTTTTTTACGTTTTTTTTTTTTTTACAGTGTACCCACATTCAAGTGTTGATAAAAGAGAATGGATGAAGCTGAAATAAAGTAGCCTGGTCCTACCAGACTCTTGTACATTTCATCTGTACAGAAGGAACATGAACATTGAGCAGAAGTAGGAGAGCGGAGCCAGGATAAAAATAAAGGGTTTTTTCTTTTTAAAGCGGAGGGTCTGTTCTTTGATATATTGCATGTTCTGTAAACTCTTAGTTAATAGGCTTGTTTGAGATGAGCAAAATCTGCGCAGAACCGATCACCGGTGATCAACGCAAGATGCATGCCGGTAAGAAATGTGTCCGAGAGCGGTCCGCCTTGCTCTGATGTCATGCAGACTTATGTCAAAAAACTCTCGCGAGCGCAAGGCGCACGTGTCGGATTCTGCAGTCGAGCGCAGTTGCTCTCCACCGACTGCGCTGATCAAAAGCATGATGGGAAACGACTTTGCTGACGACACAGCTTAATGCTCATTGGTTTAAACAACCGTGATGTATTGTTCTCTTTTAAAAAAAATGTATTTTAAAACTCTGGTATCATGTTTTATGTGTATACGTACGTTATGTGTGAATAAACTCTCTGACAGTGCGATATGGGTTATGTGATGTCATTTTTATAGAAAATAAAATAATAAAAACACATGTCTGTATTAAAGAAAAAAATATTGATAAACGCGTATTTGGAATGGAATTAAATAACAAGTACTTTGGGTGTCTTGTTCATTATATTTATTTTCATATAAAAGCAACAGAACTTAAATTACATCCAGTTTATTAGCAACACCTGCACGAGCGTGAATCCCGCGATATCCGCCTTTGATCTCGCAGGAGTCTGATCCACCGTGAGAAGAGAGATCTGTCCATCTTGCCTGCGCTTTTTTCACTCCTCCTCTCACTGCAGCCGCCTACTCTCGACTACAATTCAGGCGAGGCAAGGCGCATCTCAAACAAGCCTAATGTTAGCTAAGCCTCGTCAGAAGTTTAGGATAAAGCTATAGAGGGATTCTGGCAAGTTTTTACATTTTTGTGACATTGAAAAAATTCACCTCCCGATCGCACTAAACGCGTCTCTATAGCACGCACTGTGTTTATCGTCTTATTTATACGCAAAAATGAGTTTCCCCATCGTTGTCACTCCGAGTTCCGTCACCCTCAGGTTCTCGTGGAGGGGACAGATTGGGGTGTGGCAGACGGGACTCTACCTCTACTGAGGTCACGGAGTCTAGACCTCAACTCAGCGATGGTCATGTTCCCACAGTGAGAACATGCGTGCTGTAAGCCCAAACACGCTGAGCAGCGATCATGCCCATCAGAAGATGAGACGGAACGACCGCACCCAGAAATACACGGGCGAGACATCTTTAAAAAGACGTGCCACGTGCAAGCTCTTTTGTGAGAGGACGCTCAGCAGCCTGTGCTGAAGCGGCCAGGGAGAAACACACACGCTGGATGCAGACCACTGCACAGATCAGCAGGCAGGAATGGGAAGCTCGCTGGAAATCGCCTTTACACCAACACAGACTGGAGAGCTGCTCGTCTCGAAGAATACTCGATGACACTCAGAGAATACAGGCTACAGGAGTGAAGAGGATCTCTTGGCTCCGAAGCAAGAAACTTAACTGCGTGATGCTAGCGTACTTCCTTATATACCCACAACATGGGGCGGAGTTACGCTATGCAAATTCCGCAGACCCATGGCATTTTCTTGCCATTGGCTTGTTTTGTAATACTCAAAGGTGATAGGCTTCTAAGCGAAACCCCAATCGTCGTCACTCGACGGAACGTCTCCGTTCCCTACTCGGGAAACGAGGGTTACATACGTAACCGAGACGTTTTACGTGCATAGGATACGCATGGGTTGTTAAGGGTAGGTTTAGTAGTAGTGTGGGGTGCGTGTGTATTATACGTTTGGGTAGAATTAGAGAAATAGAAATAATGCACGTGAAAACTGCGTATCATATGCACGTAAAAATTTTCGCGGATAAATAAGACGATAAACCCACTGCGTGTTATAGAGACACATTTACGTGAGAAAGGGGCTGAATATTTCATATTTTTCTGTTGCTATGCATTATTGATCAAAATATGTGTGTTACTTTCATTTGTTGTTATTTTGTTTGTACATTTTTTTATATACTGAATTTTACATGAAATGTTACCAAATATTTTTAATATTCTAAATTACCATGTAAATAAAGTACAAATGTAAATGTAATAAAATATTCTGGCAGATATTTGACCTGCACAGAGGACTCAAATGAATCAGCTGGATTTTTAATTTTTTTTTTTGACGAAGTTGTATGCAAAAGGAGGTCGACGTAAGAACAACTCTTTAGTTTGAATCAACTGTGTAATGAATCAGTTGAATAAATAATAAATCACATTGTATAATATTTATTACATCCCTTCCTGTGAAATCAAATAAACAAACAAAAAAATGTATTTATTGTTGCATCGTTACATAAATATGAAGATAATTAGAATAAAAGAAATGAAAATTGGCTCAAACTATGGGACACTGATCACCGTAATGCTGAGTTCAAACATAAATATTTTAGGAGTCATCAATTTATGAAGTCAGCTTATGTGATGTTCTCTCAAATTTTCAGTTATTGGCATTCAACATTCAAGATGATGTTCAGTCTATGAAGAATTAAGAATGGCTCTGCCTCTTTTTTTTTTTTTTCTTTTTTTTTTTTTTTTTGCTTGACAAAATGGCACTCAAACCTATAAATTATTCTGAACTTGGGTTTTCAGAGTAAAAAATTAATGGTATGTAAATAGTACAGATTTCTAGATTTTAACAATCAGGTCAAGACATTAAGTTAACTAAAAAGTGTTTGAAACATTCATTGGTTTTATTCACTCATGGTGAAGAAGAGTCCAAAAATACAGGAGCTTGTTGAAAAATGTTGAGTCCGCTGTCGTCTCATTGACAATAAATCCTGGAAAAGGCGTTTGTGGGGTTGGTGGTGCAAATCGTCACACCATACACTATTATGCAAACATTGTATATATATATCATCCTCATGTTGTTTGAAGCATGTAAGACTTCTGTTCATCTTTGGAACACAAATTTAAATATTTTTAATAAAATCTGAGAGCTTCCATTGACAGCAACTCAAGGCCGAGACATTTGAAGAGTCGCTGGTCGTTTCCTTATCAGAGTGTGTTGCTATGAAAGATCACTGAGAGATAATCAGTCATGTTAGTAAAGGCAAGACAGATTAATAATATATGTAGTTTATTTTAAAATGTTAAGAGAGAATTTCCCTCAGATCTGTTATCTGTACTATTACTTATAACAGTAAACCTTCATATTCACACATGCCTGTTTTACTACACAATCTCATGAAAGTGTGTATATACCACAAACTTTTGTTTCTTATGCCATTTATATGGCAAATGTTTTTTCTATTTTGCTTGCATTTGCTACGCACTGTAAACCTCTTGGGTTGGATTAGGAGTGTGGAGTGCGTACTTATTACACGCCATAAAGTGCATAACATATGCATGTAAAAAAATATATTTGCCGTATAAATGGCTCGAGAAATACAATTCACGGTATAAATACGCACTTTCATGAGATCGGCTGGTTTAATCTGCAGAATTAAAAGGCGACTGCCTAAAACTTGCATTTAAAAAATGAATCATTATATTTTTATGATTAATGGCCACACTCTCTTAGGAGCATTACTGCCACCATGAGCCACATTTTACTGTATGTCTGTTTGGAGCTTTTTAATATATCTTTTCTGTAAACGCACTGCATGGATAAGCTCAAAATATCGTCTTCATGCGATCCTTTCAGGGAGAGTCGAGTAAAAGAAAAGGAGGAGTTACTAGAGCATTACTCAAGTGTCCTGTCTTGATAAAACACTGTTCAGTTAATATGAATATATAGTGACATGTTTTGAACAATGTGAAATAATGTTATGGCATCATAAGAAATTTCAGTTTGCTTTTTTTGTAAGATATGGAACTTATCTAAAGTGAAAGCAAAAAATAAGTGTGTGTAGGTCTTTCCACTAGTCTCCACCCCTCAATGACAGCAGGGTATATAATAGACATGAGCCTGTGTGTTGTTATAGAATATCTATAAATATCACTGTAAGAACTTCTACAAGTGAGGAAACTCAGAAAGGTGAGCAAGATATTCTGACATATTTTTAGATAGTCCTATGCTATTATAATACAAATTGTGTCATAATATCAAAGCACATATATGATTTAGTGTGTTTCAGTGTTAGTAGTAAGTGTTGCTGCAGAAGGGCTAAACTAAATTAAAAATTAACCCAAATGAACTCATGACAATTAATTACGTATTCGAACAAGCAAGTAAATAGAGATGCAATGTTGTAATTTTGAAACAATGTTATAACGTTGAATTTATAAAGCAGGAACTTTATATTTTACTCAAGACCAGTTTCTAGGACATAAACTGTACTTGTATTAATGCATTTAACTTTATTAAAGAAAAAAAAATTGAAACAAACAGTAAAAGTTGCATTGCACCAAAGTAATCTATAGGCAGTTAAAAAAAAATGTTTTACACAAATAACAAAATGTTAATAAACTATCATTACTACATAGAGAAGACACGATGTTTTTATACATTAACCCATTTGCCAACATATTTTTGACAGTGTTGGGTCACAAAACTTCATATAAAAAGCTATTCATTTACAACAGTAATGTTGTTGAAGCTCTGGTTTGTGGCGTCATGAAATTAACTAAACGGAAATCATCCGACTGCAGAAATGAAACATCTCTGACCACATCCTGATGATGTGTTGCAATCCTGCAAAATGATTGCATGCAGCTGGTTGAGTGTAAAGGCCACTGCACACTGAGTCCGAAATTCGCATCCGAAATTTTCGCACGTTAAAAAAAAATTTCGACCTCACGTTATTTCAATCACGCTTGCACACTGCCTCCGAAACTTTCGTCCGTAATAAAAACATTCGGATCGGGTTCGATTTTCTGCGTTTTTCGCATCCGTAGCAAGCATTTTGAGAAGTTGAGAGGCTTTGGAAAGAACAGCTCGTTCCGCACATCATTGCACATGCGCAGTCCTTTCAGTTTCGGTTTTTAATTCGATCAAGTGTTTACATGTTCTCTCGATCAGATTAGAAAAGGAATAAACCTCCCCTTTCAATCAGATCGAAATTTCGGATCGATTTAGGTGTGATTGAGCAGCCAATTCGATTACTATTGTATTATAATTAGGTACAAAATATAACCTGTATACAGCTGTTCTGTCTGCCCAGCGCTTCCGCCGGCTGTGTGTGTGTGTGTGTGTACTGCCAGTCTCTGTTCAGGATCGATTGGCTCACGGAAATTTGTAGTCTTCTTTTTAATGTGTGGCTCCAGTATCGCTAGCAAAGCATCAAACTTTTCCACTGACATTCTGAGGTAAATTTTGAATCGCTCTGGATCATTTCGCAACTCCTTGATGGAGCTGAAACTCTCCTTCCTCTCGGCGCAATCGATTGGATGGACCCAATATTTCCCCTTTCTTTTTCTCTTTTTTTATGAAGAGAGAGGGCAACAAAATCATCCTCACTGCTTGACGAATCCATTTTGTATTTTTGCGTTTTTTTTCCGCAAAGGTTTAATAAATACGCATCGGACTCAGTGTGCAAGGTTTCTGTGCGTGAAGTTTTTTTAGGCTGACGAACACGAAAAAACGCATACGAAAATTTCGGACTCAGTGTGCAATGGCCTTAAGTCTAGTTTGTCTTGTTTTTTGGATGTGGTTTACTTCCGGTGTCATTTTGGCGTTAACAACATAGATATACATTCTTGCCCTTACGGTTTAAATGTTTCCTAAAAAAGCCCATGCATTTATACTACCTTCTGTTGTTAACAGATTTGGTCAAATACTTGTGTAAGTACATATAAATAGTAAATACAAATATATGGCCAAAAGTATGTCGACAGCCAATCATTTGCAATTGAAATAGTTAAAATAATTTGTGTAGACTTTGTGAACTTAAAATTAAAAATTTGTGCAATCTTTACTAAACCATTTTAAAAATATTTTTCAACATCATTCACACTGTAATCACATACATTTTTGTTTGAACAATTGTAGTCAAGTCATCTTCATTTATATTACGCTTTTAACAATGTAGATTTTTTCAAAGCAGCTTTACAGAGATAAACATATAATTTAAGGTAACAGAGATTGTTTTGGCTTTTTAGCGGTTCTTGAACAATGTTATTTAAGACGACGGCCTTCTCTCTACACAAACTTTAAACGCGAACCTATGATAAACGCTGATGGCGTTCACATGCGCATTAAGAATTTATTCTGTAGTTATGTACGTTTGAATATATGTGCAGGTTTGTAATTCCCTACAAACCATGCCTAAACAAACTACTTGTAAGGGCCACCCATTGGCCCAACGATAGAAGTCCCAATATTTCGCTCAAAAGAGACTCGCAATCTAGAGATCACGTCGGGGTCACCACTTTGTAAGGCCACCCATCGGCCCAACGACAGAATCCAGCGGTGGGTGAAGGTATAATGCGTGGATGTCTTTTCAGCACTGCAGTGAAGTTTACCTTATTTATTAGAATTTAGGTTTAATATTACTTTAGCTCTACGCTTAATCTGACTCAAGTTTCTAATGATAATCAAATTTAGATTGTGTTTCTTATTAGAAAATAATCATAAATATGATATTTAATATGATATGAAATATGATATATCATTTGATTATTCTGGGTAACCCATACTTTCAATTATTCGTTCATTCGTTCATACAACCAGTGTTATACAAGATGATTGACTTTTTTTCTTTTATATATACTTGGTTGTATATAATCATAATACTTTGAAAAATTGATACTGGAGAACAAGACTTGTTGCTGTTCTGCATTTTGTTTATGTTTTCTATTTATTTCTTGTATTTTTGTGCTGCTGTGATATGTAAATTTACCCCTGGGGATTAATACAGTTTTTCAGATCAAAGTAAAGGACCCGGTGTCGCTTTGAGACGTCACGTCGCGAATGTGCGCTCACGATCACAAACTAGCCAGTTCTGAAATAGTCAGAGGATTCAGTGCAACTATTTTACCCTTAAGACGCCGCTCAATACTAACTCATAACAAAAGGTGTAATATTTTAATAGTCTCAAGATGCAACGTGCAAAGTCAGTGATAGTCAGAAATCAGAAGGTCTCCTTAATGATGTGCTCATGCTCCAATCATCAGTGCCTTCGGTTTGATCTATCCTGGACAGAGATTTGCGGAAACACCAGACTACACATTAGAAACATGATTTCAGAATAATGCAGAATAAATCAAATATAACATTTTATTTTTCAGGTAAAAATGTATCATGCCAATTACACAAGTAAATGATTAAAAGCCAATTCAGTTCAATATTATCAATAAATATTAGATTTTTAATGCACTTGCACTGCTAAGCATCCAACTCGTTGGGTAGCCGTCTTCAAGGAAGCCTATTACTCCTAATGCTAACTAGTAGTGATGTGACATTTGAACCGAGGCGTCGGAGCTTGTGTCGAGAAAAAATGGGCGTGCCAGATGAAGGCTTGTGTTGTTAACATGAAAATCACGTGACTAATGACAAACGAGGCTTCGGTTTGTGTGGATACGTCATCGGTTCGGTCTGAGTGTCGCTACCGGATAAAGCGGTTCGAAACTCGCGCCACCTTGTGGCTGTTGTCAGGAGTTGTAGAAGCAGTTGTTGAGTCAGAGAGTTAGAGAACTCTGATTGTCATTGTCTTTATTGAGTCATATATGTGTTAGGGCTGTATAGCCTACTATATCAGGTTAGCATAGTAATAGTATAGTTATTATTAATTATAGTAGCTATATTATAGTATTGTTATATTATTTAGATAAGATTATTTTGATTTCTTTGTTTTTTTTGGATCTGGACTGGACTGCTTTTTGTGACTCTTCCCTTTTCCTGGTAATGGAGCCAGTTAGAAAGAGGAAATCCTCCCCTGTCTGGCCCTGCATCCTATGTTCATTGTGAAAGGATATTTTCCAAGCCTGGAGAGGTTTTTGTGGAAGTTTTTTTTTTTTTATTAAAATTAAAAATGCTTAAAAATCAAATAATAAATAAAAGTCTCAAAACAACTCCTCAAATGAGAAATCAAATGGCCAAATTATTAAATAACAAATCAAACTCTCAAAATGGCTGCACAGATTATAAATCAAATGCTCAAATGCAAATTAATTTCCTCATTCGTGGAAGCATGAACTGTATCAAAAATCAAGTTAAAACTCATTTGTATTTTATTTTTAATTTTCATTATCAACCCAGTATAAACCTGTCATAATTAAATCTATAAGTAAATGCTCAAATCATATATCAAAAAGACAAAATATAAATCAAATGCTCAAACGGACATCGCAAATGATAAAAAAAAAAAGTTTTGTTATTGCATTTGTGTCCATTATATATATAAAAAAATGATGTCGTCGAAGAGGTAAACACTGGACAGCAGCGGCTGAGGAACCCCGGCCCGTTCCAATAGTCTCAAAGCTCCGCCCACGCAACTTGATTGACATTCCTCATTTGAATTATCCTTTGCAGTTTCCGGCTACCGTTTGAGCATTTGATTTATCATTTGCGATGTCCGTTTGAGCATTAGGAGATTTGGTTCTTTCTCATTATTTGGCTCATTGGGAGCATGTACAGGTTGAATAGGAGTGGCCCAAAAATTTAGCTTTGAGGGACTCCGCATGTCATGGACGTCCACTCAGACTTATGGTCTCCTATACTCACATAATAACCTCTCCCTTCTAATTATGACCTGAACCATTTTAGGACTATCCCAGAAAGCCCCAGCCAGTTTTCCAGCCTGTCAAGAAGTATGTTGTGATCGACAGTGTCAAATGCAGCACTGAGGTCGAGTAGTACCAGCACTGATAATTTGCCTTTATCAGTATTTAAGTGAATATCGTTTATTATCTTTATGAGCGCTGTCTCTGTGCTGTGATGCGATCGGAAACCAGATTGAAAATTGTCAAAGTATCCATTCGAGCTTAAGAATTTGTTCAGCTGATTGAAGACAACTTTTTCAATGATCTTGCCTATGAAAGGAAGATTTGAGATCGGTCTATAGTTGCTTAATATAGTCTTATCCAGATTGCACTTTTTCAGGAGGGGCTTGACAACTGCAGTTTTCAGGGAGTTTGTAATTGTGGCATTTACCACTTCTAGGAGAAACTGCTTCTAAACAGTTTAACACACTTTTGAAAAAAAAAAAGATGTGGGAAGTGCGTCAAGGGCACAGGTTGGTGTTTTAAAGTGATGTACAGTTTCTTACAAAATTAAATTGATCATCAATCACAACTCTAAGGTTCCAGACTGACCTTGATGGAGTTATGGATGATGAATCTAGCTGAATGGAGAAGTTGTGTGGTAGTGTTGGGTTGGCCGGGACCACAAGCAGCTCTGTCTTCGCAAGGATTAGTTGAAGGTGGTGGTCCTTCATCCAGCCAGAGATGACTCTCTGTCAAGCTGAGATGCGAGCAGCTACCATCGGATCATCAGGCTGGAATGAGAGGTAGAGTTGTGTGTCATCAGCGTATAAGTGATAGGAAAATCCATGTTTCTGAATCACAGATCCTAATTGAGATGTCATAGGGATCCTAAAATCCGTATCCTAAAAGAGGTGTCATAGGGAGCAGACAGATCCAGCAGGATGAGAACTGAGGATTTGGAAGCTGCTCTTGCCAGTCTCAGAGCTTTAATTACCGAGAGCAGGGCAGTCTCATTTGAGTGTCCACTTTTGACACCAGACTGGTTGTTGTCCATGAGGTTGTTCTGTGTAAGAAAGGAAGAGATTTGGTTGAAAACAACGTGTTCAACTGTTTTTGCGATGAATGGAAGAAGGGATACCAGATGTCACATCTGAGATGTGGTATTTTCCAGATGTGCTCGATTTAGAGTGGATTTCTTAAGCAGTGGGGTTACCCAAGCCTGCTTAATTGCTGTGGGAAAGATAACAGTGTGTAGAGAGGAGCAGACAGTCTACTAATACTCTAATGACAGTTAGTTGACATGTAGTTGAAAAGTTACTTATAGTTAGTAGAATGTCTAAAGTGGACTATCGAAATAAAGTGTTACCCAATATTTATATATTGTATGTGATAAATTGTGTGGTGAAGAGACAATTTTCCACAAAGTGGAAATTAAAGTCAAATCATGTCGGTTTTGAATTTAAATCAAAGACCATGAAGGACTGAAAATAACATGGCAAAAAGTAGCTAACTCAAAAACTGTCGATTAAACAATTCCAGACACAGCTTTGCCATCTTCTTTATCAGTACCGCCACTATCTAAACGCAGAGTACGCAGTGGCGTCACCGTTTTCACAGATTCACATTTTGAAATTTACACAGAGATGATAACGGTTTCAAAAACTTGCACTTTGAAATCTGTTTCAAAGTTTGCGTTCTCAGGCCACCAGAACTCATTAAAAGTTTTCTATTTTCAGTTGAAAACGCTGTCGTGTAAGTTAATAATTAATGATTCTCATAGCGGAAATGAATAAATTAAAAATATACCTAAGATGGACAATGACTTTATTCTAGATATGCTGTACAGAAGAAGAAGAAAAACAATCATTGTTGCATTCATTTTCTTATATCACTGTAAAGCTGCTTTATAAAAAGCTCTATATAAATAAATGTGACTTGACTTGCAACAACAACAAAACCAGATCAGATCAGAAACACTGATATTCATCAATAAGAGAAACTAGCAGGATATTTCAGGACACACTGAAGGAGTTTGCTGGAAAACTTGGTGAAGTGAAAGAGAACATAAACAGTTTCCAGACTATCACCCGAAGGCAAAAGAGGAACCGGAAAGTTTTGAGTAAGTATGAGTAAGTCTGTTGTTCCTTGTAAACTCATATTGAAATGAAACTCATAGGTAAATAAATGTAGCATATTAATATAATCAGTATTATTTAAAAAAGTATTATTTACTAATTTATTATTATATAATTAGTATTTCAGTCACAGCGAATCCCTCTTCAGACGCTCTTCACTCTCTCCAGGTGGGAAACAAAATTATGATCATATTCCCATGACACACAGGTTATATAATTTGGTTGTGTATTTATTTTACTTGTGTAGTTTTTAGAAATTATGCGACTAAATCTGACTGAATTGTGAACATGAATTCATTTAGATAATTGATTAGTTCAAAATAAACATTTTAATTAAAAAAGATAAACAAATAGGATTTTTTTTTTTTTTTTAAACAAAAAATGATTTGGAATGAAAACATGAATGATTTTGAAAGCGTACAGTCAGTCTGTGGTTTTAATTCAGCGAGTGAAATAAAGATTGATAACTTTTGAATTGTAGATGTTTTTCTAATGGTGATTTTTCTCAGTGTGTTTGGCAGATCTGAACACACACACACACACACACACACACACACACACACACACACACACACACACACACACACACACACACAGCAGTGTCTCTGATCACAGTGTTCGACATCGTCCTTCAGTCCAGCGTGAGTCTTACTTTCATTTAGCAAAATCTGAGCCATGGTTTGATCTGGGAGTTGTTGTTGTTGTTGTATTTAAAAAAAAAAAATTTTTTGTATGTTGGCATTATGGATTAATTAAATTGAAATTATTTAATTTTCTAACATTGATTCGATATCCTTTACTTTATTGTCACGTCATTGACCAACCTGATCTTACAACAATTCTTATGAATTTTACGAGGTGCCCAATCGTATGAATTAGACACCTCGTACTCACTCGTATTGGTCGTGAGATAGTGTTGGCATTGACACAAGTGTACAAGCAGTGAACATATTTTATGCATAGATTCTTGCAGGAATACAGAACAAAGAATGAGACATTCAACTTCAATAAATACACACACAAAATCATTGCATACTTGTAGTATCTTCACTATAAATCAGACTACGACATACATTGAGTTATAGTTTTCACTTTACTTCTGTTTGCAGCAGTTCAGCAACAGACACTCATGGGGGCATCTTCTTCAACAGGTCAGAACACACACACACACACATACACACACACGTTGGTGCAACAGCATTATGAGGACTCTCCATAGGCGTAATGGTTTTTATACTGTACAAACTATATATTCTGTCCCCTTACACACACACACACACACACACACACACACACACACTGCCCCCATCCCTAAACCTACCCATCACAGGAGACATGCTGCATTTTAATTTTTTTTATAAAACATTGTTTTTTATGTTTTTTAAGCCATTTGATTTATGAGGACTTTTGACGTGTCCTCATAAAAGACCCATAAGTTGTAATACCAGTGTAATACACATGTCATTATACAAATTTGTGTCCTCATAAATCACATAAACCAACCCACACACACACACACACACACACACACACACACACACACACACACTTGTAATACAAACACGACACCTAGTGGTTACTCCAAGATACTACAATAGGCTACTTCTATTGCAGCACTATTATATTGTTAGTTATGAATGATCATAGAGTAATCTGTGAAAATGCTTACTGTCTGTTACAGTTGAAGTGAATCGAGCAGAAGTGATGTCTCAACAGTAAGTATTTCTTATGTATGACTTTATCTTTATTAACTTTATAATCGACTGATAATTTGTTTCATTTGTTAATATTAATTAACTACATTAGTTAACAAACTATTATTACAGCATTTTATTCATCTTAGTTAATTCCCCCCCAAAAAAAAAATCAAAAGTTACTGGTGAAGTGTACGAGAAGTTTATATGGACAGTGTAACTTTTACTGTATTCAGAATGTTTTTGCGTAGACCATTCTATTATTATCATCATTTTTATCAGTGCATTTTTATAATATTGTATTCAACACCCCAAGTATGAGCGGTGATTAAAACACATGATTGTAGTTCAGTGAGTTGAACTAGCGCAGGTTCTGCCAGTAGAGGACACTGGTGTAACGTTAGCAATGATGGACATCTGAGACGGAGAGAAGTTATCAAGAGAAGGAGAGAAAAACTACAACACAGCCTCTATTAGACAATGGATTAACTAATGTTAACAAAGGAGCCTTTATTGTGAAGGTTTATAGTGTTGGTGTTAGTTTGATATAGTGCAAAAGTACATCATGACAATTACAGTTTGCATAAAGGTTAATAGAATATGTGCACTTTGGCTGATAAAACCATAAAATAGACAAAACATATATCCAGTGATGTCTACTTCTGAAAAATGTTTTGATATTTCAGGGAACTTGAAGCTCTTGGTGACAAATTGCAGCAGAGCATTGAGAGACTGAACTCAGAAGATTTTGACAGAAATGATCAAACTCTCACTGATAAAATACAGGATCTTGAATCCATGTACAACAAAACTACAGTGAACAGTTCAGATCTGACTGATGCTGTTAGCAGTGCATCATCAAACATGGCCAAGATGATTAAGGTTCTGCGTACAATTTATTACACAGTAATAAAGCTTCAGCAGATGGAGAATATATATTCTGGTCAGAATAACGAAATACTGAGAAGAGTGAGATCCGTGAATATGGAGAGAATTGCCAAAACTCTTGAAATGTATAAGCAATGCACAAGCAAAATTGATACTCTAATAACAGATCTTGATCATTACAACAACACAGAACAAAACACGTCAGAAGCAGAAGAAGTGAAATCAGAAACATTGAAAGTGATTCCTCAGATGAGAAAAACAGCTGATCACATTCAGGAGACTGTGAATGAAATTAAACATGGCTAAAAATAAATTAACAAATTAAAATCTGACTGGTTTTAGTCATCATCTGGTATTATTATATAGATCACTCTAAACTGAAATCTTTAAATGTGTGTGCATGTATTGATGTATAAAATCATACAGAAAGTGTTCAGTCTGTGAAAGCAGTGAATTCTGAATTATAGAAGTTAATATAGAAGTTTACATATTCTGGTATTTTCTACTGTAGATCTGATGATTTCAGGACTAAACTCTCACATTACAGCAGAGGATTCTCTTATCAGAGAATAGTGACGCAAATGTACTTTCTTTTACATTAAGTTTGTAATATGTGATTAAATTCTGAATGTTTAATCAAACTTTTGTTCTTGTTTTTATGACATTGGATAAACTATATTTGTCTTGTAAATTAAACACTTGCTCTGGAGTTTAGATTCTGTTTATTTCTTGTGAAATTCTTCAGGTATTCATTTTAATTGCCCTTTTTGTTCTATATGTGACTGCTTTGTAATGTAATGTAAAATAAAAACTATAATCATACTTTCCCAGCTGATGCAGAACAACTGTGTGATCTTGTATAAATAAACATGGGAAGATAAAGGAATTTACTGTGTGAAATGTTTAATTGTTAATAAAAAATATAGTTTAAATAATGTTTCAGGAACATCATTCATAACAACTGGAAACAAAAAAACCTGGATATCAACAGTTTTGAGATACATTAAATACTTTAAACATTAAATCTTTTAGATTTTTTATTAAATACAAATAAAATACACTAATGCATATAACTGGGTAGAAAACTAAGTTAACTAAATTAAAATATTTCATTACAATAAGCACAGGGACTCGGATGAATCTATAAACTGGTGATTATTTTTAGCAAGGTCAATCAAATTCTGAAAATCAGAAATATGATATGCAGTACATGTCTATTAGCTCTCA
The DNA here is from genome assembly GCA_031834385.1 of Semotilus atromaculatus. Classification (NCBI taxonomy): domain Eukaryota; kingdom Metazoa; phylum Chordata; class Actinopteri; order Cypriniformes; family Leuciscidae; genus Semotilus; species Semotilus atromaculatus. The sequence continues at coordinate 38,940,144 of JAULUF010000009.1, read as the reverse complement.
TTAGAGTACTAGTCGAGTAATGTTTGGGTTCGTAGAATAAGTTGACATGTAGTTGCAAAGTTACTGTACTTATAGTCAGTGAATGTCTGTTGAGGAGCATCACAATAAAGAGTTATCAAATATTAAACAGAAATCTACTATAATGAGTGATAGTTGACATTGTTGTGAAAAATGCAATTTGTTCAGTTATTCTCAATATGAGTTGCAAGACTTTATAAATAGTCTTTTATTTACAACTTTATAATGAGTTGCAAGCTTTCCTGTGAAATTGATTCTTGTTGCATCACTGCATAAATATAAAAATAATTAGAATAATAGAAATGAAAATTGGGCCAACCAATGGGACACTGATCACCATAATGCTGAGTTCAAACATTTTTTAGGAAAATCGACCTCAATTTATGAAGTCAGCTTATGTGATGTTCTCTCATATTTTTCAGTCATTGGCATTCAACATTCAAGATGATGTTTAGTCTATCAAGAATTAAGAATGGCTCTGCCTCTCAATTTTTTTTTAATTGTATAGTGTGGTTGGATACATTCATTGGTTTTATTCACTCATGGTGAAGAAGAGTCCAAAAATACAGGAGCTTGTTGAAAAATGTGGAGTCCGCTGTCGTCTCATTGACAATACTACTGGAAAAGCGTTGGTGGGGTTACAGGAACATGTTCTGGATAATGCAGACACAGGAGAGGAAGATGAATAGTGACTTTATTAAACAATGGTGCAGTGATGAGAGTCTACATCAGGGTTCCTCAAACTCAGTCCTGCACAGTTTAGCTCCAACACTAATCAAACACACCTGAGCAAGCTAATCAAGGTCTTCAGGATCACTAGAAACTCACAGCTAGGCGTTTGATCAGGGATGGAGCTGAACTGTGCAGGACAGTGGCCCTCCAGGACCGAGTTTGAGGAACCCTGCTCTACACGGAGATCTTGATGGAGACTCATACCCCCTTTCCACCAACAAGAACCAGGTGCTGGTTCAGAGCTAGAGCTAGTGCCGGTTCAGAGTTGGTTCGACTGGTGAGCCTCCAAAGAACCGGTTTGCTTTTCCACAACAGCTAAAGAGCCAGCACAGAGCCAGGTCTTACGTCACTGTCTACATCTCATCTTTCCCAGCAACGTTAGCGCGGTCGTGCCAAACACAAACACACCATCAACAATGGCGGACGTTGCTTGGCTGTTGATGTTCATGGCTTTGCGGATCTACATCGGCATCCAAACACGGCGGATCCAAAGTGTTCGCGCGGCTCACTTACAAGACGGAGATTACAAGCGAGAGTAACGGTATGTACATAACATTTCTTTTTAACAATAAGATGCCGACTTAGCCTGAGATTTATATTTTAGCCTCAGCATGTTGCTAACCTCCTAGCATCGACTTTGCTGATAATCGTTTACATTGCAGTTAAATAAAAATGTATTGAGCATTGGTTGAATACGTTTTCCGACGCCGTTTTGTGAAAACTCGTATGTACAGTACTGTGCAAAAGTTTTAGATCGGTAAGATTTTTTATGTTTTTAAAAGAAGTCTCTTCTGCTCACCAAGGCTGCAATTATTTGATAAAAAAAAAAAAAAAAACAGTAATATTGTGAAATATTATTACAATTTAAAACAGCAGTTTTCTATGTGAATATACAGTAAAGTGTAATTTATTCCTGTGATGAAAGCTGAATTTTCATCATCATTACTCCAGTCTTCAGTGTCACATCGCGGGTCGAAACTACGGTAAAGAACGAAGTAGCTCATCTGCTTCGAGCCGAAATAGCGAAACTATTGAGAAAAGGGCCTTTATCTCAAGCTCAGAGCAAAGGAGGTCCATACAGCAGATATTTTCTGGTATCGAAAAAAGACGGGGGTCTCAGACCCTTTTTTTATATGTTTTTATAACATAGTCTGCCTCATGGGACATTGATTTATAACGATAACCAAGAACACACACAGAAGTCTTCGTCCGATTGTAAGTATTTTAAAGTGCTTATAATTTAGGTCAGATTTGACTATTACCTAACCTGAGAATAATACAAATAAGGTAAAGGTGTCAAATTATGCACCATAAAAGTCCGTTCAAGAGCATGAAGACACGAAAGAGACCAGAGCCGTCAGTTCACCAAAAGCCAGATATGACAATCTCTGATGACATCATCAAATCTTTATGTCAGTCCTGTTAAACCTGTAAGACGTTGGAACATAAATGAAAATCTTTTAAATAAAATCTGAGAGCTTCCATTGACAGCAACACAACTCAAGACCGAGATATTTTAAGAGTCGCTGGTCGTTTCCTTATCAGAGTGTGTTGCTATGAAAGATCACTGAGAGATAGTCATGGTCATGTTAGTAATAAAGGCAAGAAAGATTAATATATGTAGTATTTAGTTTATTTTAAAATGTTAAGAGAGAATGTCCCTCAGATGTGTTAAATTATTTATAACAGTAAACCTTCATAGTCACACATGCCTGTTTTATCTGCAGAAAAACTGCTTAATACTTGCATTTCAAAATTAATCAATATATTATTTTGATTAATGCCCACACTTTAATTTGAAGCATTACTGCATTACTGCCACTTACTGTACAAAGTATACCCTGTGCAAAAAAAAAAAAAAAAAATATATATATATATATATATATATATATATACAGGTCCTTCTAAAACAATGTGCATATTGTGATAAAGTTCATTATTTTCCATAATGTAATGATACAAATTAAACTTTCATATATTTTAGATTCATTGCACTGTCAGGGTTCTGTCACTTCTGTCTAGTCTATTTCTTGGTTTTGTGACAGAGCCCTGACACTCCTGTTTTGTCTTGGTTTACACTAGCTGTGTGCTTTTATGTTGTCATGTTTTGTGTGAACACGTGGCTTATGAGTGTTTTCATTAGCTGCGTGTTCATGTCTAGTTTTGTGTGAGCACATGGCTGGTGATTAGTTTTACTGGCCATGTGCTTGTGTTCAAGTCATGTTTGGTGTGAGCACATGGCTTGTCATGCACGTTTTCTTGTGCCATGTGCTCTCCTGTTGATTGTCTAGCCCCTCCCTTCTTGTTACCTGATTATTGATTCATTTGCCCCACCTGTCCTCCCTCGTTACCTCCTTTGTTTGGTTTCCCTATTTATTCTCCCTGTGTTTGCAGTCCTGTGCTGTTTCGTCATATGTACCTGGTGTGTTACCCCTTGTGTCAAGTCAAGTCAAGTCAAGTCAAGTCAAGTCAAGTCAAGTCAAGTCAAGTCTTCTGTTTTCCACTACGGGGTAGTTTTGTTTGTATTTTGTTTTATTATTATCATTAAAAGACCCATCATCTCTGCACCTGAGTCCTCGCTTCATTTCCTCAACCCCACACCTGACATGCACACCAACTGAAATATTTCAGGTCTTTTATTGTTTTAATACTGATGATTTTGGCATACAGCTCATGAAAACCCAAAATTCCTATCTAAAAAAATTAGCTTATTTTATCCGACCAATAAAAGAAGTGTTTTTAATACAAAAAAAGTCAACCTTCAAATAATTATGTTCAGTTATGCACTCAATACTTGGTTTTGCAGAAATGACTGCTTCATTGCGGTGTGGCATGGAGGCGATCAGCCTGTGGCACTGCTGAGGTGTTATGGAGGCCCAGGATGCTTCGATAGCGGCCTTAAGCTCATCCAGAGTGTTGGGTCTTGCGTCTCTCAACTTTCTCTTCACAATGTCCCACAGATTCTCTATGGGGTTCAGGTCAGGAGAGTTGGCAGGTCAATTGAGCACAGTAAACCATTTACCAGTGGTTTTGGCACTGTGAGCAGGTGCCAGGTCGTGCTGAAAAATTAAATCTTCATCTCCATAAAGCTTTTCAGCAGATGGAAGCATGAAGTGCTCCAAAATCTCCTGATAGCTGCACTGACCCTGCCCTTGATAAAACACAGTGGACCAACACCAGCAGCTGACATGGCACCCCAGACCATCACTGACTGTGGGTACTTGACACTGGACTTCAGGCATTTTGGCATTTCCTTCTCCCCAGTCTTCCTCCAGACTCTGGTGCCTTGATTTCCGAATGACATGCAAAATTTGCTTTCATCCGAAAAAAACTGAACAACAGTCCAGTGCTGCTTCTCTGTAGCCCAGGTCAGGCGCTTCTGCCGCTGTTTCTGGTTCAAAAGTGTCTTGACCTGGGGAATGCGGCACCTGTAGCCCATGTCCTGCACACGCCTGTGCACGGTGGCTCTGGATGTTTCTACTCCAGACTCAGTCCACTGCTTCCACAGGTCCCCCAAGGTCTGGAATCGGTCCTTCTCCACAATCTTCCTCAGGGTCCGCTCACCTCTTCTCGTTGTGCAGCGTTTTTTGCCACACTTTTTCCTTCCCACAGACTTCCCACTGAGGTGCCTTGATACAGCACTCTGCACTCTAAAAAATGATGTGTTGGATTTACTTAAAATATATATGCACCATTTTTGCATCATACTTTTTAAGTAATCCCAACTTGGAATAATTTTACTCAAAATTAACAAGAAAACCTTTGTTATATGTACTTAAATATTTGAGTTCACACAACATTCTTTACTTAAAAATATATGCATCACATTACATATATTTTTAAGTAAAGAATGTAACGTGAACTCAAATATTTAAGTACATATAACAAAGGTTTACTTGTTAATTTTATGTAAAATTATTCCAAGTTGGGATTACTTAAAAAGTATGACGCAAAAATGGTGCATATATATTTTAAGTAAATCCAACACAGTGCAGGCCATGTGAGATCAAAACAAATCTTAGTTCTGTTAACTTAACATTTAAGCTCAATTATACAGTATATAAAAATAAGACAATTAAATGAGTTGAACCAACCATTTTTACTTATTTTAGATCTTCAGCTATTGGTCTGATTACTGCACTACTCCAGTACATTCAGTGTCTTAAAATAAATTAAACATGCAAATCACACACAATAAAGCATTTAACTTTATTATTTTTTTATTTATTTTTTTGCCAAAGGCTTGAAAGCCTGAAACCACACTTGAAATGTAACAAAATGTGGCAAATCGACAAATGGAAAATCACTTTTAACAGGTCACGTGTTCACCTTTACAATACTTCTCAAAAGATTTACATTTTTCCAACATTTACTTTTGGAACATACAAAAAACCTCTTAAAGGACAATGTTGGTTACCGAGTTGATAGTTCTCTGGGATGCGTTTTTCATGATAATCGAATGTAAAGAGTTTTATCTCTAAAAACAGATTAGCTTATAACGCTAGTATATGGGGCATAGAATAAGCAAAAGTAAATCGCTAGATATTAATACCACTAACAAGGCTCAAAATAGCCTCACACTAACACGGCAGCATAATGAGGGTCCCTACATGCAAACCGAAGCATTGAGAACTGTGTAAGTGTACAGTTTAAAAAGAAGATACTTTATAAAGACAGTAAATTACGCGTATACAGGCAGGAGCCATCTTGGAAAACAGTCTCGACTAGTCGGGCCACGAACGCCGTGCTAAGTGAGATGAACTGTGACTTGGAATCTCATATGGTCCATTGTTTCCAGAAGAAACTATTTTAATAAATAGATATAATTCATGCATTTCCATGCAATTAGTTTCACAAACGTAATTCCTATCGACCAGCTCACTTAGCACGGTGTTCGTGACTCAGCTAGTCGAGTTTTCCAAGATGGCTCCTGCCTGTATACGCCATAGACATAATAAATACATAGACGCCCTATTGGCCGCTGGAGCGTCGTCAACGGCACCGCCATATTGCAGATGGCAACTTTTCCATATCTCTCATATTATATTGAGAAATGAGAAAAATGCCTTTTTCGTGTGCTGCTTGAGGCTGTACAAATCGCCACACAATTGAAAACAGCTCTCCAGGAATTACCTTTCACAAGCAAGACTGAACATTTGTTTCTGGTTGTATTTGGTCATGATATAATTAGTAATAGTAACGTTCAGAGGAGAAAGGCCACGAAATTTAAAAATACTGCTGTTATTGTGTCACGAAATGTAGTTTTAATAGGTTTTCAGTCGACAATGTAGTTGTTTAAAGTTCAAATCTGTGGTTTATTTATAAAGATAGCGCCTATATAAAATTTTTATCTGACGTTTTCGGAGTTGTGAAATCCAGGAGATCACCGCAAGATCAGCGGGCACTCAGCGCTCATGTACCCCGCCTGGAACAGTTGTACCTCGGCTAGTCCTTCTGACGTTTGCCGCTGGCTCGGATGTCTCTAGTCTAAGTGCTTAAACATGAGATATAATTCATCTTGTGTATATCTAACGGGCGATCTTTGGTCTCATTAATCTATCAATTGTTCACTGGCAAATCGTTTTGGCTGAGGGCAAAGTGAAGTTTCATGACTTTATATTTAGGCTATTTTAACATTGTATCCTGCTGTGTGTTTGACTGAATCGTTTACTTTATTTCTTGTCTTGTAGCTTCTTATACCTTTTAGGCTACTTATACTGTTATAGCATAATGGCTATTACTGATCAATAAAACTGGAATTTAACAAAAAGAGTAAAATATAAGTCACAATGTAACTTATTTTTATTGCCTATATTCTGTAATTGATATTTCTATTGCTATTATTATAGTATTGTACATGAACTATATGCTATTATCAATATTTTTATGATTGTATTATTGTACTTATTATATTATATAACTATACTATTCATTACTATTTTATTTGCTGTATACTGTTTGTTTATTTTATTGACTAAACTATTTACTATTACTTCTCACTTTATCTTATATTTACTGTTTGCATTGCACTGTAGTTGTACCATAACATGTATTACCATAAAGGATCCATCAGTTATCTTTGTTATTGCTAAAATGGGTCAATCACAGAAAATGCTTTTTCCACAATAAGAAAACTTTATTTCAGCCAGATACATGACAAGCCTGAGCTTTGACAATTCCTTATTAAAAAATATTGTATAAGTCTATACAATTTGCTTGTCATCTATCATATTATATGAAATAAAGTTTTCTTATTGTGGAAAAAAGCATTTTCTGTGATTGACCCATTTTAGCAATAACAAAGATAACTGATGGATCCTTTATGGTAATACATATGTTATGGTACAACTAGTGCAATGCAAATAGTAAATATAAGATAAAGTGAGGTAATAGTAAATAGTTTAGTCAATAAAATAAACAAACAAACAGTATACAGCAAGTAAAATAGTAATGAATAGTATAATTACATAATATCATAAGTACAATAATACAATCATAAAAATATTGACAATAGCATATAGTTGATGTATAATACTATAATAATAGCAATATAAATATCAATTACATAATATAGACAATAAAAAATAAGTTAAATAGTGACTTATATTTAACTCTTTTTTGTAAAATGTCAGTTTTATTGATCAGTAATAGTAATAGCCATTATGACACTATAAGTAGCCTTAAAGGTATAAGAAGCTACAAGACAAGAAATAAAGTAAAGGATTCAGTCAAACACACAGCAGGACACAATGTTAAAATAGCCTAAATATAAAGTTATGAAACTTCACTTTGCCCTCAGCCAAAACGATTTGCCAGGGAACAAATGATAGATTAATGAGACCAAAGATCGCCCGTTAGATAAGACGAATTATATCTCATGTTTAAGCACTTAGACTAGAGACATCCGAGCCAGCGGCACACGTCAGAAGCACTAGCCGAGGTACGGCTGTTCCAGGCGGGGTTCATGAGCACTGAGCGCCCGCTGATCTTGCGGTGATCTCCTGGATTTCACTCCGAACTCCGAAAACGTCAGATACAGTTTTTAAATAGGCGCTATCTTTATAAATAAACCGCATAAATAAAACTGAAAAAGTATTAAAACTACATTTCGTGACACAATAACAGTAGTATTTTTAAATTTCGCGGCCTTTCTCCTCTGACGTTACTAATTAACGTTATATCATGACCAAATACAACCAGAAACAAATGTTCAGTCTTGCTTGTCGAGGCCTGTTTTCTGAAATTCAGTTTAAAAGTTAATTTCGTGACCAAAAATGCAATAAACGATCGAGTGTACCTTAGGTTAAAAAAAAAGTGAAGCTTACCTCTTTTCAGCGTCTTCACATATGTGCTTCACAAAATGGCTCAAATTTTTGGCTGGAAAGGCATCACGGGAAATTGCATATCACGTGGCTCGTATAGTTACTTAAAATTTTATGCTCCATTTACTTAATTTTGAACCAATTATTATAGTAGTTGACATGACTTATGTTTTTTCATTTTATTTATGCATACATTTAAGTTCACCTATTAACTTATATTTTTGTGTTACACACACTGTATATGTTAAGTAGAGGTTGAAAAGTTACAAATACTTAATTTTTTGTGTTTAATCTAATTACTTTTATAAGTAATGGTTGTTCAGCCAACGAATCGTTTTTTAGAGTGTGGGAACAGCCTATTTGTTCAGAAATTTCTTTCTGTGTCTTACCCTCTTGCTTGAGGGTGTCAATGATGGCCTTCTGGACAGCAGTCAGGTCGGCAGTCTTACCCATGATTGCGGTTTTGAGTAATGAAACAGGCTGGGAGTTTTTAAAAGCCTCAGGAATCTTTTGCAGGTGTTTAGAGTTAATTAGTTGATTCAGATGATTAGGTTAATAGCTCGTTTAGAGAACCTTTTCATGATGTGCTCATTTTTTTTGATGGGAATTTTGGGTTTTCATGAGCTGTATGCCAAAATCATCAGTATTAAAACAATAAAAGACCTGAAATATTTCAGTTGGTGTGCAATGAATCTAAAATATATGAAAGTTTAATTTTTATCATTACATTATGGAAAATAATTAACTTTATCACAATATGCAAATTTTTTGAGAAGGACCTGTATATAGTATATACTGAATTTTACATGAAATGTTACCAAATAAAACATGTATTTGATGTAATAATTCACTTTATTACCATGTAAATAAAGTACAAATGTAAATGAAATAAAATATTCTGGCAGATATTTGATGATTTATAATGCTGAGTTCAAACATAAATATTTTAGGAGTCATCAATTTATCAATTTATGAAGTCAGCTTATGTGATGTTCTCTCAAATTTTCAGTTATTGGCATTCAACATTCAAGATGATGTTCAGTCTATTAAGAATTAAGAATGGCTCTGCCTCTTTTTCTTTTTTCTTTTTTTTTTTTGCTAGACAAAATGGCACTCAAACCTATAAATTATTCTGAACTTGGGTTTTCAGAGTAAAAAATTAATGGTATGTAAATAGTACAGATTTCTAGATTTGAACAATTAGGTTAAGACATTAAGTTAACTAAAAAGTGTTTGAAACATTCATTGGTTTTATTCACTTATGGTGAAGAAGAGTCCAAAAATACATGAGCTTGTTGAAAAATGTGAGTCCGCTGTCGTCTCATTGACAATAAATCCTGGAAAAGGCGTTTGTGGGGTTGGTGGTGCAAATCGTCACACCATACACTATTATGCAAACATTGAGATATGTCTGTAATATACTGTACTGTATATATCATCCTCATGTAGTTTGAAGCCTGTAAGACTTCTGTTCATCTTTGGAACACAAATTTAAATATTTTTAATAAAATCTGAGAGCTTCCATTGACAGCAACTCAAGGCCGAGACATTTGAAGAGTCGCTGGTCGTTTCCTTATCAGAGTGTGTTGCTATGAAAGATCACTGAGAGATAATCAGTCATGTTAGTAATAAAGGCAAGACAGACTAATAATATATGTAGTTTATTTTAAAATGTTAAGAGAGAATTTCCCTGAGATCTGTTATCTATTCTAACAGTAAACCTTCATATTCACACATGCCTGTTTTACAACACGATCTCATGAAAGTGTGTATATACCACACATTTTATTTCTCATGCCATTTATATGGCAAAAATGATTTCTATTTTGCTTGCATTTGCTACGCACTGTAAACCTCTTGGGTTGGATTAGGAGTGTGGAGTGCGTACTTATTACACGCCATAAAGTGCTGGTTTAATCTGCAGAATTAAAAGGCGACTGCCTAAAACTTGCATTTAAAAATGAATCATTATATTTTTATGATTAATGGCCACACTCTCTTAGGAGCATTACTGCCACCATGAGCTGCATTTTACTGTATGTCTGTTTGGAGCTTTTTTATATATATCTTCTGTAAACGCACTGCATGGATAAGCTCAAAATATCGTCTTCATGCGATCCTTTCAGGGAGAGTCGAGTAAAAGAAAAGGAGGAGTTACTAGAGCATTACTCAAGTGTCCTGTCTTGATAAAACACTGTTCAGTTAATATGAATATATAGTGACATGTTTTGAACAATGTGAAATAATGTTATGGCATCATAAGAAATTTCAGTTTGCTTTTTTTGTAAGATATGGAACTTATCTAAAGTGAAAGAAAAATAAGTGTGTGTAAGTCTTTCCACTAGTCTCCACCCCTCAATGACAGCAGGGCATATAATAGACATGAGCCTGTGTGTTGTTATAGAATATCTATAAATATCACTGTAAGAACTTCTACAAGTGAGGAAACTCAGAAAGGTGAGCAAGATATTCTGACATATTTTTAAATAGTCCTATGCTATTATAATACAAATTGTGTCATAATATCAAAGCACATATATTATTTAGTGTGTTTCAGTGTTAGTAGTAAGTGTTTGCAGCAGGGCTAAACTAAATAAAAAATTAACCCAAATGAACTCATGAAAATTAATTACGTATTCGAACAAGCAAGTAAATAGAGATGCAATGTTGTAATTTTGAAACAATGTTATGATGTTGAATTTGTAAAGCAGGAACTTTATATTTTACTCAAGACCAGTTTCTAGGACATAAACTGTACTTGTATTAATGCATTTAACTTTATTAAAGAAAAAAATTTGAAACAAACAGTAAAAGTTGCATTGCACCAAAGTAATCTATAGGCTACAGTTAAAAAAAAAAAAATTACACAAATAACAAAATGTTAATAAACTAGCATTACTACATAGAGAAGACACAATGTTTTTATACATTAACCAACATATTTTTGACAGTGTTGGGTCACAAAACTTCATATAAAAAGCTATTCATTTACAACAGTAATGTTGTTGAAGCTCTGTTTGTGGCGTCATGAAATTAACTAAACGGAAATCATCCGACTGCAGAATGAAACATCTCTGACCACATCCTGATGATGTGTTGCAATCCTGCAAAATGATTGCATGCAGCTGGTTGAGTGTAAAGGCCATTGCACACTGAGTCCGAAATTCGCATCCGAAATTTTCGCACGTTAAAAAAAGTTTCGACCTCACGTTATTTCAATCACGCTTGCACACTGCCTCCGAAACATTCGTCCGTAATAAAAACATTCGGCTGTTCTGTCTGCCCAGCGCTTCCGCCGGCTGTGTGTGTGTGTGTGTGTGTGTGTGTACTGCCAGACTGCAGACCTCTAATACAGACTCCCCACTCTCTAGCGCATTCAAATGAACATGTTTCCTAAGAACTACACAGAGAAAGGATGTGGAGAAATGAAAAGGCTTTTGTTCAGAGAAATAAACAAATGATGTGATGTGCTGAACGATGCATGAGAGAAGTTATAATAATCATGGTTTAAAGCTGCAGACAGAAACACTAAACTGACAGAAACACTCGAGTTACATTAGGATGCAGACCACAACTGCTGCTATTCTCAAATTACAACCTTCATTTCCATTATGAGTTATTATGAGTTTTAAAAGTTCGAGTTTAGGTTGTAACTTTAGGTCTGGCTTTACTGAATTCAAGCGGCTTCATGTACTGTCACTGATATTGACATCTGCAGTAAACTGCTTTTCTTACATGGTCAATATTAAATTACGATATTAGACAATATTGCAGATATATTTAAGAGGATTTGTCCAATGTTTATTAACATTTGTATCAACAAAATAGCTGTCGTTTTATCAACCGTATCCTTCCAGGATGATCAGAGGAGCAAAAAGTAGAGATCTTTCAGAGAAACAATGTCAGTTGACCTTTTCAGAGCAGACTCTGTCTGTCACACGCATCCTTGTTTGTTTAACAGATCAGATGTTCAGGCTTGTTTATCAGCGCTACTGAAAGCTCTTCCGTGAGCTGAGTCCTGCTTCTATGCAAATCGTGTATGCTTTCACTATTTCTGATGTTCCTCCATGTTCCTCAAACTACATGTACTATTCTGGACAATGTTTGAGACTTTGTATTTAGCACTTCTCGTGTTCTTGCCTTGCTGTTTTCCTCACTTTTTAAGTTTCTTTGGATACAAGTGGCTGCTAAAGGAATAAATGTAAATGCTATTTTTCAAGACAGGTGTAAGAGACCCAACTTGTGTCATACATTTCTAAACAACATTTCTGTGTTGCATAATCTCCTTCTAGATTTGGTTGGGAGGGACTTAATAAGGACTATTATTCAGCCAGACACTTTTCACAGTAGGGGTGCTGGGTACAAATGTATTTGTAATAAAAACTTTAACCGGGCTATTTAAAAAGTGTTATTCATATTTGAAATATGTTTCTTAAAAACATAGATAGTGTGACGTCATATTGTGACCATTTCAGTGTGCGTAGAAATAATTTGTCAGTGTTGTCAGACAGTTTTTTGTGTTCATTTTTATTTCCTTTCGCTATGCTCTTTTATTGTATATGACAGTGTAAACAACTTAATAACCCGTTAATTTTAAGACTTAATTTATGTCCTGTAGGCCGGTCCGTTGCATTACAATTGCAAGCAGTATTGATAATGTCAAAAATGTGACGTGCTGTTGAATGTCCCAGTATGTATGCTGTCTTCTCACCAATACTCTTGTTCTGCTTCGTGGAGTTTTGACGCGTTTTATAGACTCAATATTATAGATTTGATAATGAGATTTAAAGCACCAGTTATGAAGACTGCGCATGTGAAAACGTGCTCGACTATGTAAGAACGAGCCTATGATTGAATCTGGAAATAAAGCAAAATAACTGAGAAAAATTAGAAATAGTCCTCAGATGCCATGTTCGTAATTTATATCAAAACATCTAGCATTATTTCGATCTCAAACAGTTTCATTAAAAGTAGTTATTACTCCACCACCTGCATGACATCATTATCCAATGTGGTTGAACGACCAATTTGCGACAATACAGTTTCAGGAAACAGTCGTGACTAGCCAGTTGATTTCTCCAACAATGCATCGTACCACGGTAGTTAAGGAGCGAGTTACGGCGCTGTACGGGAAACACACCCCCAGTTCGGTAAGTCCAATGTAACGTCAAACGTGACCGACTGAAAGGGAACTCAGTAGCTACTAGCAACAGTTGAGTCATTAGTCCTATTTTTAACCTTATGGCCCGCCATATTGGTTTTCTAACAGGAATGTTTTTCCAGGATGGCTTGGCTAAATCATGGCAACCCATCGGTCACCGTGATTTTGCCAAGTAAGACATGGTCCTGGATCAACATTCCTGTCCCAAAATGTAGTCCTACCCAATCCCTACCCCTAAACCTAACCCTACCCATAACTTTTCCCTAAAATCATAGGGTAATGATAGGTGAATAACACTGATGTTTAAGTACTTCCCCTGGTTCTAAGCCTAAACTTGATATAAACTGTAAACTTGTTCATCAAATCTGATTGGTTGTTTGGAAAGTTGATCCAGGATCAACAAAGATGTTGATCCAGGAACATGTGGTACTTGGTGAAATCACGTTCACCGCAACCCATCATGAGAGCTTTGCAGTTCCTACATTCTCCCACACATCAGACTGGCATGGTTTAGCATGGAGGAAAGTAAATCTCTGTTACCACAGCTACCCATGAATTTGGGTGAAATATCTAACGCAATATTTAGTTGGCACATGAACAACAATAATCAGCATTTTGACATATTTTCGTTTTAGAAATGCCACATTTTAAAGGATATTTCACCTCATTTTGGTAACCAGAGCTTGTTTTCTCTCTCGACAGAGCCTCGTTGCCAACCGGGATCCACCAAGAGACCTGTCCTCCTCTGAGAAAGTGAAAGTAACAACCTATGATTACACAGATAATATACAACACATCAGGGAACATTGCACTTGACATATTGTCTTACCATCTCAATTCCAAAATTGAGTGACGGATGAAGATGCCAAGTAGTTTTTATTTTTGATCTACATATTCTACTGGGAAGCTCTTAACCTCTCTGTGGAATCTTGAGGATTGTGGACATTCATTTTTCATTCATTCATTAATGTCACCAATAGAAACAAAGTTGATTTAAAGCAACAGTGTTTCACAGACAGAGCTGAAATGTGAGTATTCTTGATTACATTGTTTACTTATGGATGTTTACTGAGAGAGAATCATTCAAAAGAAAACGACTGTTCTGTTTATTATTTACATATGCAGCGATTCAGCTGGACAGACAAAAAGCAGCATCAGAATGTGTTTCCATTATGCGACTGATTTACCTCTTTGATCTGCTTGAAACATTGCTTGAAATAATTTAGTTAATAACTGAATACATTTTTAGTGTTTTTAATACCCTATGGCACTGAGGTGTTTTAGCAAAACATTGACAACTGCATTCATTCATTAATGAATTAATTTAACAGATATTTTATACTAAATGTCTTTCAAAAGAGTAATGCTGTTATACAACATTTTTTTGAAAACCACAAACCCTGTATTCTGTATTCGCCACTCCCATATACACTCACCGGCCACTTTATTAGGTACCCCATGCTAGTAACGGGTTGGACCCCCTTTTGCCTTCAGAACTGCCTCAATTCTTCGTGGCATAGATTCAACAAGGTGCTGGAAGCATTCCTCAGGGAGTTTGGTCCATATTGACATGATGGCATCACACAGTTGCCGCAGATTTGTCGGCTGCACATCCATGATGCGAATCTCCCGTTCCACCACATCCCAAAGATGCTCTATTGGATTGAGATCTGGTGACTGTGGAGGCCATTTGAGTACAGCGAACTCATTGTCATGTTCAAGAAACCAGTCTGAGATGATTCCAGCTTTATGACATGGCGCATTATCCTGCTGAAAGTAGCCATCAGAAGTTGGGTACATTGTGGTCATAAAGGGATGGACATGGTCAGCAACAATACTCAGGTAGGCTGTGGCGTTGCAACGATGCTCAATTGGTACCATGGGGCCCAAAGAGTGCCAAGAAAATATTCCCCACACCATGACACCACCACCACCAGCCTGAACCGTTGATACAAGGCAGGATGGATCCATGCTTTCATGTTGTAGACGCCAAATTCTGACCCATCCGAATGTCGCAGCAGAAATCGAGACTCATCAGACCAGGCAACGTTTTTCCAATCTTCTATTGTCCAATTTCGATGAGCTTGTGCAAATTGTAGCCTCAGTTTCCTGTTCTTAGCTGAAAGGAGTGGCACCCGGTGTGGTCTTCTGCTGCTGTAGCCCATCTGCCTCAAAGTTCGACGTACTGTGCGTTCAGAGATGCTCTTCTGCCCACCTTGGTTGTAACGGGTGGTTATTTGAGTCACTGTTGCCCTTCTATCAGCTCGAACCAGTCTGGCCATTCTCCTCTGACCTCTGGCATCAACAAGGCATTTCCGCCCACAGAACTGCCGCTCACTGGATGTTTTTTCTTTTTCGGACCATTCTCTGTAAACCCTAGAGATGGTTGTGCGTGAAAATCCCAGTAGATTAGCAGTTTCTGAAAAACTCAGACCAGCCCTTCTGGCACCAACAATCATGCCACGTTCAAAGTCACTCAAATCACCTTTCTTCCCCATACTGATGCTCGGTTTGAACTGCAGGAGATTGTCTTGACCATGTCTACATGCCTAAATGCACTGAGTTGCCGCCATGTGATTGGCTGCTTAGAAATTAAGTGTTAAGGAGCAGTTGGACAGGTGTACCTAATAAAGTGGCCGGTGAGTGTATCTGTCAAAGTGAAACTTAACCGCTGTATTTAGTGACATGTTCTATTCAGTGAAAACAAATATTAATCTCGGAAATCTTAAAAGAAGGATAACGTTATTGAGGATAATAACAACCATTTCTAAAGACAGGAACACAGGTTTTTGCGGTAACACTTTATATTACGACCCGCAAACAACTGTGTAAGTAAACCGAAATTACGGTGTACGTTTCTGTAATTATAGTGTACTTCCGTGTAGGTATAAGGGAACAATATGTTAAGTTTGGGGTAATAAAGGAGTAACAAGCAGATATATAACCTGCAAAGAACGTCGTAAGTAAACCGAAATTACGGTGTACGTTTCTGTAATTATAGTGTACCTCCGTGTAGGTATAAGGGAACAATATGTTAAGTTGTGGGTAATAAAGGGGTACAACCAGATATATAAGCAAATTATTTATGATGTAATTATTTTAAAACTAACAGGTACCTATTCTGTTAATATATTCCAGGCAAAAATTGTTCGTCTGTTGTAGCCTATATAAAAGTTTTTATCACATTTCTGGCAAAATATGTTCTTGTGCAATGTAGTTACAGGGTAATTTTGACATCTGTGGGTTGTAAATTCAACATATATATATATATATATATATATATATATATATATATGGCTGTATGTAAGCACAGTATGATAAAAAAATTAATTTATTGGCTTTTCTTACTAAACTACTTAACGTTAAGCCAAAAAAAAAATGTTTCTGCTATGATTTTAATTTAGAACGTATAACATGTAGTACTTAATACTTACCTTATCACATTGTATTGCAATGACACTTAAATGTCAGGGCAAATATAGCCTACTGTGTACATTTTTGTTTTGTTTTCTTAATAAGAGTACATTTCTCTGTACTGTGCAAATCGTGTTGTTTCGTATTGTTACATAGTAAGTAGTGTTTGTTACCCGTTTCAACTGTATTTACAGGGTAAGTGTGACTCCTGCGGGCTGTAAATTAAAGTGGCGCTTGTTACTCCTTTATAACCCAAAACTTAACATATTGTTCCCTTATACCTACACAGAAGTACACTATAATTACAGAAACGTACACCGTAATTTCGGTTTACTTACGCAGGTGTTTGCGGGTCGTAATATAAAGTGTTACCGTTTTTGCTCCCAGTTGTTTTCATTTTTCAGGTAAGGAAAATCAATTCCAAAAGAACTATTCAGATGGAATAAGTCATTTTAAAATGCACAATTTCCATAAAAACAAACAAATCTTTGGTTATCTAAAATACACAAATACATTCTCTTTTTAAACATTTGGCTTTGCAGAGATTTTCAGCAATGGGGAGCAACCTGTCAGCTCTAAAAGCCCATGGCTACACATTAGTGAGTGAAGAGGAGAATAAGATCCTGGTGAAAAATGAAGGTGGTGATCAGTTTGTCGTTAAAAAGTTGAGCGCTAACCAGGTAGGATGGACAGTTTGATTATAATGAGATTTGAGAGTTAAATTGAGAGAAAGAGAAATTATTATAGCCCACACATAGGCTATTATTAAACATGAATTTTACAATATTAACTGGTAACTGTTTCCTATATATAAATGTAAATCTACTTCGAAACAATCTGTATTGTATGAAGTTCATGTGACTCAATGAGTGTCTGTCTGTTTTTAGGACGAATCAAAGTTTCTCCTCCAGCTCAATCATCCACACATCGTCCATCATAAGGAAATCATCAGAGGTTCAAAGACTATTCAAATTGAATTATGTTCATGCACATTCATCTGCATTAGCCGCATTCAGGGCTAAATTAATTATTAAATATTAGTATATTTTAATGATTTTAAACTGTAATGTAATCTGCTTTCAGATGGTGACTGTTCGTATCTTGTACTGGAGCACTGTGAGGGTGGAGATCTCGCTCAGACAATCAAACACAAAAAGGAGGGAAACTTTACATTTTCTGAGAATGAGGTTTGCTTGTAGATCGATGGTGAAAATATACCCATTAGCAAGGCATTGGAAGCTCTGCTCCTGTTTTTTACTGATGTTTGTTCCCATCAAGCACGCTTGAAGAATGTAATCCTTGTCTTCAGGATTAAAACACAAGCAGGAGTGCTTGATTAGTGTTGGGGCTAAAGTCTGCATGACACTGTCCATCACAGCATTAGCATGATTTATTAAAGCTTCAACCCTATAATTAAAACTGCACCAGCTAATCTAGGTCATTAGGGTGTTGGAGCGGGTTGTAGAGCATTGAGCAACCCAACCCTATATCATGACATGCATATAATGCAAGTTGATCCTGAGATGTAAGTCAGAGAACACCTGGGCAACTAGTTTCCCACATACCAGTAAAACATGAATGTATCTCATAATATGCAGCACCTTGTGAAAGTATGCATACCACATATGTTGGTCACAGTTTGGTTTTTGCTCTGGTATGTATTCTATGCTGTTAGGCCTTATATATAGACAGGTGTGTGCCATTGCTAACTATGTGTGCCATTAAAAATAATTTAACCGCTTGCTATCAATATCAAATATTGCCCATTTAACATAATACAATTTGTAAATTCACATTTGACTGATTTGCAGGTTCTGGACTGGACTGTGAAGATCTGCATGGCTTTAAAGTATCTGCATGATCAACAGATCCTGCATAAAAACCTGCAGCCCGAGGTACAGTACAGATTGAATTCAGATAATTTATACATATCATCTATATGGATCAAGGGGGTGCTGGGGCCTATAATTCAGTTAAAATGCTCTGAACATGAATCTTATTTGGCTTTCGACTAATTAGAATGAATATAAGCAGCAACATAGAATACCAGCCCGTTCTCATCCCAAGGCGTCATATACTGACGCTCGTGACATTCCGTCTACATTCAACGCGCATGGTACCCTTTAGCGTCAATATGAGACGCAGATATATATGGGTCAGAAGGCGCCTCCTAGCGGTCTAACCCTAACCCTACACCAGACCTAAACCTACCCATTTCTGTGCGTGTTATATTGACGCTAAAGGGGACCATGCGCGTTAGATTTAGACGAAATGTCAAAAGTGTCAGATATGACGCCAAAGGATGAGAATGCGTTGAGAATACACAGCGGTTAAGACTGGTTGAGAAATCAAGAAGAAATCCAGGACGTAAAACAATCCAATGGAAAACATAAATGCAAAAACTCGGACAATCTAAGTCCACAGGGCTTTAAATGCAAGAGATAATGTCAACTCAACAAGTCACAGTCGAACAAGAACTACAGTAAACAAAATAAAGTAAATGGTAAATAGACTGCATTTATATAGCGCTTTCACAGACCCAATGGCCACCAAAGCACTTTACAGATTGCCTCACATTCACCCATTCACACACCGACGGCGGTGTCAGCCATGCAAGGCGCCATCCAGCTCGTCGGGAGCAGCCGGGGTTAGGTGTCACACACACACACACATACACACACACAGCTGGGGTTAGGTGTCACACACACACACACACACACACAGCCGGGGTTTGGTGTCTTGCTCATGGACACCTCGACACTTGGTCAAGTGGAACCGGGGATTGAACCACCAACCTTCCGGTTTGTAGACAACCTACATGAACCACTGAGCCACGGCAGTGAAGGTGTGCTCACGCCATGTTGGCATTACCGTAATTATGAGATAAATATCGCAGAACTTGAAATTACAGCTTGTAAACTCAGTTTTCTGAGAGCTCCTACTTGTACCTGGTGACTGCTGTAGTTTAAATTTGGAGTTGATAGTGTTGTCATAGAAACTTATAATTCCATTTCCAAGAACATGAACAGCTCCGTGTACAGCATCATGTGTTGTCATCTCATATTTACGGTAATTATAACATGGCGTGAACGCAGCATAAACCACAGGGGAAGGAAATACAAGCAAGAGTTCATAATGACAAATCAAAATAAGAGTCTTGGGAACACAACTGAACAGAATACATACAGACACAAATAATACTGTATTACTGTATTATTGTATTACTTTATTTGTTTTCTTTTTTACTGTAAATGTAAAAAAAAGAAAAGAAAAGAAAAAAGCATTGGAATAAAATAGTCAAAGCATGGTTAGAAAATGCTTTCACTCATTTCCAGCATTTTCTGACATACAAAATATATCTATTTTCGTACGGCAGAACATATTCTTCACTACATGTGGAACCATTCGTCTTGGGGAGTTTGGAGTAATTCATCAACGGTACTGTTTGCTTCTTTGATTCATAACATGACTTGTCAGGAACTCTTCAACACATAATAAAAGAAATACACCATTGTGTGTGTGCTTTATGATCTGTATTATGTACCATGTCTTCCCATTTCAATCAGGTTCACTGAAGAGCAAACAGCAGAAACAAAACCTTCTTCATGTGTTGCACCTGAGATTTTGAATGATAAACCTTATGATGCAAAAACGTAATAAACATCCTCTAATTGCAATATTGACTGGCTATTAATACATATGTATTTATTTTACTTTATTTTTTCAAACTGAATACTTAAACCCTGGCGGTAATAACTTTCACCTTTTTTACAGTGAAATTTGGACGTTGGGATGTGTCATCTATGAGCTGTGCATGCTGAACAGTGCGGTGAGATTTTACTTTCATCAGATAGAAAGAGAGTCAACAGGTTAAAACAATGACATTATAATAAATTAAGAAATACCAATGCAATATTAAGTAAAAATTGCTTTGATTAATTAGTTAACCAGTTTAAAAAATCATAAAAGCTGTCTTATGCAAAAAAAACAAACAAACTGTAATTCCTTCTTAGACAAAACAATAACCACCAACCAAGATATGTTCAAACCAAAATAATACGGAAACAACTTTGCATTGTCCAACATGTCAAGGTTGTCCTGTTTATTCACTGTTGGAACATTGCATTTGCAATATCAAAGACAAAGGTTCAAATCCCATAGGGTTAACAAAAGAAAATATTCTTTGGAGAAACATAAAAAAAAGCAAGGTTATCTTACCTTTAGACATACCCTGAACTCTCGCTTGATTAACCCAAACCTTGTTAACTCGAGGTTTGCTGGTTCCAAAAACATGTCCGGGAGTAAGTTCATGCAACTCTGAGAAAGTTCATGGTTAACACACCAGACATTCTCAACAGAGCAAGGAATCAACAAGTCACCATGGAAACAGACCCTAAGAAAAAGCGCACCATACTAATTATTTCTTCTTCTTTTTGTAAAATGCTGATTTACACACTTAGATATTGGTGGTTGTGCAATAAAGTTTCAATCTTTTATCACTGTAATTAAGTACTATATTGTTAGTTTGATGCTAATTATATAATAAAAAAGAAAGACTGATTAAACTAAAACAGTCTGTGCTTGCAAAGATAACATGGCTGTAAAAGTAAATTTTTTGTTTAGTCATTTTGCATCCACATTGCTTGAAAGATAAGATATATCATATATCAAAACAAAAGTATTTTATTATAGAAATATAGTAAAGCATTGAAAACTTCCTGTTGCAAAAAAAAAAAAAAAAAATCTGAATGCAGATCAGCGATGTGTGAGAAATTATATAGCTATATACTTTAATAAAATGATCATGACCTTGTTTTAATAGCGCTTTAGATAAATATATGTTCCTGTTCCGGTTGTTCAGATAGTAGGTTGCTATGGCTACTTGCATACCCTGAAAGTTACCACCGTTTTTGCAACCGAAAGTTGAGGTTATCCACTTACCCTTAAACATACCCGGGTATGTTACATAACCTGCTTTCTGGAATACCCCCCAGGTTGGTATTATGTTTCTTTCCAACTTTCATTTTCCAAAACAGCAGCTCATGTTCCAGGATTACTTCAGAGGTGTTCAGTCTTATTTAGATTCAGAGTTGTTCAGCGTTAGTTACTTCAGAGGTGTTCAGTCTTATTTAGATTCAGAGGTGTTCAGGGTAAGTTACTTCAGATGTCTTCAGGAGTAGTTTCATTCCTAAACGTTTACTTGTATTGCATCGCTAGATGCTATGGGGAAAACTCCCTGTTTCAGAATTTTGAAGCCTTTAATTAAAAAAAGCAATGCCACTTCACAGCCATAACACAGTGGCGATCTGAACGCGCCAGAGTGTCTGCACGAGCCAATCGCTATGCATCCCGCCGAGTAAGTGCAAGTGCAAGAGCAAGTGCCCTCCTGTAATCAAGCAGAACAGCGACCAGCATAATTTAATCGGCATGCGCTCTGGCCAGCTGACTCAGCCCACTGCAGCTATCTGGCGAGCATATTAAAAGAGCAAATTTTGCCTGGCCCCGTGGTTGACAGGCTGGCCTAGCAGGCTCTGCTCTTCATACCATTGGCGGTCCACCAGGTATTCTAGGCCAAATTCCTCCTGTCTCTGGACGAGTCTGGACCAGACCCAGCCACGTTTCGTCCTGGTCCTGGCCCTGCGCGCCACAAAGGCCACCGCCCAAGCCATCGGAAGAGTCATGGCCAGCCTAGTGGTTCTGGAGCGCCACTTGTGGCTCAACTTAATGACGATTAAGGAGGCGGACAGAACTGCCTTCTTTGACTTCCCGATCTCTACCACTGGTCTCTTTGGCCCACCGGACCACCTTCCAAAAAGTCTCGAGTGTTCCTCCAAACACCATGTTCAGTGTCCGGCTGTTGGAGTAAATGGGCCCACGTAAGTTCACGCACCCATGCTGTTATAGCAAACAAAATAAAAAACAAAAATACTCAAAATAAGAGCACTTATCCTCTTCCAAATTCTACCGGCTTCAGCTCCCTGCCCAAATGCAGCGAGCTGTCTCAGAAAATGATTCAGCCCCTAGGCCTAGCCACCCGGACCGGGGCTTGGAAAGCCATCCCCTGTCTGTCAAAATGGGTACTGAACACGGTGACACGAGGTTATTCGCTCCAATTCGCTCACAGAGCACCCCACTCCGTGGAAATAGTCAATACTTTGTTGAAGAGCAACGTGGATTATGTCCTCCATGCCGAGCTAATGAGTTCAAGCAAGTGTTCAGAGTATGTTTGATGGTAAGATAACCTTGCTCTCTGGAATACCGCCCTCCCCCGGGGGGAAGATGGAGGCCTCTCCCTTAAAGGAGAATTTCTTTAATGGGACAAAACAAAATAATTTTGCAAAATATCTTGGCCTTTCCCCCCCCTCTCTCTCTCTCTCTCTCTCTCTCTCTCTCTCTTTGCATTGATTTACAAATGTGTTTGGTTGATTGCTTTGTCTCAGTGGGAATAATGGTTGGATGTTTGTGTTTGAGCTCACTGATAAATTAAAGATTTGGCTAACTCTTTACTATTTTTGTGTGTAGTTTCCTGCGATACTCACAGTTGAGACTGTTAAAAAGATACTCACATCTTCCTATGAATCTCTTCCTGAGAGCTTCTCTGAGGATCTTCGTCAGCTGGTAACAGACACACTTCAGGCGGATCCAGCAAATCGCCCGTCTATCAGTGAGATCTTGACCAGGCCTTTCATCATTAATTGTCTTCGTGAAAAGGTTAGTTACCTTATTAAAATATTTAATTGTTCATTCAATTTGCTCTAAAAAAGAACATATGGCACTGATTCTTAAAAAAAGTAAAAAAATAAAAATCTATATATATATATATGATGAAATTTGCCTTTATTTTTTCCAGAACATACAAACTATTAACACTCTTTATAGGACTCTGGAGGTACTGAGATCCCTGGCTGATGATTTGGAGAGAGTCCACTACAACACAACTCTAGGCAGTCTGACAGGAGGTGTAGTGGGATTGGCTGGAGGAATCACATCTATAGTTGGTCTTATTCTCTCTCCATTTACTCTTGGAGCTTCTCTGATAGTAACTGGAGTGGGAATTGGTACAGCGGTAGCTGGTGGAGTAGCATCTGGTGCGAGCAACATAACCAACATGGTTAACCAGCGCACAAACCGACAAAAGATAAAAATTCTCATAAAAGAGTTCCAAGAAAAAATTACCTCCACAATTTGCTGCATTCAAAACATCCAAATAGCCATGGAAACTTTAGAAACACAGTTTTCCACAAGCAATGGCTCGTTTTCCAATGCAGAACCTGGGGCCAATGCTGGAGCTCGACTTGGACGAGGACTGGGAGGAATTCCAGAGATTCTCCGCGTAATTGAATTTGTAAATGTTGGGAAAGTTGGGGCTCAGGCTGCGAGAGCCGTCCGTGTGGCTGAAGCAGCTACTGGAGTTTTATCTGCACTTTTTGTAGCTGTTGACGTCTTCTTTGTTTTTCTCGACTCCAGAGAAATCCACAACATTCGCCAAGATTACGCTTTAAGAGAGAGCCAACGAGAATCAGAATCCACCAGTAACCGGACCACTGGGTCGACTGGGAAGACATCAGATAACAGCGACACAACAGATCTGCTGCCCACAGACACTCAACACGCAGAAGAGCTGAAGTCTGAGACCATGAAGTTTGTGACGAAAATAAAGGAGACGACAGAGGAGCTTCAAGCTATTCTGGATACACTACGAGATGCAATGCACCCACATTCTGAGCCGCCAAACACTGGCAACTAAGAATTATTGAATGAGAGGTGGTGGTTTGTTACTCTCTCTTTATGTTCTTCAATTATAAATATATGTATTGATTATAGTAGTAGCAAAGGTTAGGTAATGGTATCAGTATATTCTGGGCTTTCTTGATGAAATATCTAAATCAATATCAATAGTTTGAGTAACGCTCAGAGAAGCTTATTATGAAGTAATGAAGGAAGCATTTAAGCTTGCTGCACTCTCATTTAATTATCTTTATAATACATTGTATCAGACTTATTGCCTTTATTTCCTTGATGTTTTGGAAATCAGAAAACAAGAGCATTAAACATTTTTCTGTTTTTCTGTATGCGAGTGCCTGCTTAATGTAATTTTCATTCACATAAACTGAAATAAATATATCACACAAATGCAAAAATTGGTATTTTCTTTTGTTTCAATTCACTATATTTTAATAGGCCAAATATTTCATTGTTGCAACATTATTTGTTTTTATCATGACATTAATTCATTCCTCTGCATGTTTCAAGTTCAGGTCTGGTGCGATAAATAAATCTGTTTATGTAGCAGTTTAGACAGTTGCTGTAAACATATTCAAGATATGACAACATTAAGCCAGCGCTTATGTTTCAAAGCACTGAGGAGGCCTTTAAAAATACAACCTATAATATTCAACAGGCAATTTTCAGTGCATTTTATTTCGCTTTACAAATTCGCTTCCACTAATTCAGTGGTTCAAATTCGACAGTAAATTCAACATTGACATCCAGGAACTGCAGGAAAAGCAGTAGATTACCGAGCATAATCTCCATCTGCTGTTAGTCTATATCACCAGCAGGGGGTGCAAGCGCGTGTTGTTGATGAAGACCGAGCAACAGTTACAGCAAGCCATTCATTCAGAAAAACTCATTTATAGAAATGTAAGTGTATTTGTGATTATTATGAGGACTGTTTTATGTTTAATTCAGTGTCTTCACGGCCCCTGTGTAGCCTACTACATGCATCTTTCTCTACCGTGAACGAGATTATAATGTTAATCCCCCGATGCTGATGTAAATATTTCTCTTAGTTGTTTAGTTGCCTTAACTTTATATCGCGGCGATGTGCCGCAGTAGGGTTTCCCTCAGTAGGCTACTTCAGGATTGCTGGACATATAAAGCGCTTAACGTATTTTAACTAATACAGCAGGGGTGGTTTCTTCATTAGGGCGATTGGGCGACGCACCACCAAAGTGTTAGCCTGGTAATACCAGACTCTGCTACTTCACTTTGCTTCGTAGACAGAGTCTGGAATAGCATAATAGAGAAGTGTTTTCTCTCTCGCTAGGGGGCGATTTCTGAACTTTAAAATCATTGGTTACCCGTAAGCCAATCAGATAAGTTTATCTCGGTTCAAATGTCACATCCAGGGGCGGAGTGGGGACCAAAACAATCTACCGGTAAATTTTGTAGACCACCGGCCCGGGGAGGGGGGTTTGGTAAAAAGAAAATATACTAATGGCATATAACCCTAGCAAAATTATTTAAAAAATAAATAAATAAAAATTACACTTTTTCTCACGATCGATATTGTCCCCCACCACTTGTTGAAACATTGATGCACGGATGTAACGTTACCTAATACAAATAAATAAAACATCTCTAGTAAACTAGCAGAGCATTCATTTAGTTCGCTAAATAAGGGATCTAGCGCTTAAATCTGTTGTTTTTGAAATCCAGCTCAGCACTCGTTGCCGCTGCTGTCATGGATACAGTTGTTCTCTTGTGGCTCGCGCAATCTTTCACTCGGACGCGCGCTTCAGTCTATCGCAGTTGCTTAGAAATGCACACAAACGTGTCTCTGCTTGATATAGACTGTAACCACTGATGAACATATTCGGTTTTGTTAAGAGAAAAAAAAAAAACTATACAAGCGCGGATTAGAACACGTAACCTCTGACACGATTGGCAAACGATTTACCACTAGACCATTTAAGATCTCCAGAAAAGGACGCGGATCGATGCATTTATTAATTAGGGATTTTAAGCAACGCCAGCTGGAAGCAAACGGTTAACTGCCATAGTTAAAGAGAACGCAAAAATCACTAAGCAACAGTAAAGAGTACGGCGTAGGGGACAATTTAGTCATTGGACAAAATACAAATAAAGAAAGTGATTTTAAAAAGTAGGAGAGGGTTGCTTTGGGCGTTTAATTGTATACATAAACAATTACAATGCTACATACCATAAAACATAAAGCTACACACCAGAGGCTGTTGCTTAAAGTCCCTATTTACGGGTTGAGCGAGGCTGCACAGTTTGACCAGCGGCAGAGACAATTTATATAGAGACATGCCACTTCCTCAATCCTCAATACAACTATATGGAGAAAACCCGTAACGCCAAATATGGCGGTTGTATACACATGTCCCGCCCCTCCCTCCCGCTGGAAAGCCAATCGTCTGCTTTTAACAGTCAAGCCGGGAAACCTTTAAGCCTATCGCCTGGTTCCTCTGATGCATGCGCACAGTTGACGTTTGCAACAGCGTAGACGAAGAACCCTTGCGCATGCGTAGTAAAGTATAACCTGTGGGGAAAAAGGCGTTTTGAACCTTATTTTGGGGCAAAGTCATCAAACTTTTTCAGTGATTTTTATCATATTTTACTGCTGTTTCTATACATGCAGTTTTTATGTCCCGGTAACCAGTGAAAGTGCAGTTCTGACTCTCTGCCCATTCATTTAGACAGGAGCCTGGTCTTGTTAGTCCGAAATAGCTGGCCGGAGGCGTTGCCAAGATGGCGGCCGAGTGGCATGACTTGCCTAAAAGGACTTTGCCAGCGGGCAGCGGCCGCACTTCAGGCCGCCGGATGTTGTTGCTAAGAACTTGCAATGTATCAGACCGGCCCTCGCGGCCTCGAAACACTACCGGCCCACCGGGAAAAGCCCCGACTCTCCCGATTGCCACTCCGCCCCTGGTCACATCACTAGTCTCAACTCCGAAAACGTCAGATAAAATTTTTAAATAGGCGCTATCTTTATAAATAAACTACAGATTTGAGCTTTAAACAACTACATTGTCGACTGAAAAACTATTTTCAGTCCCTCCAGGATTTCGCGATTTCGCGATGTCGCGATCGCAACTATTAACGCAACTTCAACAAATCCACGTGAATTCAGTGCGCCTTGCAATGATTGCGCCGCGGTCTCCTGCACGTCAGCAAACTCACTTGTTTTGTTCAGAAGACGCAGCAGATGTGGGCTGCCAACGTCTCACATTTAGGCAACCTACAAAAATAACAGAAAAGGCCAGTGTTGCCAACTTAGCGCTTTTGTCGCTATTTTTAGCGACTTTGCAGACCCCTTTAGTGACATTTAAAAAAAAAAAAGCGACTAGACTTCTAGCGACTTTTTGGACAAACCTCAGTAACCAAGTGTTGCCAGCACAATCCTGCGAGCGCCAGGTTTGCTTTCTCCCTGCCGCCACACCTCTCTCTGCGTCCCTGTTCAGTGACCGGCTGAGAGGAGCAGGAGCACGGCAGCTGACAGACGAATGAGCAGTGTCGTTTCCACGGACTTATCACTTATCTGCCTCTCTTTTGTTTTATATTTAAATAATTGAGTTTGACCATTTTATTTTCCTTTCTTTTCTTGTGTTTATCACTTGTAATACTCACTATCACAGTGCATTAGTTCACCCAGTTCCTGAACTCTCTCAATTCAGATAATTTTACACATAAAAAATAGCTACTGGTTCTATTGTCTGACAAAAAAATTAAGGAAATGAGAACAGCTTTATTGGATATTCGGCTATATTATATTGTATTATATTATATTATATTATAATACATTATTAAACTTTAGATTTTTCCACCATTTAACTTTTGTGGCTATTCCTAAGAAAACTGTATTTTGCACTTTATTAGTATTGGCATCTTTTAACATAAATGCTGCTTAATATTTGTGAGGTTCTGCACATTTACATTTTTGCAGGTGCTGATCTTGTTTAAAAAAAAAAAAAGCTTAGTTGTTAGATTTTGCTGTCTTTAATTGTTTATTTTGCCTTTTTATAAGGTTACTAAAGGTTAGTTAGTGGGTTTGTTCTCATTAATGTGTGTTACAAAGTGAGCACGTTTGTCTCTGAAGTAAATTCTGGACTACAATAGAGGAGATAGTGAACAGTGTTTTCTGTGGGACGTGGTAAGTCCCTTTGGGGTGGACTTTGGGCTTTTTTTACTTAGTAAACATATAACATGCACAAAAAAGAAATATAACACAATAAAGAAACGGGAAAAAGCCAAAAAGCATCATATGAGCACATAAGTAAAGTAAGTAAGCATATAAGTAAAAATCTATCTACCTTTGCCGTTTTAACCTAAAAACAAATGCATAAGAACATTGCAACTTTCATCGCAACTTTTTAGAAAAGCGGCCGCAACATCAGGCATTTTAGGCCGCAACAATCACAAAAAAGGCCCGCGAAATCCTGGAGGGAGTGTATTTTGTGACACAATAACAGCAGTATTTTTAAATTTCGTGGCCTTTCTCCTCTGAATGTTACTATTACTAATTATATCATGATCAAATACAACCAGAAACAAATGTTCAGTCTTGCTTGTGAAAGGTAATTCCTCGAGACCTGTTTTCAATTGTGTGGCGATGTGTACAGCCCCAATCAGCACACGAAACAGGCATTTTCTCAATTCCCGGAATGAGAGGTATGGGAAAGTTGCCATCCCCAATATGGCGGCGCCGTTGACGTGCGCTCCAGCGGCCAATAGGGCGTCTACACTCTTAGAAGAAAAGGTTCTATGTAGAACCTTAAAAGGTTCTATTGGCGCTACGTATTTGGAACCCCTAAAAGGTTCTACACTCTTAGAAAAAAGGGTTCATTGCGGTTCTATATAGAACCACAGGGTTCTTTACTCAACTCCAAAGAACCTTTTATGCTAAAAAGGTTCTATAATGATTTCTTTTGGCACAAAGGATATTTATAGGCTATTATTCATTCATATATTACATTATTCTGCAGATTAAATTATTGTTTATTAAACTGTAGTAACTTACTCACATTTTAATCATGCTGATATTTGGAGGGGAAAAACTGAAATGGCACTCTTCGTGTGATATTGATTAACTACAGAAAATGATATAAATATATACATTTTCTAACCCCCATATCTTAAATTTTGTGATCATTCACATGCATTTATAAATACTAGGGCTGTAGTCAACCAAAGAAATCCTTAGTCGACCAAAGCCTTGTCCTGCGCAACGATTAGTCGACTAAAAAAAAAAAAAAAAAAAAAAAAAAGACGCGATGTTTTGATTGAACATTTTTTAACAATTGTCATAGAGCATTTATAAAACAACAACGAAAAAACATTTAAAAAAACTATAATAATAATAATACAATTCTTTGAAAATTAAGTGATTTTTTTTAACTGCAAAAAGTGAGGAGCACTGTCCTCCTAGGTCTATTAGCCTAACAGTCACAATCGCGCACCTGACCACACCACACGCTACAAAAATATAACTGCTATCTGCCACAATGAAAAATCCTAAAGCTCTCGTTTATACAGGCTGTATATTCTTCTTTACTTTCAAAGCTATGGGTTAACGTTTGTCCAGCCGATCTAGGCGTTTTAAAACAAACACACAAAAAAACCCAAAGAGCCTAAAAAACAATCCTAATAATAATAGGCTGTATTGTAGGACCGCATATAGGTTTATTTTCGTTTTGTTACATTATTTAGGGTATTTTCAAATGCGTCAAGTGTACAAATAAAAACAAAAACATATCAAGAAAACGCAATCTATTGAGTCAGCATGATAAAGCCGTTAAAGGGACTGCTCACGTCTTTTGCGCGCTCAAGTTCGATTTCAAATGTAGGCGCGCGGTGTGCGCGCTCATGACGGAAGCAACGCGGTCGCGGTGCGACGCGCTCTTTTTTTTCCAAGTGCGTCCACGCCGCATCGAGATAAAAACATAGTGTATAAAAGCATAAAAACCGAAACAAGTAGCGTTCTAACTGAATGAATACAGCTAAACTACCTATATCCCTTACTGAGCACGAAGCAGCAGCGCAGCCACAGGTGCGAACCGAGTGTTCTATGCGCTAAACTGTGGCGCTGTTACAAAATAGCCTAAATTAAAGCATTTAAAGTTGGGGATAAACCATAGGCTAATTATATTTAGAATACAGTAATATATAACTGCTTATAAAGGAATAAATATCAAGGAGTAAATCATTGAAAAATTATTTCTATTGGTAAAAAAAAAAAAAAAAAAAGGCAACTGGTCGACCAATAAGAATGTCAGTCGACCAAGACGGCATCGACCGATTAGTCGACTAAACGACTAAAGTTGACAGCCCTAATAAATACATTTACATTTTAGGGTCTTGATGTTTGTCAATAATATGAAATATTTAATCCGGAAAGGACAAAACAAATGATAATGAATGAACCCCTGAAAGGTTCCATATAGAACCTTTTAGGGGTTCCAAATACGTAGCGCTGATAGAACCTTTTAAGGTTCTATACAGAACCTTTTCTTCTAAGAGTGTATGTATTTATTATGTCTATGATATAACCCCCCCTCCCTCCTCCCTCCTCCCTCCCTTCCTTCCTTCCTTCTATTTCAGAAAGTTGGCAACCCTAAAAGTGGACAGGAAAGCAGTCAGGGTGTTTTTGGCACTGCATGTCCCCTTCACAGCTCTATTTAAGCAGAAGACTGACTGGCCAAACACATCTCACATCACAGCTTTGACCAGACGAGCTGCTCTTGAGAAGACTTTCAGACTGCAGTCATTCATGTAAGTATACTATCACTCAAGGGCACTTGACTTAAGATGGAGCTAGCTAACAGTTTCTAATACTTTACATGAGATTATCCAACCCAATTTTCTACCACTGCGTATCTACAGCACGAGTTCATGTTTTCATGGCATGCTCTTTAAGCCTGGAACACACCAAGCCGACGCCGACGAACTAGCGCTGGTGAAAGCCGACTGTGTTGTCGCCTCGCCTCGCCTCACGTCGGGGTAAAAAGCTACACTTGAACACATCGAGAGAACTCCTGCCGACTGTTAGCTAGAATGCGCGTTCTGCGCCTGCGTGTAAATGCGACAACTGTCTATTTTATTTTTATTTTATTTTTTTATTATCAACCAAAAATGTGTACAAACATTTGTGTATACATTGAAATACAGCATATATATAACAAAGATTTTCACACTAGGGGGCTATTGCTAATTTATATTAATATATTAAAGCAATTACAAATGTTCAATGTTTTAATTGCTTTTTGCTTCATAGAAAATCTGAGTGAGTCAATATAAAGCTCAATTTCCTTCCTGAATGCAGTAAAATAAGTTTTTTTTACAAGAAAATTTACATTTGTGAAAATAAAATGTTGCCATTAAAATAATAAAATGAATTATATAAATCTGACTATGCTTAATTCTACTGTTCTCCCAAAGACCAAATAAAATATGTTTCCAAAACAACATAAATTGGTCATCAATGTTACTTGTGATAAAATCACAGACATTTTGCCAAAATGGTGACAACTGTCTATTTCTGCAGATATATTCGTCTATATTCGTCATTTAAAAAGGGAAACCGATGCTGCAGATACACATACCGTAAACAAAGCAGTGCGTGCTTACCGTGGAATATCAATCCTGCTAAACACTTTCTTTATTTCACTCCTCTCGTGTTAATATTGAATATTCTCCAAAGAAACACTCACGTTACAGGTAAGATGACGTAACATTAGAACAGCCTTCTATCTGTACCGTTTTGACTTCTTTGCTGGCTGAGATAGGTCCAGCTGCAGAACCGCAGAACCATCCGTCATAGCAGTGTGAGGATGACAGCGCCAGCCTAACAGTCTGATGCCTGAAGTGGGCGTGGCCAGGCATTGCGCTACTTCTGTTTTAGAACGTTTCAAAGTTTAAAACAACATTATTATACTGTTTTTTTTAACGATTTCATTAAAGATACATTTAAGATGTGTGTGTATAAGTGAAACTCGAAAAATTAGAATATTGTGCAAAAGTTCATGTATTTAAGTATAATTCAAATTAAAAGGTGAAACTAATATATTTAGTAGGCTATATATAACTATATTATACATATGCATGATTATACTTTTCAGAGGGCCGAAATAATTTGAGGTTTTCATAATCTGTACGCTAGAGGTGTGAACCTACACTGGTCTCACGGTTCGGTTCGATTACGATTATCATGTCATCGATTCAGTTCAATTCGATTATCGCGATGCATTGCGATGCACCGCATCCTCAATTTTCAATTTTACTTCAAAAGTGATGTATGCGTGCTCGCGCGCGTGCGTGACTGTTCGCCTGTTCAGGAAGTCGCAGTGACAAAAACAGAGACATTCCAGTTTAAGTTTCATGGGACTAAAGTCTGTTTATGACATTAAGAAAATGAAATTCTTTCAAAATCAATTTTGTTTTAAAGAAATGTTAATTTAAAAGCAGTGCTCATTCATCAGTGTATGTTACCCTGGAGACGCGCACATCAACCGTCACCGAGTCCGCTGTTGAAGACGATCATCCATTTATAATCACGCGTAGCAAAACAGAATAATTGTAATTTGACCATCGGGTGCGGAAGGGTTGCCATCTGTCCCGGTTTGTCCCGATTCCCGGGACACTGAACGTCCCGGTTTTCGAAAGGCTACGTGAATGTATGTTCAAACCGTGTAGCGCAGAGAGGGAGAGAGCGAGACCTTGCGTGTGTGTGCTAGTGTGTCTCAAGAAGCGCATGTAACTTGCATGCGCATATTATGGCGCTCGCTTTGTGTCATTTCTTTCCTAACCAAGCTTAAAGACGTGTTAACGTGCGTGTGACATGCGTGTGGAGAACGTCTGCACGTCTTAAACGTCTTAACGTCTTCACGTCTTAAACGTCTGCACGTCTTAAACGTCTTAACGTCTGCACGTCTTAACGTCTGCACGTCTTAAACGTCTTAACGTCTGCACGTCTTAACGTCTGCACGTCTTAAACGTCTTAACGTCTGGGGCTATCTATTTTTCCTTATTTTCCCTCACGTCTATTTTTCCTTATTTTATCATACCTTTACTGTTATAGACACTATCATAGATAATCTTATTTTGGCACAGTTTATAGGACTACATTTGATCAACTTATTTATATAATTCTGAATCTGTTAATGTACCATACATTTGGTATCCCAATGAAAGGTATAACTTTTTAAATAGAAGTCAATTGTCTTGTATTTTGATTATAAAATAAACATGAAGACAAAAAGTTGAGAAAAAAATACCAAGTAAAACACACTTGTTAAAAAATAAAATCATTCTATGAACTTCTAGCAAGCTCATTTAAACCGATTTGTAAATGTCGAAATGAAAAGCTAATTTAAACCGAGTTGTAAATGTCGAAATGAAAAGAGCATAAACAAATACGAAACTACTAAATATAAATATAAAACCGCCAGTAGATGGCGGCAAGGCACTGCTCTATTGACATCACTGGTTAATGTTCAACCTATTCTTTCAAAAACACAAATATATATTTAATACCCACACAGCTACTTCTTTAGGCAGTTGTTCTGCTGTGGTGCTGTTTGGAACTATATGTTCATTGTATTAACATATTGTTTATTTACAGGAATTTTGGTTTTCTAATGATTCTTTTTTAAAAAGCTAAAAACTGCTCATTACAGAAAAATTAAAACAAATATTTACAAATGTGTGTTTTACTTGGTATTTTTTCTCAACTTTTTGTCTCAATTGGCAGTTAATTTTCATTATATTTAAACTGTTACCCAGAAGTTCATCATTATGTGAATTTAAAGTGACTGCATTACAAATAGAAATATATGTAGCCTACATGTATGTGCCGTTGTAGGTTCCCATGACATGCTATTTTAATGTTATAATTACAGCAACAATTTTTTGTCTATGAATTTTGCATTCCACTAATTAATGGGAATGTAAAGCTTTAAATCAACCAGTTTTCTGAAATAGCTCAGAGGTGCATCTCATGAAGCTTCATTTGGCAAGCATATATAGACAGAGCACAAGTCATACACATTCAGATAATGGAATAACAACCAGGTCAACAGCCGGCAAGAAGAGGAGTAAAGATGTGTGGGTATGGAGGCAAAACAGTGAAGAGGTCAAGATTGTGGACATGTTTCTAATGAAATAACGGTCACTATTGCAGACAATGTTGGAGAACAACAGTGCGTTTCCATTACCCTTCAAATTGCGCAAATTGAAATTGCGAATTAAAAATACGCTCAATGGAAACACGTCAATTTCGCAAAAACTCCCATTTATCGCAAAAAAGATTTTACGCTCGCATGAGGTGGTTTTTCAGGCAATTCGAAAAAGGAATATTTCGCAAAACTGCGATGGAAACAGTTTTTGCGCATTTACAGTCACGCATTTAGAAGGCGCGTGTGTTTTTGGTCCGTGGCTACTTTGGCATCCATTCGTTTTTCCTTTAACTTATCCGAAAAACATGTTTTCTTCTTTATTAGTTTTTAGACTGGATCGATCGGTTTAACAAATCGTGCCCACGGATTAATAAACTGTATGATATCCTAATCCGCCCTCTCAGATTTGTAAATAGGATATCAGTTCTTTGTAATTTCTTGAACTTTCTTGAGCAAAAAAAGACTTCACATACAAAAAATAAATATAGTAGGCTAACACAAACTAATTTCCAAACCTGTAAAAGGTTATATAAAAATAAAACATTCATCAGTTATTTTAGCATATTACTGTCTTAAGTGAACTCATTTATAGTTATAAACGCAAATAATAATAATTATCATTATTATTAGGCTGTTACATTTATTAGACTACATATTTAGAAGACGCTTTTATCAAAAAATAATAATACAGGGCTAAGATTATCACAAATAAACAAGTTTTTGACGCATAAAGGGTTTGAGCAGAGTGCGCACTGCATGAAATGGAGGCGCCGGCGCGAACACTTGCATTTTCCTATCAACAGTGGAAACAACTTAAAATACTCTATCATTTCTGGTCATACAGAAAATAATAAAACATAATCCGCAACTACTTTTATTTGTGTATACTCACAATAACAAGAAACCGTTCTTCTTTCAGGAGCGCTTTCATGATCTCCGTGAACTGAAACAAAATATAGCCTATGTAGGCTATAAAAATGTCCACTTTTAAATAAACAAATTCAAATCAAAAGCAATTAATAGGCCTAAAAAAATATCATCGGGTTCTAATTGGCCTTAGAAAACCAGTAAAATTGAATTTTCTTCCATATTAATTTGTAAATATTTTAAATGTTTAATAAAGGGACAAAAAGTCATAAACAAAAATCTGAAAATTCATCTAGAGCCTATTTATTTTTTAATATGATTAAAAAAGGAAAAACGAATGGACGCAAAAGTACACGGACCGTTTGGACAGAATACGAGACAGAGTTCTTTATTAAATTCATTTTAAAAAAAAGAATGACAGGAATACTGGATTCTAAACCTCAAAGAAATGCCACAATCAAGACCTTGAAATAGAAATGAGTGAGAAACACCAGATCCTCATATGTGCCGCTCACAGTTGCTAAGGGTCTTTCCTTGCCATTAATGCTTGGATAACACGCCCCGTCTCCTTCAATTAATAATAATAATAATAATGTCCAGTGCGGTGGCTCTGATATGCCTATAGGCTATAAACCTACCAACGTCCGTTACCATAATTTTTGTAATGACTTATCGCGAGAAGAAAAAAGGACGTTTTAGTCGCATAACATCGGTTAATGGAAACGCCGTCATTTCGCAATAGTTTTTTATCGATATTTAGAAAATATCGCAAACGTTTTGCGCAAATCTGTAATGGAAACGCCATTCAAACGTTTGTGGACAGAACAGGTATGTAATCAGACATTGTTTTTCTGTACTGTAATACTAGCCTACTTACTGTATTACAGTTGTCCACTTTCATTTTACATTATACACTAAATATACTTTATAGAGACAATGTAGCTAACACAAACACACACGTGTGTGTATATATATATATATATGTATATATATATATATATATATATATATATATGAATGTATATGTATGTATGTCATTGTGATATAAAGAAAAAGACAAGACTAAATCGTATAGCCATAGTTTATGACTAGGCTACATTTAATAGAGTGCTATAGGCTTTATAAAAACTTTTGTGTAGCTCTATTATATATTCAATTTAAAAATATTTAACATAAATGTAGCCTACTGATTATTACTTTTCAGAATAAGAATAGCAGTAGCCTAATCCAAGCAATCACAAGTAGGCTAACTAATTTTAGCTTAAAATCCAATAAGTTCTAAAAGGGTTTCTGAATGGAACAATTAATGCTAAATGCAGCATCTATGAGTGAACTTGAGGCATGCAGACCCTGCCTGCTGCAGAGCATTGACACATCTTAAACCAACAAATATATAATGATAATACCCACCTTTTCGGAATTTTACCTGCCCATTTTATAATCAAAATACATGACAATAGACTTTTATTAAAAAAGCTAAAAATCTATGGGATACCTATGGTACATGAACAGATTCAGCATTATACAAATAAGTAAATGTATGAGAAAATAAGGAAAAATAGACGTGAGGGAAAATAAGGAAAAATACTCCAGACGTGCAGACGTGCAGACGTGCAGACGTATAGCAGACGGGCAGACGTGCAGACGTGCAGACGGGCAGACGTGCAGACGGGCAGACGTTCACACGTTAAGATGTAATCCACACGTTAACTTTCTAACGTGACGCCGCCGTGACGTCTGCATAGATCAACAGCTACACGTGATTGACGTGTATACGTGACGTGATATTTGCGTGTACGTCTCCATATAAAACAAATGGAGACGTACACGCACGTATACACGTGTGTTATCTGTCGTGCTTGTCAGTCTCGTCGCCGAATGGAACATTGCGAGCGCCATACATATAAGAAGCGTATGTAAGAATGTTTAATTACTCGCACTCGTCTCGCCTCCCTCTGCCAGTGTATGCTACCGCGACAAAGCACATACGCGATAAATGACGTCAGAAAAGCGTCAGTACATTATAACCGGTTATGGTCTATTACTGAACCGATACCGAATCGTCCTCGTCTACATCGCGGTGCATCGTAGAAACGATTAATTTCGACACCCCTACTGTACGCCATAATCATCAAAATGATAACTTTTGCACGATATTAAAATTTTTCGAGTTTCACATATATATATATATATATATATATATATATATATATATATATATATATTATGCAGGAATTCATATGACTCATGTCGTAGTTAAGGTTAGTTCCTCATTAGTACATGTCTTAACTCATCATTAGTTCATAGTAAATTAATTAATAATTCAGGTATTAGTACATGATTATTCATGTACTATTATTGTAAAGTGTTACCAAAAACATTTAGTTGTGAAATGGTTGAGTATTAACAAACGTTAAAAGTTTTTTAAAAGTTAAAATTAGAGGTCGACCGATTCATCGGATTTGCCGATTAATCGGCACCGATAGTTGATTGGTGGAACTATCGTTATCGGCAAAAATCCATACCGATAGTTTTTCCTGGTTGCGTCCGTTGCTGGAGCGGCTGAGAAGTGCGCGCTGTCATTCATTAACAGTACTAGAGAGCAGAGAAGGGTCTACTGGCATCATGCAGTACAAGAGTGGCCTCTAGAGGTGTAATACACTATCACTCATGCCTCGTGTTTATTTCGACGCGTGACGCTGCGCGCTGCACTGAGAGCACACGCTGCATGCGTGGAGTGCCTGACATCAGATGCGCGTTTAAAGCACCGACAGCGAAAAGGTATTCATACAGTACATTTTGTCATATCATTATAAAGTGATTAACTTGTTGACTAGATGCTGCATTAGTAGAGAAAGAACCGCATGTTTGTTTGCCTTCGAGGCTGAGAGGACGCTAACATTAGTACCTCAAGCGGTTAAAACACGGACAAAAACAAACCTAAGTCCGACTCCGACCCGAATGTTTAATGTCACAATTGTTACCATATATTTGCATTAGATTATTACGTTATACGGCTGCTGGTCACTTTTATGCATTCATTATGCAGCGTTGCATATTTAAAGCTAGACGTAAAATAGTAAACTGATAGGCTATGTTCAATATACAGCCGACAGAAACATATAAACAAATCAGAAAAGCATTTGATTCGTGTTCAAAAAGAACTGATAAAAACATTTCAGTGTTTGAAGTGGAAAAACTTTTTAAAGCAAGATTCTGTGACGTTTACCGTCATCAATAGCAACGCATTAACAGCGCACATCCATGTATCACAACGGACGCGCGCTCTCATTTCATCCAAATGCAACTTGCTGTCTTGCGTCTGCGTTTTTGATTGTCTTTAACATGAAATCAGAGTTGATTTATTGTTTACAGAGTTTGATAATGTTGTAATCATCTTGTATTGGATGAGTTAAACAGTTAAATTTTGAATGTAACTGTTTTTTTTTACTTACATTTTTATTAATTCTTGACTGAGCAATGTAACTGGTTTTATTTGTTATTTAGAGTATTACTTTTTGTTTCAGTTGGAATTAATGTCTTTATTGACTTCAATATTTATTCATATTTATATATTTATTTAATTTAGCATGTTTTCATGGTTCATACAGTTTATATATATAAATATATATATATATATAGAGGCCTGTATATAAAGTTCAGCACTGTTTTACTTGGAGTGTTATGTTTAAGCAATAAGGTTCCAGAGGCTGTGCTGTATCGTGAATAATTGTTTTTATCCAGTATCAATTTTAAAAACTATCGGTTGATTAATCGGTTATCGGCAAGTACGGCCCAACCTAGCTATCGTTATCGGTAAAATCCACTATCGGTCGACCTCTAGTTAAAATGATACTTTATCCATTTGTTGTGTCAAATGATTAACAATATAAATTGAACAAAGCTTTAAACAAAAAAAATAATAAAATGAAAACAAACCTTGAACATTTGATTGAATTGAACAGCATATTTATATATATATCAAATATTATAAAATGTAATAATTATTTGTCCTATTAACAAAAGACAATATACTACTATTAAAAATGCTTTTCAATGTAATCAAATGTTCAAGCTTTGTTTTCATTTTATTATTATTTTTTTGTTTAAAGCTTTGTTCAATTTATATTGTTAATCATTTGACACAACAAATGGATAAAGTATCATTTTAACTTTTAAAAAACTATTAACATTTGTTAATAGTACATTGCCTGTCTTTTGTTATAGGACAAAACATGCAATATATATATATATATATATAGATATATATACATGCAATAATACATATATATATATATAGATATATATATACACTCACCTACAGGATTATTAGGAACACCTGTTCAATTTCTCATTAATGCAATTATCTAATCAACCAATCACATGGCAGTTCTTTCAATGCATTTAGGGGTGTGGTCCTGGTCAAGACAATCTCCTGAACTCCAAACAGAATGGGAAAGAGAGGTGATTTAAGCAATTTTGAGCGTGGCATGGTTGTTGGTGCCAGACGGGCCGGTCTGAGTATTTCACAATCTGCTCAGTTACTGAGATTTTCACGCACAACCATTTCTAGGGTTTACAAAGAATGGTGTAGAAAGGGAAAATCATCCAGTATGCGGCAGTCCTGTGGGCGAAAATACCTTGTTGATGCTAGAGGTCAGAGGAGAATGGGCCGACTGATTCAAGCTGATAGAAGAGCAACTTTGACTGAAATAACCACTCGTTACAACCAAGGTATGCCACAACACACACAACCTTGAGGCGGATGGGCTACAACAGCAGAAGACCCCACCGGCGGGTACCACTCATCTCCACTACAAAAAGGAAAAAGAGGCTACAATTTGCAAGAGCTCACCAAAATTGGACAGTTGAAGACTGGAAAAATGTTGCCGGGTCTGATGAAACTCGATTTCTGTTGAGACATTCAGATGGTAGAGTCAGAATTTGGCGTAAACAGAATGAGAACATGGATCCATCATGCCTTGTTACCACTGTGCAGGCTGGTGGTGGTGGTGTAATGGTGTGGGGGATATTTTCTTGGCACACTTTAGGCCCCTTAGTGCCAATAAGTTTAAATCGTTTAAATGCCACGGCCTACCTGAGCATTGTTTCTGACCATGTCCATACCTTTATGGCCACCATGTCCCCATCCTCTGATGGCTACTTCCAGCAGGATAATGCACCATGTCACAAAGCTCGAATCATTTCAAATTGGTTTCTTGAACATGACAATGAGTTCACTGTACTAAAATGGCCCCCACAGTCACCAGATCTCAACCCAATGGAGCATCTTTGGGATGTGGTGGAACGGGAGCTTCGTGCCCTGGATGTGCATCCCACAAATCTCCATCAACTGCAAGATGCTATCCTATCAATATGGGCCAACATTTCTAAAGAATGCTTTCAGCATCTTGTTGAATCAATGCCACGTAGAATTAAGGCAGTTCTGAAGGCGAAAGGGGGTCAAACACAGTATTAGTATGGTGTTCCTAATAATCCTTTAGGTGAGTGTATATATAGCCTGGCCACGCCCACTTCCGGCATCAGACTGTTAGGCTGGCGCTATCATCCTCACACTGCTATGACATATGGTTCTGCGGTTCTGCAGTTGGTTACTATTGGCGCTGTTTTGCTATTATTCTCGTGCACTGGTTCGTTCACTAAGCTGAACAACCAATCAGTTCCCTCTTTCACAGACGGCCCGACGCCGATTCAACATGTCGAATCAGCCGGAAAAAAGCCGTCGAGGACCAATTTCAGCCGACGGTGTGGAACACACTGAGGAAACTTAGTCGGCCGATGCACAAAAACTGCCCGACGGCCGACCGTCGGCTTGGTGTGTTCCAGGCTTTATATGCAAAAGTCATCTTTTATCTGCATATATGTAACAAAATGTAATACCTTGGAAAAAGTCATTTAAGACTTTTTAAGGGCCTTAATTTTCTCTAAATTGATTTATTACCTTTTAATACTTTTTAAGAACCTGCAGACACCCTGATTAAGAAAGAAATCCAGCGTGTACTGTTGTTGTATCTTCAGAAACTGGGTTGGGAAACACTGCAATAAAGTGAAGTTGATGTTAATTCTGATCTGATATTATTTCCAGATATATTTAATTAAAAGATGTCCGACACAATGAATCTTTCTATAACTGGTGGAGACGGAGGTAGTGCATTCTCATTTACTGGCCAGAACAACGGTGCCAGTTTAGAGAAGATCGGAGTCTGGGTGGGAGAATGGCAGGTGAGGGGTGTCAAGGTCTGGCTTTCAGATGGAAGAGTTGAAACTTTTGGTAGACCAGAAGGACCGTATCAAGAGTACAAGTTCACACCCGGTGAATGTTTCAGCTCACTGTCCATGTGGGGGAATGGAAAAGGAACACGTCTTGGAGCCATCAGATTCAAGACCACTCAGGGGAGAGAGTTTTTTGCAAAGATGACAAAGTGGAGTTTAAAAACTGAATTTCCCATAGATGTCGGCTCTGGGTATTGTTTGGGAGTTGTAGGAAGAGATGGTCTCGACATTGACTGCATGGGATTCATGTTTCTCAAAGCAGTTGAATCAACAGTTCTCACCGATGTCCACTATCCCACTCTCCACCAACTGATACCACAGGTGACAATAGAAGAAATCAAATCCCTCTCTTTCAGGAACAACACCTCCACCACTCAAAAACAAAAAGTTGAAAGCTCAAAGAAAGTGATCAAAACATCTTCATGGTCAATGAGTAAGAGTTTATCTGCAACATTTAGTATGGAAGTGAAGGCTGGGGTTCCAGGGATTTCTGAAGTTACTGAAGGATACAGTGTCACCTTGGGAATTGAAAGCACTTATGGTCAGGAGTACACAGATGAGAGAACCGAAACTCTGACTACCGATGTGGATGTGCCACCAGGAAAGATGGTGTATGTTTCTGTCACTATTGGCAGAGCCACTTTTGACCTGCCTTACACTGGCACAGTGAAGATGACCTGCAGAAATGGCCGTGTGTTTGAGTATGGAACCAAGGGCACATACAAAGGCGTCACTTACACTGATATCAAAGTGGACACCAATGAATCTCCTCTGTAATGTCAAGACAGATTGCACATGTAATGCACAAGTTCTGTGATTACTTCTAT
This sequence comes from Semotilus atromaculatus, assembly GCA_031834385.1. Classification (NCBI taxonomy): domain Eukaryota; kingdom Metazoa; phylum Chordata; class Actinopteri; order Cypriniformes; family Leuciscidae; genus Semotilus; species Semotilus atromaculatus. Next base: position 38,897,591 of record JAULUF010000009.1, on the reverse strand, counting down.
TATTGTCAATCATGTATCAGTTGCTTTACATTCAGGCCTCATTGTATTTTTTTGGTGTGGTGTTTGGGTGTTCAGGGGAAATATATATATATATATATGTTTATATTTGTTGTTGTAGCAAAGATAATAGTTCAGGGAAGAAGGAGGCGGGAACCGGCGAACATTAAACACTTTATTTAAAAATAAAACAAACAAACTACAAAGAACCGCCAGCAGTCCCTCGCGGACGACTGCTGGCTACCAAAAATAACATACAAACATAAACAAAACACAGGCCTCATCCTGTTCGCCACAGTTGTCTTCAAATAACCTTATATAATACCATATAATACCAATATACAGATATTCATATAGCTTGTATACTTTGTGTAATCACTTTAAAATAATCTCTAGAAACTGATTCTGTAATAATGTGTTTAAAATTATATTTAATAAATAATAAATTACAATTATAAACCCTGTGTTGCAAGAAGTTTTCACTCTAATTATTTTCGTTACTTTTCTCTATTGGGCGAACATTTCGGCCACATGAGCAACGGTCTTTATACCAGACCTAAAAAGTGATAAAATGTGGTTAAATCATATAGTTGTAACTTTAAAGCTGCAGTAGGTAACTTTTGTAATGTATTTTTTACATATTTGTTAGAATATGAGACAGATAATCTGTGAAAAAATCAAGCTCCTCTGGCTCCTCCAAGTGGTCCTATTGCCATTTGCAGAAATACACCGCTCCCGGTCAGAAACAACCAATCAGAGCCAGGAGGAATGTCTTAGCAGTGTCAATCAAGCTTGTGTGCGCGCTGATCACACCCCTCTCTTGCACAGCGCGTGTATACCATCGTTCAAAATCAAGATTGCCGTTGTGTGTACAAAGAGAATCGCACTGCTGACAAAACTTTTTTTTTAAATAAAAGTTGCTGCATTACTTCTGGATTTCAAATAAAAATTAGTGAGTAAATGTGTTTATGGTACAGCCGCGGATCAGTTACGCACTGCAAACGCAGCATATGTGAAAGCACTATAGCGCGTCTCCTGTAGGCTACCGCATACGCACCGCAACATGCACTACAAACAGAGTATGTGTGAAACGGGCGTTAGCCACATTTCTGTTTGACAAGTAAGTATCCCTGCTTGATTTGTTTAATTTTATAATCGTTCACGGCAGGCTCCGCTGTGGGGGAGGGGAGGAGCTGTGGAGGGAGGAGCTGTGGAGGGGAGGAGCTGTGGGGAGAGGAGCTGTGGAGGGGAGGAGCTGTGGGGGGAGGAGCTGTGGAGGGGAGGAGCTGTGGGGGGAGGAGCTGTAGGGGTGGAGCTGTGGGGGTGGAGCTGTGGAGGGAGGAGCTGAGGAGGGGAGGAGCTGTGGAGGGAGGAGCTGTGGGGGGAGGAGCTGTGGGGGTGGAGCTGTGGAGGGAGGAGCTGTGGGAGTGGAGCTGTGGAGGGAGGAGCTGTGGTGGTGGAGCTGTGGATGGAGGAGCTGTGGAGGGGAGGAGGGAGGAGCTGTGGGGGTGGAGCTGTGGATGGAGGAGCTGTGGAGGGAGGAGCTGTGAAGGGGAGGAGGGAGGAGCTGTGGGGGGAGGAGCTGTGAAGGGGAGGAGGGAGGAGCTGTGGGGGTGGAGCTGTGGGGGGAGGAGCTTTGGGGGTGGAGCTGTGGAGGGAGGAGCTGTAGGGGTGGAGCTGTGGAGGGAGGAGCTGTGGGGGGAGGAGCTGTGGAGGGAGGAGCTGTGGGGGGAGGAGCTGTGGGGGTGGAGTTGTGGAGGGAGGAGCTGTGGAGGGGAGGAGCTGTGGGGGGAGGAGCTGTGGAGGGGAGGAGCTGTGGAGGGAGGAGCTGTGGGGGGAGGAGCTGTGGAGGGAGGAGCTGTGGGGGGAGGAGCTGTGGAGGGAGGAGCTGTGGGGGGAGGAGCTGTGGGGGTGGAGCTGTGGAGGGGAGGAGCTGTGGAGGGAGGAGCTGTGGGGGGAGGAGCTGTGGAGGGGAGGAGCTGTGGAGGGGAGGAGCTGTGAAGGGGAGGAGCTGTGAAGGGGAGGAGCTGTGGAGGGGAGGAGCTGTGAAGGGGAGGAGCTGTGAAGGGGAGGAGCTGTGGAGGTAGGAGCTGTGAAGGGGAGGAGCTGTGGGGGGAGGAGCTGTGGAGGGAGGAGCTGTGGAGGGGAGGAGCTGTGGAGGGGAGGAGCTGTGAAGGGGAGGAGCTGTGAAGGGGAGGAGCTGTGAAGGGGAGGAGCTGTGGAGGGGAGGAGCTGTGGAGGGAGGAGCTGTGGATGGCTAAGTCAACGTTTTCTAAAAAGTCCCTACTACAGCTTTAATGTGCTATTTCTGTTTGATTTGACCATTACATAAATTTAGTGATTTTAAACCACATTTATGAAAACAAGTGCGGTGGATTTTAATAGATAAGATAACCTATCATTTGAACTAACCATGATTCTAATATATTTCCTTTTTCAGACCTAACATTTCTAACACTCTGAAACAAAATGTGCTAAACGTTCTCTTCTTTCTAAATGTGTCTATAGAAAATTCTGAAGTGCTGACCATAACAATTAAAAATATACTGTTTGGAGAATGTCATAATATATTGAGCAATATATTGGGGGGGGGGGGGGGGGGGACTTGCTTTTACAAATGAACCAATCATATTGATAGAAGATTGCATGATAAGTCATGAGTCAGTCACGTTGATCTTATTGTTATATCTGTGTTTATTATATAAAAACTGTTGTATCTGTGTTTTCGGTGGTATTCTTCAAATATGTAATTTGATTGAGGGTGAGGGTATAGATCCTCTGGCCATACTTAATACTTCCTTTTGGGGAAGCTCTCTGAGAACTCTCCCAGAGAACGTTCTCTCTCCCGGCCGTGATTAAAGCATTGGAAGGACATTTTGCTGATGTCTGTCTGTCATTACTGCTGCGCAGTACCCAAGTAGATAGAGTTAGGTCAGGCAAAGAAAGTTAAGGAAAAATCCTTCACACAAGCAATTCAGGTTCTCCAGTTGTTTACAGTCCTGTATTAAAAAAACAAAACAAAACAAAAAGTTACATCTCATGCAGAACAGTTAAATTCTTCATATTACTTAAATATAGTAATATGAAAAAATAAATTAAAGCAGTTACACTGACCTTCTGATCAGTGTCATTGATCGAGTATTAGTTCTTCTATATTTATTTGTAATTTTCTTGGGTGTTCAGGGGAACTATACATTCAACATGTTTTTAATACAGACACATATCTTCACATATATGTTCAATCTTGGCATGTTTGGTTGGATTAAAACAAACCCTAGTGTGATTGCTCTGTTGGTGTGGTTCACTTGAATAAGTGTGAACGCTGCCATCTGAACCCTGGTGTGAACCAAACAAGTGGAGCGAGAATGCTGAAAAGATGGGTCTTGGTCCACTTCCAAACGAACTCTAGTGTGGTTCGACTGAAATATAAACTCAACATGGACCAAAGGCATGTAAACCAACCAAAAATGGGACATTAGGCCACATGATGTGACCCTTAGAAGAACAGAATGCTCAAGCATACCTTATTTTTTACCGTCTTAGTCATGATGTTTCCCATCTCGGTGTAGTACAGGCAGATCTTGTGTGACGCTGTTTTGACTCCTTCACACATTTTATAAACTCTTCACGAGTTCTCAGCTGGTCGAAATACCATCATATGTAGGCTATGCACATTCAACAAGCATGTTTAATTTAGCTCAAATGGAATTATTAATCGAAAATAAAGGAAATAAACCCCCACACTGTAAAATCGAATTAGTTAGAATTACTTTAAAAAAGCATGCAAACCAATTGCCTTAAAAAAAAACAAGTAAAGTGAAATAGGAATAGTATGTTGTACAGAAAAATGCTTAGTCAAGTATATTTATACAGTGCTTTTCACAATATAGCATCAAAGCAGCTTCACAGTATCAATCAAAACAACATAACAATGTTCGTTTCTTAGTGGAAAAGCATCCACGTTTGGTAGAGCTGATCAATGGTATTAATGATTGGTTAATTAATTTGAATATCCCCAACCATATCCCCCCCAGTTAGTTGGTATAGTTCACTTACACAAGAGCTCTAGTAACTAAAAAAGAAATGAAAGCTTTAGCATAAGTTCTGTCAGGAAGACTTAATTAATAATAATAATAATAATTGAAGGGGTGAAAAGACTCCACCTTGACCGAGGTTGCCATGCTCCTGACTTTCAAAAAATGATTTACTTTTAGCTTCGGACCAAGGCTGTATCTCATTACTAGTTTTACTTGATCTTAGTGCAGCGTTCGATACTATAGATCACACAATACTCTTAGATCGACTACAAAATTATACTGGTGTTCAAGGACAAGCATTAAGCTGGTTCAGGTCATACTTATCTGACCGCTACCATTTCGTCTATTTAAATGGAGAAAAATCGATCATAACTTCGGCAAACTATGGAGTGCCGCAGGGATCTGTGTTAGGCCCTTTATTATTCTCAATATATATGCTGCCACTTGGTAATATTATAAGGAAACATGGAATTAGTTTCCATTGTTATGCTGATGACACTCAAATATATATTTCATCACGGCCAGATGAATACGCTAAATTATCCAAATTGACAGATTGTGTTAAAGATATAAAAGATTGGATGACGCGTAATTTTCTTTTATTAAATCCAGACAAGACAGAGGTAATACTTATCGGTTCTAAAAACCGTCCACAAAACCTCTCACAGCACAACTTTAACATAGTAGGATGCCCTGTTACTTTATCCGCTACAGTAAAAGACCTGGGTGTTATACTAGACTGCAACCTGTCTTTTGAAAAGCATATTTCATATGTTACAAAAACAGCCTTTTTCCACCTTAGAAACATTGCTAAGCTACGTAATATGCTATCAGTCTCTGATGCAGAAAAGTTAGTTCATGCATTCATGACCTCGAGACTAGATTACTGTAATGCTTTATTAGCTGATAAATCTTCTTCACAACTTCCTCACCAACAGACAACAGGCTGTGCGGGTAAGCTCAACAACTACACCTATACTGACCTCCAACACAGGAGCCCCGCAGGGCTGTGTTTTAAGCCCTTTTCTTTACACCCTCTACACAAACGAGTGTACCAGCCCTTCATCCAACATCATGTTCCTTAAGTATGCCGATGACACTGCAATCCTTGGACTACTCACAGATTTCCATTACACGAGAGTAGATGTTAAAACTTCATGCTGATTTGTACTCGGCTTTCGCCAAGATAAGCAACACTAAGACGTAGCTTTACAGTAAACTATGCTTCTCCATCCATTTACACTTCTTTCCATATGAGGGTGTGACTCCCCTTCTGTCCGGCGTTAACGGCTGCAGTGTACTTGGCGCGTCAGCACACACGACGGCTGCAACTACAGTGTGGTCTCCCTAGTGGACCAGCACGACAACCGTCTGGATTGAGCCGAGTAGGGGACATCTCTAGGGTCTTCAAGTGGGCACCTTCCGTCCTCAGTGTTTCGTCGACTAGCCCACGACACCTCAAGAGGGCTCGACAGTGACTCTGGCGTCCCAGAGCCACCCCCCTCCGTCCCCCACTCAACTCAGCCCAGCTTACTGACCTCTACATCCCTCCTGCTGCTGAGACCTAACCACAATCTCACAATCTCTCTGCAACCCAACCATACGCGCCAACCCGTTTGACTAAGGCTGTCGAGCCCCACTGGTGCGTTAAAGCAGTTACAGTGGCAACGGTTCCGTATGGCATACCACCTACCGCAAAACACAATATCTGCCCAACCACCCGTCATTCACGCAATATACACAGGAACGTAATGACTGTAAATACTATACAACCTCTACAAATAAACCAACAGACTCTTCAAGTTTTTCAAGAATTCGACGAAACCGTAGCGTGGCGGCCTGTACACAGCCAGCTGGAATCTTTCCGTCTCAACCACAGCCAGTTGCTGCTCCTTTCTGCTGCTTCAGATAAGTTCTTTACTGTGCGACGCAATTCTTGGCCGCTGAATCCGACGTCTCTGAGGAACCGGGTTGTAGAGTGTGCCACAAAACCTCGACAACCCACTTCCACTGGATAAACCTGGACTCTCCATCCTCGCTGTTCTGCTTCAGTGGCCAGATGAGCATACCGCAGTTTCTTCCTCCCATATGCCTCATCTACAGCATCCTCCCATGGCACTGTTAACTCTATCAGTTGAACAATGCGTGCTGATCCAGACCACAAAACAATGTCTGGTCGTAGGTTAGTGGTGGCAATCTCAGGTGGAAAAATAAGCCGTTGATCAAGATCAGCCAGCATCTTCCAGTCCCTAGCAGCTTCCAGTTGTCCTGGGCGAGAGTTGTTGTTAACACCTTTTTTTAGTGGTTGCTCGCCTGGGCGGAGGAATATTGTCTTCTGCGTGTAATGTTTTGCTAGAACAGGCGGCAACTTATTGGTCATACTACGCTTGCCTTCCAATGCTAAAGCCAAACATCGCAGTACTTGGTCATGGCGCCAAGTAAACCGACCTTGGCTAAGAGCCACCTTACATCCTGTCAAAATGTGCCTTAATGTGGCAGGTGATGAAAACAAAGGACAAGAGGGATCCTCTCCTACCCAGAGGTTTAGGTTCTGTGGTGATGGGAGAACATCATATGTTGACCTAATAAGGAAACTGATCCTACTCTCTTCCATTGACCAAAGGTCTTGCCAGCCCATCTTGCGTTGTTCCACACTCTCCCATCTCATCCACTCTCCCTGCTTGTCCTGGGAAATGGCCTTTATACTCCTCATCCTCTCCTCCTGCTTTCGCACCTCGTTGACTACCAGCTTCCTCCTTTGAGCTGGGCCTGCCTTGTGCCATTTAGGCGGAGCTAAACTGAGCCCAAAACCCCCTCTTCCATGCTGTACCTGTCCCACGATATCCCCAATTTGAAGGTCAGCCTTTGCCTCTACTACAGATTTCTTTGCTGACCACTTTCTACCAGTTTTTACCACAGAGGCTGCCTCCCTTACACATTTGTCACGTGACTCTACTAATGTCATTTCCAGTCTGACCTTGGCACACTTAAACTCCTCGGTTAAAGCAGAGACTGGCAGCTGCAATATTCCTTTACTATAAAGTCCCACTCTGCTGAGGCAGCGTGGAACTCCCAACCATTTCCTGATGTATGAACTTATTAACGCTTCCAGCTTATCCACTGTTGTCAAAGAAACCTCGTACACAGTCAGTGGCCACAGCAACCTCGGCAGTAGACCAAACTGAAAGCACCAGAGTTTTAGTTTGCCTGGCAGAGCACAGCTGTTTATGCTCTTCAACCCTTCCACTGCTTGTCGTCTAACTTCTCCCACTCGAACTGTGTCCTTTAGATCTCCATCGTACCATCTCCCAAGACTCTTCACTGGCTTCTCAGAAACTGTTGGTATTGCCTCACCATTAATGAAGAATGTTTTATCTACTACCTTTCCTTTAACTATCGAGATGCTCCTTGATTTAGAGGGCTTAAATTGCATTCGTGCCCATTCAATATTATCTGTTAACTTCCCCAATAACCGATTAGTGCAGGCTACTGTTGTAGTCATGGTTGTCATGTCATCCATGTATGGAGAATAGAAAAGACCAGAGAGAATAAAAGAAGATTTTTCAAGCTCTTACACAGTTTTCTGAAAACATTGAAATAAATTGCATTATTACAAAACAACAAATTGCTGGTTTAAAACCATTTTAATGAAGAGTATCAGCAAAATATTCAGTGTAACCACACACAGATATTCAATTGAATTAATGTCCAAAAACATTGGACAAAATACAAATAAGCAGAAATCAAACAAGTTTCAGAAAAGTTTCAAAGGCATTACTGAGAATAAAAATTGTTTTACTTAGATACAAATGAGAAATATATTTAATATACGTTTTAAAATTTAACTTGGTGAGACAAATGATAACTTAAGTGAATAAGTCATTTTTACTGGATGCAATTCACAGTCTAGATGTGAAGACTTAAAGGGGTCATGACATGAGAAACCAAATTTGCCTTGATCTTTTGGTATATAAGAGATCTATGTACTATTAAAACTTCCTGCAAGTTTCATAGCTTAAGACGTCCTCCCCATTATAAACGAAGCATTTATTTAATCAAGCTCTAAATACAGTTCGTTCTGGATCCATGGTATGAAGTGACGTCATGGTAAGAAGTGACGTACCAGTCGTTTGCATATGACCGCCTCCAGCGCAGGACAACTACGCCTCATTTCGCATCATCGCATGCGTTGTCGTGCAGCGAGTGGGTCTGTTTACAAGATGACTGTGATGCCACGCAGATGTGCTGTTCCTGTTTGAGTGTTTGAATACGCTGCCGAACGATCCAGACGTCAGGGAAAGCAGTCGGATGCAGTTTATTTGCAGCATATGCAGCGCGCCAAAGCTTTATTTGAACGGTGAGTGAGATGAGTGTGACAGGGCATGTTACTGAAAGAACGAGCAGAGAGCGAGCGAGCCTTCAAACTGTCTGTCTCTCTCTCTCTCTCTCTCTCTCTCTCTCTCTCTCTCTCCTTCCCTCCCTCGCGCATATGAATCAAAATCAAAATCAATTGAGAATTGACACGATGGTAAAAGATTGGAAGACCGAAGTTTCACGTGGTGGAGCATTGTGTAGTCTACATGTGATACAAAATGATTAACGTTAATAATTTATGCATAAGCAGCACTGACGTTAGCCAATCATAACAGTGGGCGTTAACACTGAAGTCTTAAAGGGAAACACCCCAAAACGGACTGTTTGAATCAGAGGTGAGAAACAGGGTGGGAAAACGTAATAAATCACTACATTTTTTTTTTTTTTTTTTGTACCAAAAACTATAGTAATACTATAATTGCACCTAAGGGAACATAATAAAACAAAACAAAAAACCATGTCATGACCCCTTTAAATAACATTGTATGCATTCATTTTGTGAGCCAGAATCATAAAGATCAAATGGTGTTATCTATTTGGCTGAATTTAGCAATGGATATGCGTAAATTATGCCCCAAACAAACGTGATTTGATTTTTTACCTGGTTACCTGGTTTTTACCTGGTTTACCAGGTAAAGATTACCTAGTACTTATTAGATAAACAAAAGTATTTAGTTGAGTTAACTTTAAAAGTTAATTGCGATAGTTTGCATTTTTTAAAACGTTTTTTTTACATTTTTACAGTGAATATTTTCTCCAGTATATAGTTTCTCATTACGAGATGTTAAGTCATTATTACGAGAAAGTGTCTCATTATTACGAAATGTTAAGTCATTATTACGAGAAAGTGTCTCATTATTACGAGATGTTAAGTCATTACGAGAAAGTTTCTCATTATTACGAGATGTGAAGTCATTATTACGAGAAAGTTTCTCATTATTACGAGATACTAAGTCATTATTATGAGAAAGTTTCTCATTACGAGATGTTAAGTCATTATTACAAGATGTTAAGTCATTATTACGAGAAAGTTTCTCATTATTATGAGATGTTGTCATTATTACGAGAAAGTTTCTCACTACGAGATGCTAAGTCATTATTACAAGAAAGTTTCTCATTACGAGATGTTAAGTCATTATTACAAGATGTTAAGTCATTATTACGAGAAAGTTTCTCATTATTATGAGATGTTAAGTCATTATTACTAGAAAGTTTCTCATTATCATGAGATGTTAAGTCATCATTATTACGAGAAAGTTTCTCATTATTATGAGATGTTAAGTCTTTATTACGAGAAAGTTTCTCATTATAATGAGATACTAAGTCATTATTACGAGAAAGTTTCTCATTGCGAGATGTTAAGTCATTATTACGAGAAAGTTTCTCATTATGAGATGTTAAGTCATTATTACGAGAAAGTTTCTCATTATAATGAGATACTAAGTCTTAATTATGAGAAACTTTCTCATTATTATTTATGACTTACAGAATTATATTTTTTACTCAACTGTGGCGGAAACGGGCTTCCATAGTAATATTACAGCTATTATTACAGTTCATAAACTAACATTGCATTGGAGTTGCTTGCCTTTTAAATAAGCACTAATAGCTTGATACTATGAATCAAATCAATTTATTATTTTAAGATCTACAGAACATGCATTGATTTCTCACTGTAAGCAATCCTTAATTTTCATTGATTCATCTCTTGTCGTCTTTGCATTTGTTCACTGCACCAAGGAACCGTTTTGTCAGACCAGCTTTCAGATAACTCAGAGTGTCTTTATTGGCTTCTTCAGCTTCAGCGGTTCTCCTCATTTCCTCCAGCTCTCGGACCCAGTTTTCTTTCCCAGCCTCCCTCACTCTGGGGATGAAGAAGTCCAGATGCTGAAGAGTGAAGGCCGAGTCTGGCTTTAATGCGATCTGAGACAGATGCTTGATGGTCTTGTAAGCATTGAATAGAATAATATGCTTTTGATCCTCAATATCTTTTAGATCTTTGTCAAGATCATCCATTACAACTGAAAACCTCTTAGTTTGAGCTTTTTCATATTCCTTTTTTATTTTATCAAATTCCATCACAACGTTTGAGGTGCTGATGATGTATTTCTTGTTTTCTTTGACGTGTTTACTGTGGTGGCACTTCCTTGTGCATATGGTACAGAAACCATTTTTCATGACTTCACATTTGCTGGGATTCGAAACCCACCAGCAGCCAAACTCATGGCAGTTTTCCTCACAGACGGTGCAGGTCGTCGCCTTCCTGTTCTTCCATGAAGCGCTTTCAATGGGAACCTTCTCTTTGACAGTCTTGTTGAATCTAATGCTAAAGTTTGTATGCCTGTCAATCTTTTCCTTGTTTTGTCTCATTGCCTCCTGGATCTGAAGTTGTTCAGACTTCTTCGACTCTTTCTCTTGAACTCGCAGCTGTAAGTTGCAGATAAACGCTTCAAATTGTATGCGCTCTATCAGGACATTTGAAGTCAACTCCAAACTTCTTCTGTTCTTTTCTTCCAGAGACTGAAGGAATTTATTTGTCTCTTCCATGCTGTTCTCCCAAGCTTCTCTTTGAACATGGAGGTAACGTTTCTCATTGTGCTGGGCTTCAGCCTGCCGGTTGTTGAATAAGAAATGAACAGGCTGGCCGCTGTGGTCTCGTCTGCAGGGGATTCTAGCTTTATTAATGGCGCTGAGGACGTTTTTGGGTGGCAGACCATCAAAGTGTGTGATTAAAAACACAATGTTGTTCACAATGTCTTTTCCAAACAAAGACAGAACTGAACTGATGATGTAATGCTGTCTGTCCGAGAGGCGATTCTTCGAAGCTTGAATCACAAAACACACGGCGTCAATCTCACGAACTCCCTCATTGCTCTGAAACAACATGGATAAATTCTCAGCAACTTCCAGATCTTTTTCCAGTCCTCTAGTGTCTCCGTATCCTGGAGTATCAATGATGGTGAGAGATATGGGACTCTCTACAGGACAGACCTCATACATGGTGATTTCAGAGGTTTGTGATTCTGATTGGTCTCTGGCTTCTTCTTCTGTGATTTCATACCACATTTCATCCTCAAACTTCACTCCCAGTAAGTAGTTGACCATGGTGTTGATGAGAGTCGTCTTGCCAGCGCCGGTTTCTCCCACCAGCAGAACAATTTTGTTTTGTTTATTTGTTTCTTTTTTCCCACAAGTCCATTTTCTGACTTTCCCTTCATCATCAAGCACTTTTCTCTCGGTGCCTAGATGAAATCGTTTTGGAGGACCTTGATGAATAAGAGTTGGTCCACTTGGTGGAAGTCTTGGCTGTCTGTAAAATATGTCAAATGTTTCTCAGAATATTTATGTAGCTAAAATTGTAGACTAGTAGTATCCATCAATATAACAACATAATGTTACAAACATCTTTAACTTGAACATATTAATGTAAAGAAACAATATTTTGCGAAAGCAATCCAAATACAGATAATATTTAAAAAAAGATATTCATCTTTACGCCAAGGTGAGTGGTCTTTTCAATCATGGCATGCTGTCATGCAACTAGGACTGGACAGAATGACTGTATATATATCGTGGCAACAGTATAAATCGTTCGCCTTTAAAGAGAAATGCACCTTTCATATGGATTACATAATCAGAAGGTATTTGCTTTCGATTCGAATTTGTTTTTGTATCTTTAGCCTACATAGGCTATGTTTTGTTTCAGTTCATTTTCAGCGCGCCTGATTGTTTTCTTTTATTTTACGAAAGAAGAATGTTTTCTTGTTATTGTGAGTTTACACAAATAAAAGTAGTTGCGGATTATGTATTATTATTTTCTGTATGACCAGAAATGATAGAGTATTTTAAGTTGTTTCCACTGTAGGAAAATGCAAGTGTTCGCGCCCGCGCCTCCAAGTGCGCTCTACCCTCCACAAACACATATGCGTCAAAATCTTGTGTTTATTTGTGATAATCTTAGTCCTGTATTATTATTATTGTCTAACCTGTATTATGAATGACATTTGCTTTGTTCCTTTTGTTCCTTTGCAATTGCTTTGTTCCTTTTTTGGATAAAAGCGTCTTCTAAATATGTAGCCTAATAAATGTAATAATAATAATGATAATTAGGGCCCGAGCACCGATGGTGAGAGGACCCTCTTGGAATTGCTCTGTTTATTCTTCTTTTTCTCCAAGATGAATCGCATTTTTGAGGGCCAAAACATGCACAAAAACTCACGAAAATTTGCACACGCGTCAGAACTGGCGAAAATGTACATCTGATATGCGTTTCAGAATTGGGTGGGGCAAAATGGCTCTATAGCACCACCTATAAAGGTTCAACGGAGTGCGCTTTCCGCTTCGTTTCACGTACGTGTACGAAATTCGGTACATACGTGTAATGAGCCAATACCTACAAAAAAGTCTATTGGAGCATAGCCCTAAACACAACAGGAAGTCAGCCATTTTGATCTTCCTCTCCGATTTTTGTGCAGTTTTTGCCATTTTCAGGCCTCGTACTTTAACGAACTCCTCATACAGTTTTAATCTGATCATCTTCAAATTTGGTGAGACTAGTATCCATGCTAGAAACATGCTAAAACATGCTAGCAACACTTATCTGAGTGATAACGCATACTATTATCCCCATAATAAAGGACGTTTTTGTAACTGATTTTGACATACTCCTCCTATATTTACCTACTTAAATGCACATTGCCCACCGTGCACTGTCTTCCTAAAGCCACCGGGTGGTGGTGGAACGGGTGCGAGGGCCCTTTCAATGCTGCTTGCAGCTTTAATGATTATTATTATTATTTGCATTTATAAATATAAATTAGTTCACTTAAAGCCTTGTTTATAGTCGATGCGTCCACGCGAGCGCGAAGCTGCGCGCGGCAAAAATGACCTCATTGCGGTGTGGGCGGTCGCACGCGTTGGGTGCGCAAGACCCCATTTCGCTTGGCGGTGTGCACGGCACTTTTTGTAACATCGCGCGCGGCGCCGCATCCGAAGATGAACGACTTTGAGCCGAAGATGAACGACTTTGAGCCGAATCTGGCCGAGCAGATATGTCTCACTGCACCGGCACCCAGTTTGTGCGTCTTAAAGGGGTCATGACATGGTTTTTTGTTTTGTTTTATTATGTTCCCTTAGGTGCAATACTATAGTTTTTTGTACAAAAAAACTTTTAAAATGTAGTGATTTATGACATTTTCCCACCCTGTTTCTCACCTCTGATTCAAACAGTCTGTTTTGGGGTGTTTCCCCTTTAAGACTTCAGTGTTAACGCCTATACTGTTATGATTGGCTAACGTCAGTGCTGCTTATGCATAAATTATTAACGTTAATCATTTTGTATCATATGTAGACTACACAATGCTCCACCACGTGAAACTTCGGTCTTCCAATCTTTTACCATCGTGTCAATTCTCAATTGATTTTGATTCATATGCGTGAGGGAGGGAGGGAGGGAGGGAGAGAGAGAGCAAGACAGTTTGAAGGCGCGCGCGCTGCCGGGGCTCTCTCTCTCTCTGCTCGTTCTTTCAGTAACATGCCCTGTCACACTCATCTGATCACTCACCGTTCAAATAAGGCTTTGGCGCGCTGCATATGCTGCAAATAAACTGCATCCAACTGCTTTTCCTGACGTCTGGATCGTTCGGCAGCGTATTCAAACATGTTGTATCTTGTAAACAGACCCACTCGCTGCACGACAACGCATGCGATGATGTGAAATGAGGCGTAGTTGTCTTACGCTGGAGGCGGTCATATGCAAATGACTGGTACGTCACTTTGCACCGTGACGTCACTTCTTACCATGGATCCAGAACGAGCTGTATTTAGAGCTTGATTAAATAAATGCTTTGTTTATAATGGGGAGGACGTCTTAAAATGAAACTTGCAGGAAGTTTTAATAGTACATAGATCTGTTATATACCAAAAGATCAAGGCAAATTTGGTTTCTCATGTCATGACCCCTTTAAATTAGTTTACATTTACAAAATGAGCCTATGGCAGACATAAGCCATTTTAATAAAAAAATAAAGGTCCATGGTTTATAAAATGTCCATGAAAATTAATTAAATGTTTAGTGAAATAAGAAAATATTTAAGAGATTGTTAATTGAGTTGTATGAAATGCATGTTTTTATATCCACATATTTTCTTCTAATATCACTTAAGTAATAATCTCAGGGTTTACTGGATTTTACACGATTCTTTTTGTAGTGTTATTGGTGGTGATGTACTAAAATAAACATTGTCACGTGTGGACGTTTCTTCTCACGTTGATTCCTGGTGGTTAAGAGGACAATTACTTCAGTCGCCCCCTGTCGTTTCACAGAATAGCACAACGGCGAGCGCGTCAAGTATAAACGCCTCGTCCGTTTGGGGAGGTGCGCGCGCAATCAGCGGAGACTCGCGCTCGTGCGGACGCGTCGAGTATAAACAAGGCTTAAGACAGTAATATGTTTATCATAACATAACTGATGAATGTTTTATTTTTATATAACCTAACCTTTTACAGTTTTGGAAATTAGTTTGTGTTATATTTCTTTTTTGTATGTGAAGTCTTTTTTTTTTTTTGCTTATTCTATTATACTGAGCTTCCCCCCCCCCCCCCCTCCCCTAAAAGCTTCCCCCCCCCTTCCCCCCCCCCCCCCCCTAAAATAATAATATATATTATTTTATAATAATTAAATAAAAATTATTTATTTTTCCACAGATGCTCCATATTATCTAAATGTTCAAGGTTAATGCAAATAAAATGCAGAAATCAAATTTTGCATTTTTGTAAAAAAAAAAGAAAAAGAAATTTGTAGGCCTGTGTCAATTATTTGATTTTCAATTAAATAAGCAATGTATATAAGGACAATAATTTTGTATGTGAATATTTTTTAACCAGTCTAAAAACTAATAAAGAAGAAAGCATGTTTTTCGTTTTTCAATTACAAGTTAAAGGAAAAACAAATGGATGCAAAAGTAGCCTACACGGACCCCAAACACACCGCGCCTTCTAAGTCAGGTGGCTGTAAATGTGTCTGGAAGGTGTGCATTAAACACAGGTAGTTCCAGTCAGTTAAATCACTGTTGTTGTTTTTTAATCCACAGCCTTCAGTGAAGTACACACACACACAATTTGCACACAGAGATTGAAGATCACGCAGCATACAAACATTTAATATGCACAAGTGTAGCGAGTTGGGAAGAGAGAAATATTAATTGTATTTTATTTTAAAACGATGAACTTCCCAAAAAAATTTTTTATGAAGTTAAAAGACTTTAGGGATCATTTTGTATTAAATACTTGTATAGTGAGTCATGCAATGTTATTGTGGTTAGGAACTATCAATTAAGGTGTTTCGTTAAGTGGGTATAACGAAATATCGTAATATCGGCATACCGAAAATATCGAAATATCGGAAAATACTGACAATATCGAAATATCGGTATACCCGGATGGTCTTATCAGTGTTGCGCGCTATGCTTTTAGAGTGCTGCTGCGTCCCAATTCGCATACCATCCGTCCTAAATAGTATTCGAAAATAGAATTAGTACGTCCCAAATCGTAGTATGTTGAAATGAGTGTTCCAAAGATACCCGGATGGTCTACTATTTCCGGTCAGAATCCGAAGTGTAGATCGATGCACACTCTAACAGCTGATATTGCCCACAACCCATCGCGCGTTGGACGAGGATTCGATTAGAACTACAAACACGAGTGAAAAGTGTTAAAAAACTACAGACATGGAGGACGCGCGAGTCCGGCGGTTATGTAGAGAGGTTTAGATAAAGGGGTTTGAGTGATTAATTACCAGTATCTAACCTGACGAAAATGTATTTATTCAATGTTGTCTACATTATATTGCATCTGCATCAGCATTGTGAACTTTTGTAAAGATACATTTAACCCTCTGGGGTCTAAGGGCTTTTTGGGGTCCCTGAGACGTTAATGCCCTGACATTTGTGCTTTTTTCAGTTGCTTATAAACATATTAATGGCAACGGTGAAATGACACTATTTAGCACAAATAGGGCTACCATAATATGTGAGCAACATGTACGTACATGTTTGTATTTTTGAAGGAATATTGTTTATGCATGGTTATTGAAAAAACTAAAACTTAAAGCCTCTGAAATAAGGCCACAAAACACATACTAAATATGTGTTCACAATACTTTTGACTAATGGACGTTGTCGCCTAGAATTTTTGCTTCAAAATGATCTGAAAATCATCCTGCCTAATCATTTACACAAAACAATACATTGATTTAAATTTTTTAAGGCACTTTTTCTTTGGAAGGGCAATATGCAAGTGGGCGTGATTCTCACCTGAGAAGACAAAGGCTTGCATAATAATGAGCGCATAATTAGCCTTTCACACAGGTGTGTCACTGGGTACCAAATAATACAAGGACAAAAGAAGCTATACACACACACACACACACACACACACACACATATATATATATATATATATATATATACGTGTGTGTGTATTCTCCTTGCATACTTTCTTGTGGTACCCAGTGGAAAAAGACACATTTTTTTCAAGATGTTTCCAACTCTAACTTTGAACCAATTCTGTAGAATATATATTGGAAATATCTTGAAAAAAATGTTTTTATCCATATATTTTGTATGCATGCAAATGGTATAATATCAAAGCTAAACATTTCTAGTAGTTGTGCAGTTAATTCTTCTCATACTGTATTTTCAGAAAGTTTTGGAATATGTATCCTCTCCCCAAATTTGTCATTAATAAAACACAACAAAAAAAAAGTTAAAATTTTTAACAATATTTCAAGTGTAATCTTTCTTTGTAAAAAGTATACGTATTTCAAAGGTAACATATGAGCAGAAATTGGCTAACAAAAGCTTATTTAATGTGGCAGTAGTCTTTTTTTTTTACAGTAAAAACTTCATAATCCATCCAAAACTAATCAACCAAATCTTGTCTAAATATTCATATTTAGTCTGTAACATATCGTGTTTATGCGAGTGTGAGATGCACGCTGTACAGCTGTAAACAACAGCGCGCACGCGTCTGTGCCTTTCATTCATCATTTACACACACACACAATTTTTTTGCGGTTCAACATCGCGATTAGAACAAAGCTCTTAAGAATAAATAACTTAGGCTACTATATCAGCTTGATTCGTTGCTTTTCGAAATTAAACTACCAGCACTTCTGAGGACAATTCCAGGATTAGGACGATAGTATTATTCCTCACAGCGCAGCAAGACGAGGAAAAAGTACACGATTCTTGTTAAACTTGATGTGTTTTATTCAGCTAATATGGGGGCGTTAACAGTTTGCATAGCTTGCCTCAGATCATTTGTGTTTGAATAGCACGCGCTCTCCGTGGGCGTGGTCACATTAACGTGTAAAGGCTGATTTATACTTCTGCGTCGGACCTACGCCGGTGCCTCTACGCTATAGACTACGCGTTGGTTTTAGCAGACCAATCACAGCGCTTGCGGTCTGCATAGAATTGACGCGTTGTTACATTTTTGGAGAGGTGCACGTCAAGGTACTCCGTAGGGTACGCGTGCTACACACAGCCTACGGTGTAGCTACGGCGTGAGTTCGACGCAGAAGTATAAATTGGGCTTAATGAGGTATAATGAGATGGGGGAAAAAAATACTGACATCGCTCTCTTTTCATACAGATTACATAAACTGAGAATATTTGTTTTTTATATAAATTACTTCATTGGAAAGAAGAGAATTCAAGTTTCATAAAGAAAAATCTCTCGTGCCTGTATGACAAGTATTTTCTGAGTTATGAGTTCAGTTTCGGACGCGTTTCAGAATGGACTTCACTGACAGAGAGAAGGCAAAATTCGCATCATATTTATTTGTCTTTATTTGACAAAAAGCACAACACTTTGTTTTTATTGTGAGTATACAGAAAAAAAAATAGAAACTTAACAGGATCGATTGATGTATAACACTTATATGTAAGATCAAAATCAAGTTTTTTGAGTCTCTTTTGCACTGATAAGAAAAAAAGTGAGACAATCGCGCCGGCGCGATAGCAGACCCCTGAGGGTTAACCATTTACTTTTAAATGCATCATTACATTCAAATTGCAAACACATGAGGAGAGTCTCCGCATAAAGACCCACGACGGGCAGATGAACGAGCTATTACATTTCTCTCAGACATGGTAGGAAATTAAATTAGATTGAATGGAGGATTTTTACTGTGACAAGATGATTGACAGGGCAGTTTACGGTGACAGGACGCACACGCAGAGCTGTCCATTAAAGATGACGGAGTAGTATGTCCCAAAGCTTGCCTACTCTTTTGGTACACACTCAAAAGTATGTACTTTTTCTTCACAAAAAGAGTACATACTTTTAGGGCGTAGTATAAGTAGGCGAATCGGGACGCAGCATGCGTGAGTTACGTCAGCCTCAGATTGCAAATGGACGCTGGTGAGGCAAGACGCACTTGTTTTCTTCTCACTCTTCCACTCGAATACTGGTATGTTTAAAAGTGTTCTTCCGGTTAAAGTTAATTAAATATTGGGCACAATGTGTTACTGAGTCGATTATACACATGCATGTTGTGTATTGTGAGTATTATGTGACTTTTGTCTGACGCACATGGAGTTAACTAACTAAGTTAGTGATTTGTGCACAGTGTATAACGTGGAAAGAGGTTGGCGCAACGGAGAGTATACTGATTAAATTGTCCCATGTGTTTCCAGGTATGTTCAGTTTTCAATTAAACCAGTAAAACGTGATGTAATTTATGTAATTTGGGTCTATAATGTATGTGGATTGTGCTTTTGAGCAGATGTATTTTCTTTATTTCTCAAATTCTGTAATACATTCTATCACGTTACATCCAACTATTACACTGGTTTGGCGGTTCTATAGAGTATAATGTGGATGTGCCTGGTGTTTAGAGGTAATGTTTGTTTGTCGATTTGTGCAAATATTGTATATTACTGACATGTTTGAAGAATACATATCCAGCCATTTTATTACTTTCTTTATTTTTCCTTTAACAACAGTAATGTATTAATTGCTTTAATGTGTAGTACTAACTACCACATGTTAATCATACATAATTGAGT
This sequence comes from Semotilus atromaculatus, assembly GCA_031834385.1. NCBI lineage: Eukaryota > Metazoa > Chordata > Actinopteri > Cypriniformes > Leuciscidae > Semotilus > Semotilus atromaculatus. Next base: position 38,878,111 of record JAULUF010000009.1, on the reverse strand, counting down.
ATGTCAGCCTGAGATTGCAAATGGACGCTGGCGAGGCAAGACGCACTTGTTTTCTTCTCACTCTTCCACTGAATACTGTGTATAACGTGGAAAGAGGTTGGCGCAACGGAGAGTATACTGATCAAATTGTCTCATTCATTCGTTTGAAGCCATCCTGCTGTCTGCTGTGTGGAGTTTCTTATGTACAGAACGGGATCTGCTACACAAGCATAACATTGGCAACACTGCCCTGCTCTTCAATGAATAAAATAGCTTCACTACTGAATTAATCTCACAGATTTACTAGATGCTGCATAGACACAGGTAATTTACACACATATTTCTCTCGATAATTAATTCAAATAAATGTAATTTTACCACACTACTTTATCTCCGTCTGATTTAAAACGGGCAGAATGCTAGATCTAACTAACTGTATCTGACGAAAATAACCATAATTTTCACCCTGCTGCTGCAAACCTTAATAACAGCTTTAACATGTTAGTGCTGGAAAATGACCGTGGTATAAGTGGGATAATCCAAGGATAATGTGCATTATTACATGATTTTAATGTACATCAGGTGGTTTTGCTTCCACGTTGCGCATTAAAATCTAGTAGTGCACACCTCCTGGATCAACATATTTTGTTGATCCTGGATCAACATTCCTGTCCCAAAATGTAGTCCTTACCCAATTCCTACCCCTAAACCTAACCCTACCCATAACTTTTCCCTAAAATCATAGGGTAATGATAGGTGAATAACACTGATGTTTAAGTACCTCACCCTGGTTCTAAGCCTAAACTTGACATAAACTGTAAACTTGTCCCTCAAATCTGATTGGTTGATTGGTTTGTTGATCCAGGATCAACAAAGATGTTGATCCAGGAACATGTGGTACTTGGTGGAATCACGTTCACCTACAGTACATACTCATCCTGTATTAAGCACATCAATTTCAACTCACCCGAAACTCATGGTAATCGCTGGACTGAATGTCTCGACCTCACAGAAGACCTTCACTGTAACTCTCCAGTCTGCTTACTGCAAAAACAATTACAATTACATTACTTTATTGGTGAAACACTACATTTCAAAAAAAAAAAAAAGAAAACACACTATTATATTACATTTTATATTAAACACTGAGAGCTATCTTGTTATTTAAAATAAATGAATATGCTTGAACGAAAAGCTTTGACGAACTGATCTAACAAGCCCAACTGGCTGAAATCCCTCCCAACCAGATGTGTCTTCAGTGTAATTTAGTTTTTTTTTTTGTTAAAAGTTATTTTTTATTGCTTCTTTTGGAATGTTGAGAGGTGACAGGAGTACAACATTACAATACAAACAGGGTTACATGTTCTTACAGTTTGACATTGAAATAAAATACAGTACAAGACAAAACACAAAGTTGTCATCTATTCATTTTGAGACCTTACTGTAATATGTGTCCAGAACTCTTCCCAAGGAGACAACCCCTCCTCTCTGACATTGTTCACTCGGTTAAGCATAGATTCATAAGGCGCTATGTCTACCATTGCACTGGCCCACTCTTTCACTTCTGGGGCTTTCATTGTCTTCCAGTGCCTCTCTTCAGTGTAATTTAATATCTGAACAGTCTGAATTAAATGACAGGTGCAACATTCATAGTTTTAAATAGACTAAATGTATTAACCCTTCATGATTTTTTTTTTTTTTACTAGATACAAAATGGTGTTTTCCATAGCAAGCAACTTACAGGTTTGGTTATGGGCTCGTTGTTTTATTTTTTATTATTATGATTAGTTAAAGAATTCATAGTCATTATTGCGTCATGGTTGCCAGTAGTGATGTCCCGACACCATTTTTTCAGAACCGATCCGATAGGCCTACCAAAAATTCTGAGTATCGACCGATACCAGCATAGAATTTCTATAACTCTGTGTTGAACTGATAATCACTCTTTTGTGTGTTAAACACAATCTACTTTATACAGACGTTACAAAGAAAAACATAATCTTTGACAAAAATGCTATTATAAACTACATTAGTGGATAATTCAGCAGTACATTTATTCACAATAACTTGATAAAATCTGAACATTTAGTGAAAAAAACATTATTTAGTGGAGAATAATTAGAGACAATAAGTGTAGCCTACTAATAAATTTGATAAAACGTTACACATTGCTCTTAGTGCTGTTATAAAATACAAGATAAAAAAACCCCAGAAAGACTATTAACAAAAAAAGCTATTAATAATCTTTCATTGCGCAAAAGTATTATGATATGAAAGCTACAATACAGTGCAGCACAAAGCGAATGATGCGCTTGAAGCAACATGAGTCACAGCGCGTCAAGTCCACATTGAAAAGTTCAAAGCAGTGAAAGCACTAAGGAAAGACATTGATGCGTAGATAGATTATACAATATCTATCTTGCAATAGTTTATTTAGCCTTTTCTTTTAACAGTTTTAAATTACAGTTACTGTGCGCATGATGAACAATCATATCTCTCTACTCGATTCTTGTGAATGTGATCTAACAGACACCCGGAAGAAAGTAAAATGATTAAGGTACAGCAATACAGTCCAGCAAAATCATTGTTTTTATGCAAAATCATAGACCTTTATCTACAGATCAAGTATAATAATATTAACATTGAATAATCTTGGAGAGTGTCGTGTTGACTGTCGTAACCGAACGCGACGCGCTGTTTGAGAGCTGAGTGGAGAATGTCTGACAGCCGCAGAGGAGGGAAAAGTTTATGTGAACTTGACTTAAATATTCATTTCTACCTCACATTTAGAATGGCTTCTGAAGACTTATAATATTTACATTTAGTCATTTAGCAGACGCTTTTATCCAAAGCGACTTACAACTGAGGACTAAAGCAAGCGAGTCATCGGGAAGAGGCAAAAACAACACAAGAAGTGTTTCAAAGTTCAGGCATTGCTCAGAATAGCAAAAATCTGATAAGGGAGGATTTAAGGAGAAGAATTTTTTATTTATTTTTTATGTTAAGTACTCACAGAAGAGATGAGTTTTCAGCTGACTTTTAAATGCTGTCAGGGATTCTACATTCCGGATGAGGGTGGGAAGATCATTCCACCAGCATGGAACCGTGAATGAGAATGTTCTGGAGAGTGATTTTGTGCCTCGCTGTGACGGTACCATGAGCCACGGCTCATTGACCGATCGTAGGTTTCTGGTCGGGGTGTAGACTCGTAGAATTGAGTGACAGTAGAACGGAGCTGAGTCAGTGGTAGATCTGTAAGCAAGCGTCAAAGCCTTGAATTTGATGCGAGCAGCGAGTGGTAGCCAGTGCAGTGAGACGAACAGAGGAGTGACGTGGGCCCTTTTGGGCTCGTTGAAGACAAGACGGGCTGCAGCATTCTGGATCATTTGTAGAGGTTTAGTTGCACATGATGGAAGTCCTGCCAAAAAGAGCATTGCAGTAGTCAAGCCTAGAGAAAACCAGGGCGTGGACGAGAAGTTGGGTTGCAAGCTTAGTAAGGAAGGGCCTGACTTTCCTGATGTTGTACAGTGCGAACCTGCATGATCGAGCTGTTTTTGTAATGTGGTCTGTGAAGGTCAGCTGGTCGTCAAATGTTACTCCAAGATTTCTGACCGACCTTGATGGGAGGATTGAGGATGAATCTAGCTGGATAGTGAAGTCGTGCTGCAGAGATGGGTTGGCAGGGAGGACGAGGAGCTCAGTCTTTTCCAGGTTGAACTGCAGGTGGTGATCCTTCATCCATGCCGAGATGTCTGCCAGACAGCTTGAGATACGTGCAGATACTGTGGGATCATCTGGTTGAAATGAGAGGTAAAGCTGGGTGTCATCAGCATAGCAATGATAAGAGAAACCATGTTCCTGTATGTAGGGTCCCAGTGAGGTGGTGTAAATGGAGAAGAGGAGCGGTCCAAGAACTGAGCCCTGTGGAACCCCTGTGGTCAGTTGATGTGTTTTGGATACCTCGCCTCTCCATGCGACCCTGAAGGACCTACCTGTGAGATAGGACTCAAACCAGTTGAGGGACGTTCCAGTGATGCCCAGTGATGAGAGGGTGGACAGCAGGATCTGATGGTTCACAGTGTCAAAGGCAGCAGACAGGTCCAGGAGAATGAGAACTGATGATCTGGAAGCAGCTTTTGCGATCCGCAGGGCTTCTGTGACCGACAGTAGTGCAGTCTCGGTCGAGTGCCCTTTCTTGAAGCCAGATTGGTTGACATCAAGCTGGTTGGTCAGAGACAGGAAAGATGACACTTGGTTGAAAGCAACTTGTTCAAGTGTTTTGGCAATGAATGGTAGGAGAGAGACAGGTTTGTAATTTTTTAAAAGGGATGTGTTTAATGTTGTTTTTTTAAGCAGTGGAGTTACCTGAGCCTGCTTGAATGCTGTAGGGAAAATGCCAGTGTGGAGGGAGGAGTTGATGATGTGTGTGAGTGCTGGTAAAAGTGTGGGAGAGATGGCTTGTAGAAGGTGTGAGGGGATGGGATCTAGAGGGCAGGTGGTAGGATGATTGGAGAGAAGAAGTTTAGATACTTCTTCCTTGGTTAGTGGAGAGAAGGAGGAGAGAACGTTTTTGGATGTAGGAGAGGATGGTCTGAGTTCCTGTGTGTGTGGAGCTGAGAACTGACTGCTGATAGTAGTTATTTTGTTGGTGAAGAAGTTAGTAAAATCATCAGCAGTTAAAGAGGAGGTGGGTGGTGGTATAGGTGAACAGAGGAGAGAGATGAATGTCTTGAAAAGTGTTCATGTGTTAGGGGCGCTGTTGATCTTGTTTTGGAAATATGAGGATTTCGCAGCATGAACATCAACAGAAAAGGAAGAAAGCGGGGATTGATACACACTCGGGTCAGATGTGTCTTTTGATTTGCGCCATTTTCTCTCCGACGCCCGAGTTTGGTCCGGTGTTCACGAAGCACCTCAGATAACCAGGGGCTTGAGGGAGTAGCGTGAGCTCTATAATATAGTGCACGAAAACTTTATGATGTATTTGTGCCTTTTGTGGAGCTTATGTATTCGCACAATATCGGATTTGGATCGGCCTTGTGTAACCAATACCCGATCCGGCCAAGAATGGCAGTATCGGAGCCGATACCTATACTGAGTATCGGATCGGGACATCCCTAGTTGCCGGTAACTCCAATGCTCTGTGTTTGAGGTAGGTGTTTGTTTGGCATGGCTACAGTTGGGCGACTATATTGTTTGTTTACTAACTTTCTGCTCAGCTGGTGTCTGTTCGTGGGTACTTATTGTGGCCTACTGCTTAAGAGGTTGGTTCTCCTGCGTTCCCTTTCGAGAGGTCTCTCCTATTGCGTAAGTAGCTTATGCTATGGGAAAACTCCTTTTCTCGAAAATATTTAAGCCATTTATGTAAAACGCAGTGTGGCTACACAGCATACATCGATGAACAGCGAGCTCGTCATTGGCTGTGCTGGGGCAACTGCACAAACCGATGACGGGCCGACTCAGACGCGCAACTTGCGCCCTGAGTCCGCCAAGATGGGCGTGGCCAAGGGCTATATATTGCGCCCATCAGCCGTCAGAGGCTTCAGATTAAAATCTCCTTCAGCGACTCTCCAACTCTTCGCTGAAACCTCCGGAATAAGCCTTCGCCACCGTCGACACGCATCCAGTGGGACCAGCCTTGCCGCCTTCATTGCTGTTCTGCTGAGCCAATCCGGTGTGCAATATCCATTTTGCTATCTGTGTTCACAGCCGCAACACTTTTTAAAAGAGCAAAATTTCCTTGTGGGTGTTGATTTAAATGCCTCGCACAAGCTGCACCTCGTTCAGAGGCCCGCTCACTTCCACTCTCTCTCCACCTTTGCTTGAACCGTGCAAGAAAAAGCGCCATTCACAAAGGATGCCTGAGTGGACGGAGACCAGCAATGTCACGCTGGGCCGGTCCCTGTGTGCCTCGCTCTCTCTAGATGATTCTCCCTCACCAGTCCAGCTCACGCAGGCGGACCAGCGCCCCTCTATGCGAGCGGCAGGTCTCGTCTCCTTCGGAGCGTCAGATGACAAAGATGACAGGCTTCCCACTCTTTCTCCCATTGCTTAAGCCGCGCAACTAGATCACCTTGCATGACCCAAAATGGCGGCGGCGGCAGGTAACAGCTTGGCAGGTGCTGATGCTCTTCCTTTTCTAAAACCATCTGGAAAACCGCCTGATATAACATCTACCTTTAAAACCTGGATATCTTTGCCATCAAAGCCAAGGCATTAAATGTGCTTATTGTATCGCTCTACCTGACGACGATCATCACTATTCAAATGTATGGGAGTTGGACTGCTGCCAGTGAATTATCAATCTTACAAGCAAGTGGCACACCTAGGCCTGTTAGTTCCTAGAAGCAATCAAGAGCTCCTTAAAAAGGATTTAATTGAAATTGACTGGGCCTCCAAAATTTATAGAGAAAGCTTTGTATACATCTAACAATATTATAACTGCTATAAAAAAATGAATTGATAATTAGACACAGCTCAAACATAGAAAATCAAATAAATAGAGGCTCCTGTGGTTTAATGAATCCCTTTGGGACAAAATTAAACAGAGAGATAAAGCTCTCAAGGTTTCACTGAAAACTAAATTAACCACTGATTATTACATTTATCAATCTCTGAGAAATAAAGTTACCATGCTGCTTCGAAAAGCAAAAAAAAAAATTTTTCCTAAACCTAATCAAAGAGGCGTAAGGTAATTGTAAAAATCTGTGGAGGAGCATGGATAAATTATTGGGAAGTGAAAAAATATATCAGGAGCATTTACAGCTCAAAATTAATGGTATAGTTCAAAATGAGGGCTCTATTCTGGCTAAATATTACAATGATTATTTCTTGGATTCTATGTTAGACCTGGGGCCTGTTTCAGAAAGGAGGTTAAGTGAAAACTCTGAGTATGTTAACCCTGAAATGAGGGAAACTCTGGGTTTTCTGTTTCAGAATGGGAGGTAAATCAAACCCGAGAAAGCAGAGTAAGTCAAGCCCGTTTCTGAAAGACAGGTAACTTATACTCAGAGTCAGTTACCATGGTAACTTACTCTGTGAACCTAACCTGGTCGGGAGCAGGTTTTCTTCAGTAAACCCAGAGTTTATTTCGGTCTCCTCCCCTTTTTTAAAGAGGAAGCAGTGTTTAAACACCAACAATAATACTACAATTTATTTAAACATTATTTAAGGAATATATATTGTTTGTCTATGGTTTAATTGACTAAATCTGTTTTGCAGCACTTTGCCAAAAAATAAAAGGATTAATACGTTTGCTAAACTTTTATTTGATTACCACCGTTTTTGATAATATATTTGTATTAAATCATAAAAAATAAAAAAATCTGAAAAAAACCATTTCATAGAACTCAATTATTTTTAAACATTTTAATAAGTTATTAATGATACAAAATAAGTTCTTAATCTAATTCATAATCAATTACTGAAATTAGTTGATTAGATAGGTTTGATTGAACAAATGTTAATTTATTTAACTGTCATTTTTAACTGATGATAATAATAACCGTAATTTAATAATGCAGTTTATATATTTAATCATTGTTTAATACCATAAACCGTGATATTTTTTGAGACGGTTATCATACTGTGAAACTCTCATACATTACAACCCTACATAGGAGAGTCGTTGAATAGAAGTACTTTTACTTGAGTAGATTTTTAGACCGGCTTCTTTTACTTGTACTTAAGTAAAATTTTTATCAAAGTAATAGTATTTTTACTTGAGTAAAATATTTTATTACTCTTTCCACCTCCGGTAGTTCTAAACAAATTCTACAGAATTAAACTGTGGCATTACACACTGAAGTGTGTCCCTACTATTTATGAAGTTTAGGCCTATTTGTCATAATTTCTGGTGTATTGAGTGTAGGCTACTTACAACTGGGGTTCTGTTGGGAAAGGAGGATCCAAAAGACAGATATTACCATCAGAATCTGTTGGGACCAACGAAAAACCCAACCCAAAGTAAAATAAATGGAAATATCAAAAATACCCTATATAAAAAATAACACATATGTAGACCTCTTACATTTTATGAAGGCTTGGATCTTCGGGAGTGACTGGCTCTGATGAAGGAATTCCCTCAGCCAGAAATGCTGCTGCACTGCTATATACTGGATGCTATTTAGTTATTTAATATGTCAAATGTTTGTAAAGTCAGGTAGCCTACACCCATGATATACTCCCATGATATACATGATATAGCCTTACCTGATTGAATTAGCTGCTGCCACGTTCTTTTAATGCCTGCAGGATTGCACCTATAGCCTACATGAAAATTAAAATTAGGTTGAATAACATAGGCTACTGTTCTTCCAGTTTCACCTCTGATATTATAACAGTTTGGTAAGTTACTCTAAAATAGTTATTAATTACTACAAATGACATCTTCAACAGTGTAATTAGATTAATGTTATAATTACTATCTTCTACTACTATCTAACTACTAACAAAAAAAGTATTGGTCTACTTATTACTAATTACTAAATCCCATATCAACCTCAACCCCTTGAACAATACAAGGAGAGACAAGAAACTGCACTTTTAATGCTTTCAAATTAACAATATACAATTGCATGAATTATTCTTGAATTGACCAAAGTGTGTAGAGGGAGAAGGTTACATTAAAAATATACCTTGTATTTTAAATCCATTATTGTTTTATACTGAATTGTTCTATAGTCTCTACAGTATTTAATACATCAGATTTTATTTTAAATTACAGAATTAAGAGTAATCCCTTTAATTAAATTACAATATTTAGATTACTTGGTAATTAATTACACCCAACACTGTATAACAGTAATTCCTCTTTTTGTCTGGCGCTGTTGCCATGGTGACTCGTAATATCTGTGCTCCATTGATAATGGCTTTTTATAGTTGTGGCGCACGCGCTTAACTCAGAGTCAGTCAACTTAGAGTTGATTGAACCAACTCATTTCAGCTGTTCTGTAACCGAAAACTCAGAGTTTCAAAACTCGAATTTTTCTCTTGGTAAATGGTAAATGTAGCACTTTCATAGACCCAATGGCCACCAAAGCGCTTTACATTTTTGTATCACATTCACCTATTCACTCGCTCATTCATACACCGACGGCGGTGTCCGCCATGTAAGGCGCCATCCAGCTCGTCGGGAGCAGCCGAGATTAGGTGTCTCACACACACCTGGGGTTAGGTTAGGTGTCTTGCTCATGGACACCTCGACACTTGGTCAGGTGGAACCGGGGATTGAACCACCAACCTTCCAGTTTGTAGACAACCCACATGAACCACTGAACCACTGCCCCTTAAGCACTGCTCATTTGTCATGGACACCATAACCTTGGGGCAGCCACCACAAATCAGACTATATCTCATTGGGTGAGGGGAGGGATGCTATCCCCCCAGCCTATGAGATGCACAGTCAAGCTTTGCCTCCAGGTGTTAGGGCTCATTCTACCAGGCGGGCAAGTCCTGGCGGGCAAGTCCAATGAGGGAAAACCCCATTGCAGCAAGTATGTGATGCAGCAGGCTGGTCCTCTCTGCTCACATTTATTAGATTTTTTTTTAGTTTGATGTTAATGATACTCCGGGCTCACACGTCCTTGAGTCGACATCTTTAGCTCATGTCTGAGGCCCTTCTCATTTTTGTGTGCACACACTACACAACTTTGAGGGGTCCAGATACTTCCAGTGCGGCGGGGTTGGTATTCTCATTCCCATAGCACTCTTTGCGCAGCATTGAGTAGCTTTAGAAAGGGAATGTCTCGTTACTTGATTGTAACCCTGTTCCCTGAAAAAGTCGGAACGAGATGTTGCGCTTCAGTGCCGCACAGGATTCAGGACATTCTTCAGATCAAGTGACCCGATAAGCGCACGTCACATGTCTATTTATAGCCTCCGACATGCACATTCCAATGCTGTCATCATCAGAGGTTATTCAATTCAAGCCAAGAAAATGTTTTCCCCATAGCTCTCTTCGCGCAGCATTGCGTTCCCACTTTTTTTCAAGATATACTATAATTATCACGAGGACCAGCTGTTAACAATCGGCAATAATAATATTTGATTCGACTAAGCCTCTAATCATAGACTAACGTTTGGTCAATTATTAGGGGGCAGCCCTACTTAACTAATATTTAAAACAGAGTTTGACTAATTCTTAGTGAGACCACAATATATGAGAACAACATGTCAGTATTTTTAAATTATACTCTTTACATATTTGAAAAATTAAATGAAACATGTCCTCCCCTTGAAGAGTTTCTTCACTTGAAGTTCTTGTGTTGATGTTCACTCAGGACTTGTATGGTTATACACATTCATGTCCAATTAAAAACCTGTTGGTATAGCTGGAGGTGGGAGTAAAAAGCCACTTATATGCATAACCACATATTTGCACTTAACATTTTTCAATTTGCACATTTAAGTTCTTCAATGAAAAGGCAATGAACAATTACTACTTCACAGCTCAATGACACTGAAAATATTGCAATGAAAACGATCCCTTACAGCTGACTTGTGACAACAGCACACAACATAAGATTAAACAGTAATATTGTATAACATGTGAAGTCATATAGTATGTTAAATGAATATTAGGCAATGAATAACCAACCCGAATTACAACCAAACCGACTGCCGCTGAGAGTAAAACATTATAGAAAATTATTTATTTTGGCACAAATATTTATTTTGTTCTTATTCCAAATTATTTTAACTCATTCTCTCAACCTTTGAACCACATTGCCATAATAATAGAGAACAAGTTCTGAAAGGTTTTTAAGTCTGTCACACACCCTCTGCTAATTTTATCCTCTATATGCAGTGTTTCCCAACCCTGCTCCTGAAGGACCCCCAACACTGCAGGTTTTCTTTGTCTCCCTAATCAACACACCTGATTCAACTCATCAGCTCATTATCACATATATCCCCATGATAGACTGATTTGCTTTGGTTACATTGAGGTGCTTTGGTTGCCGGGAAAATGGACACCTTATTCGTGGTTGGCCAAAAAGAGAGGGAAACATAAAAAATCTGCATCAACTGTTGCTTCAGAAAATGTCATTGAAGTGCAGGAGAAAATCGCTACAGTTGTTGAGGAGATGCGGGTCCAAGTAGGGCGTCGGTTGCTCCAAAAATGGTGGGGAAGGTTTCCGAGAAAAAAGTAGCCTACCAGAGGTTAAGTTAAAGTTATATAAGCAAGAACTGGAACAGTTCTGAGTTTCAGTAGTCCCAATTATCTCAGTCTATGGATGGAATCAAGGCTGACATTTGGAATACATGCTAAAAAACTGATCAAGAAATGCAAAATATGAGTAAATATTTTAATGTTCATCAGGGGTTGAATGGGGAGCTTGTAGATTATCGTTGAAAAGAATAAAGAACATTAATCAGATCAAGTTTGGATTATGGAAGTATAATTTACAGATTTGCGGCCAAAACCATACTCAAAAATATTGAAGCAATACAAAATCAAGCTTTAAAAATATGCTGTGGTGCAGTCAGAACATCTCCCATTGCAGCTTTACAAGTAAGTTGGAGAGGCTCCTTTAAACATTCGTAAGAATAACATAAGATTGAATTATTTGGTTAATATAAAAGGTCATAACGAGAGTCATCCAGTTAAGGGAGTGATAAAAGAATGCTGGGAACATGGGAATAAAAACATTAAAAGTTTGGGATGGATTGCTCACAGATAATAAAATAAAAAAAGTTAATAGTCTATTTGTGTCTCAGCCGCGAAGCTGAGCTCCTGTGTTCAGCTGCACTGATAGTGTCTGCAGTTATTATAATACATATGACAAAAACAAAATGTTGCATATTCCTCAAAAGTTATTGTGATGATATCACTAATTGACAACATAGAACTACTTTCGGAAATCATAGGCTATGATGTAGTGCTGGTACACGTGATGCAGCGCTGTCAGAGCGACAGACTTGTGTGTCAGACTCATTTCAGTGCAAAATAATTAGGTCAAAAACGATACTGCAAATAGCCTACCAATTACTGCGCAAAGTGTGCAGCTAATTAATTTTAAGTTTTTTTTTTCTAACGTCATTTCTAGTAGATTTTTAGTCGCAAATTTCAGGACTTCAGTCGACCAAGATTTTCTTTGGTTGATTACAAAATCTAGGAGTTTGATTTATTATCATTATTATAGATTAATGCATGATCTTTTATCTTTTGATGTAATTTGGTGTTTAAATAAGGTCCTTTGTGAAATTCTTGTAGTTGTTTTCTTTTAAGATTTTCTTATTGGTCTTAAATTAATAATGTTGTTTGGCAGTTTGTAATATTGTTTTTTGTTGTGTAAATTGTAATTAAAGGGGTTTTGAAAATCAAAAATCGAAAAGCAAAACCTGTGAGTATTCAGAAACCTATCGGACTCAGGTCAGGTAGCGGACCTCTGAATGTACGCCGCGTCAACCCATTTTCCAATCTGATTGAACCCTTTCTTCTTATTTGTCAGTGTCACATGTTCTTTTTAAACTGCTCGAGTCTCTTCACTGATGCTGATGAATTAGCTGGTGTTTAGTGTGTTTGAAACTTCTAGCTGAGCATCAGTCAGGAGCCTTTTTCTCAAACTAGACACTCTCATGTTTTCTTTTTCTGATACACAACAACCTTATCTGGTTGTTGTGTATCTGGGTCTTGGGCTGCTTTTTTTCCCTGTGCTGGTTTCCTCTGTTTTTTTTACATAGTAGTGTACGTTGTAGCCTTAATCTCTCAAATCAAGGAGGTCTGGTTTAGAACAATGAGCCACTATACAACAAGTGGTCCTGCAGATAAACTCAATGATATTGTTCAATTGTCATTTACTTTATTTTATTTTTATATAATTTACATATTTAATTTTTTTTGTAGAATAGGCTGAAATACACTAAACTTCCATGTGCACTTATATTATAAAACATATTAAACACATTTTTACCATCAGTGTAGTAAAACATTTTTACTGACATTTGTATTGTTTTTACATATTAGACAAATAACTGAATATTTTGCTCACCTTTAAGAGTTTGCTTGTAGAAGTGAAACAGTGCACAAGATTAGATGACAATGATATTTTTCACTTCCTAATCTCTCGTTTTGCCTTCCTGTAATGAAACCACATTTGTAACACCAATTCGAAAAAGACATATGTTGTCACGCACGATTTAAAGATAATGCTTGCCAAGCACCAAATGAGACATGGCTTTTGGTCAGTAGAAACTTGCTGAAAATTAAACAATAGCAGCAAATTTCACAATCATGTGACAAACAGAACCAAAATAATGCAATTTTTTAAAAATGAAGCATGAACACATGTTACAGTGCACCCCACAAACACAATTAAGCCTTCGAAAAAATGTGTTTTACCACCCCTTTAACTTCAGTAAACACAGAAATGAACCGATGAACTGTGGTCGAAAGCTTAACATGCAGGAAGGCCCGCCCTCACGTGACACTGATTGGTCGATTGATAAGCTTAAATCTGATTGGCTAATGAGTAAGAGTGCTCTGTGTAGGAGGAGAGTGCTGCCAGGAAGGTCTCAAACACACACACACACCCAAGGCGATTCGTACGTGAATGACGAGTTGCACATTCACATTCAAGGATAAGCTTGTACATTTTAAACATGCAAAGGTTTTTGCGCACAGTTGTATATCTACGAATTGTGTTTTGCATTTGTGAAATGTATTTTATGAATATATAATTTTATTTCACGCATGTGAATTGATTTTTGTGAATACATATTTTTTTCACGCACGTGTATATTTTTTGTGAGTACGGGAATTAGGTTTCATGCATGTGAAATATTTTACCCATGTGTGAATAATTTTTTGTGCGTGAATTATTAATGAAATTGATTTGGCTTCATATCTAACTGCTCTCAAAGTTCTCCAAAGTTCGCCCTCCAGAGCGATTAAGTGCACGCACTGAGATGAGAGAGGTATGTATCAACTCGTCTTAGTTAAGAGAATAACATAGTTTAATATGAAAAATCGGTGGAGTGTTCCTTTAACTCGATTTTAGTGCTGCAAGGATATTGCACAGCATCAAGATTTGTTAATGGTGGTATAATGGCCCTTTTTACAATATGTAAAATAAGTCTCTGATGTCCCAAGAGTGTGTATGTGAAGTTTTAGCTCAAATACCCCACATCATTTTTTCCAGCATGTTAAAAATGTCCCTTTTTGAGCATCAGTAAAAACACGTTGTTTTGTGTGTGTCCCTTTAAATGCAAATGAGCTGCTGAGAGGACAGAGCTTTAAGAGCTTGTGTGTGTGTTAGCATCTCTGATTTACGGTGGCTGAGAGAGCTCAACGTGCTGCAACTAAAGTAAACACATGCAAATAGAAAAAAAACACCCGCAAATTAACAAAACATCTTCATCAGTTTCACAACACACGTGTGCTCCAAATACACACAACACAACCAAATGCAGAAACGCGCTGCAAATCGGAACCACAACGGAAATGGTCCTATGTGCACTCACAAGACAACCCTGCTGACGACATTTCTCGTGGCTTTACTCGTGGCTTGTCACTGGCTCAGTTAGCCAAACCTACCTGTTGGAAGAATGGCCCAGAATTTCTGCAGAAACCTCCATCATCATGGCCTAAATTGGCCAACCTAGGGCCAGCCGACACCTCAAAAGAACTGCGCAAACCAATATCCTTCCATCTCCTAATGACTCAAGATGACCAGCATTCACTTAATGCATTTCAATACAACAACTTTCAAGAGCTTGACAGACACAGACTGTCAGAGACAGTCACAGACACTGTCGCGGCTGAAACGTATAAAAAAGCCGAGCTTAGACTCATCCAACAGTCATCAAATGGAGTTTCCCTGGCGAATATGCTCAGCTTCAAGGAGGGAAACTCATCTCCTCAAACAGTCGTCTAAAGACTTTAGCTCCTGAATTTGATTCTGACATGCAGCTGATTATTTGTAAGTTAGCCTCCAAGGACACAGGGCTCAGTCCAACGCCTGCTGCAGTGGAATAAATGCTATCACAGATCCGGTAACTTTTGAAGCAGCGCATAAAACAAAAAACGAATATACTAGAAACTAGAATATATACTAGAAACGAACAAACAGAGACACCAGGGAGTAGCGGCAGCCAAACGCACCAGCATTCACTCGATCCCTGAAGTGACATGGCACACTAGTGCCCTGCTCACTCCAAAGTCCCACTTCAAGGGCTCTGCCGTCTGCCCTTCGAAGGGAGTAGGGCATAGGGATGCTCACGAGCTGTAAGCGTGTCCCAGCCAGTTCATCACTTATTTGGTTCCCCTGGAAACATTTCCGTTGTGGTCTGTGTTATTTGCAGCGCGTTTCTGTATTTGGTTGTGTTGTGAGTATTTGAAGCACACGTGTGTTGTGAAACTGATGAAGATGTTTTCTTAATTTGTGGGTGTTTTTTCTATTTGCATGCGTTTTTTTCTATTTGCATGTGTTTTCTTCAGTTGCAGCACGTTGAGCTCTTTCAGCCCAACACGATCTCATAAAAGTTCGTATCTATACCACGAATTTAATTTCTCGTGCATTTACACGCCAAAAATGTTTTTTTTTTGTGCATACGCTAGGCTACTATGTGTATTACACGCCATAAAGTGCGTATCATATGCACGCTAAAACTGCGTATCATACACGCAAAACTATTTTTAGCGTATAAATGGCACGAGAAATTAAATTTGTGGTACAGATATGCAGTTTCATGAGACCGACCGATTACCTAAAGGACAAGTACTAAAATGACAGAAACTGTTCTGCCTTTTATGTTTAAACTTCATGAAGCTGGACAATGATGGAGAGACTCAAGAAGAAGTGACAACATATTGAATGCAACAGGACATTTCTAAATGGTTATGATTAATTCATGATGTGGATGTTCTACGAGTCTTTGAATTAGCATTCTAATTATATAATTGTAAAGTTCAGCTTGCCTAATTAGTATGATGTTTACGACGGTGACGTATGGTGGTACGACTGCCGTCTTATGTAGTGAACATTGCAATACAAATTAGAATCGATATTTTATTGAAAGTGAACATGATGGATTACTCTAACTGGAAGCGCTCATGTAAACAAAAGAGGATATTTCCTTTTTTCCCCTATTTTTTCGTTGTTTTGGATTAACAAGTGGGATGCATTTTGAAGAGTAGACCCTTACATTGAAATTTATGCTGGTGTTTCTTGGATTCGTCCGAACTGATCTGAACCATAGGAGATGAAAGATAAGTATTGCCGTTCATTTTGTTCATATTTACAGGGTCAGTCTGTCAGCATTTAATTTAACCCTTTTCTCTCTGGTGTATTGATTGCAAAAACAAGTTAAGAACGTGATTCTTGAGTATTTTAGCTTTCAAATGATGCATAATTTATGATAGTTGATTGAATATTTGTTATAAAACACAACGTTAATAAAATAATAGACATGCCCCTAAGGCCCGCTGCTAGGTAACAGGTTAAAAAAAAAAGTGGTGTTTTGGTGAGCTATGGTAGACAGCTGTATGTATACCGATTGGAACAAATCGTCACAGTAAAAGATATTCAAATACTCAACCTATGTCTGGTCATTCTTCAAACACCCAAGCTAGAACATCACAATAATTTATAATTAAAATTTGCGTAACATCCATGTAGCAACTGTCGATGTGAGAGAACAAGAAACATTAGCCAAGAAAAATCATAGCAATGTATAGGCCTACATATTGTGAATTAATTTAATAAACTTAGTTAGCTTTCCTGGTAGCCTTCAGTAAATTAACTTGATTCATAAAACATAAATATAAGTTGACCTGTTTGCTTTACACTGACGAACATGAAAAGACTAGCCCACAAGTCAAAGCTCAGCTTTAGAAGGGGAAGAGACGGCAAGATAAAGAGACTGAGAGAATTAGAAAGAGTGATAGAGGAGAAAGTAGGTATTGAATAATAATCTACTGCCTACTTACATGGCTATGAAGCTATTTCAAGTTTTTTTGCTCTTCAAAAAATTAAATTGCACATTATGTAGGTCTGAGAAATCAAAATTCTCTTGAGGGAGCCCCCAACCCCCCCTAACCTCACATTTGGGACATGTCATTATAAAACCCCGCAGCCATGACTTCTACCTTTGGAACATGGGGGAGAAAAAAAGTATTTTTCAAAAATTATTTTGTCCTGTACAAGTGAGATATCGACGGCAGAAGCTCACTCAGTTAGTCAGTCTGCCTATACATTTACTATAACCTATAATTTTTTTACTATAATTTTTATGATACTATTTTTTTACGTTATTTACTATAATTGTAAATAACGTTCATTGTAATGAATGATTGGATGTTTTTATTTTTGGACTGTGAGTGGATTTTGCAGGCGGTCCCTTTAGCAGCCTATAGGCGAATATGCAGCGAATATTAAACCTACAAATAATTTTACTGGCAAGAGGCAAAAGCAAATGCTGTTGGCCCTCCCATTAAATATAATCTTTGGTGGAAAATGTCACTGCAGCCCGCGCTTATTTTCACGTTACCTTGTAAACCTCACCCCAGCCCAGACCAAACCGATATCAGTCCGCTTCAGCTATGTGTGTAGCAAATCCTTTAGTTTAAACATGCCTGTGTGAATAGCCTTTTTATAGTTGTGTGTGCATTATGTTTGTGAATAGACATGGCTATCTTTTTCTCTCTGGAATTCCTCCACAACTTAAAAAACGTAATATTTTTAATATTGTTTTAAACAACATTCGTAGGCAGCATTCTAACACATTTTTGTACTACCTTTAAATATATTAAAAGTATATTAGCACAATGCCTTTACCTATTTTCACAATACAACTATTTACACACTTTAAAATAATTGTAGGCCTAGTATATTTTACAAAAATATATTGTTAAAAAAAACATAGCCTAGCTACTTGAAGTTGTTCCAATTTACCACACAAAAGAGCCGCTACTGACTATTTAAAGAGCACTGCTGAGGACGTTTGTTTTTATCAAACGTTTAAGAGGTTAGCGTTCTGCTGTTTTCTCAACAAAAAAAAATAAATAAAAATAAATAAATAAATTGAGACCATAGCCTAATTAACAAATAGGACCACCGAATCGTTCTGAAATCAAACTGATGTTTTTGAAAACTTATCATTGCACAAAATCAGTTTAAATATTTGTCCCATCTAAATAGTTATTTTCAGTTCGATTATCCTTACCTAAATAACGTTATTGACCTGGAGTGAAAACCTGGTTGCTGTCTTCAGAAATGTTGAAATCTCCAATAGCCTACTATCCGCGAGACATGCCATTAAATACAGCGGTTTAGTTTCACTTTGACAGATTATGTGGGAGTGGCGAAAACAGGGTCTTTGGTTTTCAAAACAATCCAATCACGTCTCAGATAGCAGACCAACACTGAATCAACATTGAATCAATGTTAATGCATTAACCAAAAGATCATTGAATCAATGTTGAAATTTAACATTAATAATCTCGATAGTTAGTGCTTGAAAATGATTAATTTTAATTAGGAATTGTGAAAACTCACATCAAGCATGGTTTTGGTTTGTTTTTCTGGTTTAATAATTGTAGAGACGTCCCTAATTTTATATACCATGTAAATTAAGTGCATAATATGTATTTTATTGTGGAAATGACTTTTTCTGTCTTAAACACCGTTATATTAGCTTTTTTTAAAGTTTCTTTCTGCATTTTCTCTTGAATCACGTCATAGGATGGATGTCACAGGGCAATTCCAAATGAATGTAAAGATAATTTGAAGCTCAAAACCTTATTTATGAAGGTTCTTTTCATTTATATAATTTATTTATATATATATATAGTTTTTCTCCTAACTTAATGCTTGCAGTTTAACACACAAGTGTCTGTTTTTATTATTTTCATACCTATACAATAAATGTCTTTATAGAAATGTACCTGGTTTCGGGGGAGAGGAGAGAATGATCAGATATCTTGAAGAGGCATCACCCAAAGAGGAGAACAGGATTCTCCTAAGTGTTCAATCTTTCTCATAATACTGATGACTGCAATGAAATTAAGACTATTTTACCAAGCACACTGAAAGATTTAAAATTATAACAAACATGAAAAGGAAAAACAATAGATTCACAAGATACATCATATGTGATATATAGACATTCCCAGTGAACTTTTAGTGACTTGAATCAGGGGGAAAGGAAAACATAGAAGAATGTTCAACCACATTATATTGTATACATATATTTATGCATAAAGACAGTGACTAAACAGCAAAACTGTTATTCGAATAGACTAAATTATTATGAAAGCATCATGAAAACACTAGAACACTCTTTATAATTATAATTTATGAATCTGTCTCACAGGCTCAACTGGCTGTACAAAAGCTCCCATTATAATGAATGAAGATCTGTATAGTGTCTCTAAACCTTATCGATCGGTTTCATATGTACTTTTACTTACATAGAGTATTTGTTTTACTGCTACAGAAATAAATTGTCATTTTTATTTTTATAATCAAGTCTGCCTCCTTAATTTAGGTCAGATTCGAATACCTAACTTAATAATAATGAAAAATTAAATGCATGAAATTTTATTTCCTGCAAAGGTATTGTGAAATCAATGAGAAAAACAACCAGAATGCTGTTGACAACAGCACCAACCTCATAGTTAACCCAAGAATAAAAAGGATGCCATGAATTACTCATCCTCATGTTGTTTGAAGTGTTGCTGCAGAAGGGCTAACCTAAATTCAAATGAACCCAAATGAACTCATGACAGTTAATTATTCAAACAAGCAAGTAAATAGAGATGCAATGTTATAATTTTGAAACAATGTTAAAATGTTGAATTTGTAAAGCAGGAACTTTATTTGGCCAAAGACCAGTTTCTACATAAACTGTACTTTTAGTAATGCATTCAACTTTATTAAAGAAAAAATGAGAATCAAACAGTAAAAGTTGCATTACACCAAATTAATCTACACAGTTAAACTGATTTATCATTACTACATAGAGAAGACACCATGTTTTTATTAGGCAACCCAGTGCTGGGTTATTTTATTTTGATACATTAACCCATTTGCCAACATATTTTTGACAATGTTGGGTCACACAACTTCATATTAAAGGCTATTCATTTAAAACAATAATGTTGTTGAAGCTCATGGCGTTATGAAATGAACTGAACGGAAATCACCAGACTGCAGAAAAGAAACAGCTCTGACCACATCCTGATGATCACATGATGATTCTTTAAAGCTGGTTGAGTGTAAGTCTAGCTTGTCTTGTTTTTTGGATGTGCTTTCCTTCTGGTGTCATTTTGGAGTTTAAAACATAGATATACACTTTGAAGAGTAAAAATGACAGAAGGTTAGGTTAATTCAACTTTATTAAAACTGAGATGGTAATCAAATCGCACTTCCAAAAGTCATTAGTCTGGGTTTCCCCATACTGCCTTTCCGCAGCGCGATTTTATTCACGCTGAAAGGCAGTATGGATACCATGGACCAAATTTTCGCCTCATTTAGGGAACCAATCACAGAACGGGATCACAGAACGGGGAGGGAGCAGCAAGACGATGACGACATATGTTGGCAGGCGCATTTAATAGACATTCTTAGCACCCAATAAACGGCGACGGGCATTCGTAAACCACGCCTCAAATACGAGAAAATGTACATGTGGTTCCCAGACCCAAGTCTCAACGAGAATTGGGTCTGGCGTTAGCCAGGCTAAAAAGTCATGTCATATTTCTGAAAAAAGAAAAACGAATTTCAAAATGTATAATATTCTAATTTCTTTTAAGTATAATAAATAAAACATATGTGGCAGTATGAGTTAGTGTAATGAGCTGGCGTTCCTTTGGTCACTCCCCGTGTGAAGCTCCGCCCTATAATTTTTTACATTTACATTTTTATTCATTTAGCTGACGCTTTTATCCAAAGCGACTTACAATTGCTATACATGTCAGAGGTCGCACGCCTCTGGAGCAACTAGGGGTTAAGTGTCTTGCTCAGGGACACATTGGTGTCTCACAGTGGATTCAAACACGGGTCTCTCACACCAAAGGCATGTGTCTTATCCACTGCGCCATCACCACCCCTATAAATAGCGAGTAATCCTTCTGACGTCCTCTCTTGCTCATTGGTGACAGGAAGTTGTGTTGTGCTTCCGGGCCTCGCTCTCCGTGTGTGCGTTGCTGCGCTAACAGATCTCCGGCCAGATGGACAAGCTTTCATCTCGTCGTTCAATTCATTGAACCACTGAACACACTGCGTTGTCAGTGCCGTGGGCACTCGTTGAGGTTTTTCCCTCGGGTGTGTCTGAATGATGGCTAACAGGAAGAGGCCAGTTTAGCCGGAGATCATCACTAGCTGCACAGGACCGATTCGCTGGCTGCTGTTTTGCTTTTGCCTTTTTGCCTGGCGGCTATATCATGCGTTTTGCCTATGTTTAAGGTGCTGTTTTGTATAAATTTCCGTGTTTTGTCTACGTCTCCGTCTGGCATACGTGCCGCTTTGCCCGGGCCACTGCCTCGTTTGTGCAAATAACGTATCAGCGAGTGGAGTAGATCGCTGTATGTTCGTCTTTGCTATCACGGCCACTGGGTAGTAATGGCTGTCTGGCCAAAAGTATGTGGCATTTGTTTCAGGAGTGCTATTGTTTTTATGCTATGTGAATATAGCTCAAGGGGTTGGGGCTTTATATTATAATTTTGTTGATTTAAGAAGTTTGTTTTCTTGTTCTGCTTTTTTTTTTTGTTTGTTTGTTTTGATTCAATTTAGATTAAAATTGTATTTATATTTTTTTATTTGATTTATTTTTTGTTTGATTTACTGGATTCATATATACATATATATATGTATATATATAGATGTTTGGGGGGGGGGGGGGGGGGGGGATCTGATCCTTTGCCTCCATCAGTAAGCCTCAGCAATTATATGTTTGTTTTTTTTTTGTTTGTTTTTTTGTTACCTTCCCCGAGAGATGACTGTTTTAAATTGTTAAATTATTTTAAACAAATAAATGATGTGCCTTCAAAATTGAACATTGTCTTTGGCTCTATTGTATACGAACCTGTGTGTCTTTAGCTGTTAAATTTATAGAGCTTGGGTAGTAAAATCATTCTCTGGGTGAAATTCCCAGGGTGGCGTAGTCGGTGTTTAGTCTGTCCTGGTGTAGAGTGCCACACATAAAAGAGGAGCGTCAAAAGCCGGGCGATAAAGGTCGGTAACCAGAATCAGTCCAGGAAACATCAACAAATCCAGAGGAGCAAAGAAACGAATGAGACTAAATAGCAGACAAATCAAAGGAAAAACTAAACCAGTGTGCGAGCGGTTACAAACATTATTGTTTCTGTGCTTTTCCAAAAAATGGGGGGGAAAAAAACATTAACGTGCAACAAGTATGCGCTTAAAGGAGAACTCCGGTCAATTTTAACATTGAGCTCCTTTTTTTGTAAATTTGGAGTGCTGTCAGTACAGAGAACAACGACAAAAATCGGTGTTGCCTACACCATGTTATCGTCTTTTTAAAGCTTGGGCCAGTTTTTTATTTGGGGTGGCACTTGATTGTCAAAAACTACTATTTTAAAACTCACGCACCGCGTCACTCAGAGTAGCGGTTTTCCCGCGGCTCGTCAGGCCATAAACAATGGATTGAACTTCCTTATGGACACTAATAATGTCTTATTGATAATCCATGTTATTGAGATGGGTGCTTAGATAATGTTGCGAGTGCGATGTGTCATGATTATGTGAGGGGTTAGGGACCTTAAAGGGTAACTAAACCCTAAACCAACTTTTTTTAGTTAATGATCTGTAAGAATGGGTCTTTATTAATGCTGTTCATTGATTCGAGTAACTTTTTTGACATTTGGGTAGAAAGTGTTTTAATTCTACAATAGAGGGAATGCATTGATGTCACATGTCCCACGGGAACACGCCCCCTCAGCTGGACTGAGTGGCAAAAGAGCTGCTGCGTGACTGGATTTAATAGGGGAAACTGCGGAAACGAGAGTAAAACAAACGATGTTTGGACTCGATATAAGTGTTCCTTACAATTTAGGCCTACCAAAGATCCAGTGATCCATGGATATTGACACGCAGCCATTGTGTTTCCTGACATTTATATGTGCCTGATTTCGACGCCGGGGAATACGTGAAGCAAATTTGCCTGTGAACGCTTTATATAAATACAATATAGGTAGGTCTAAATCCAGGTGATCACTCATATCAATGTTATATATAGGCTATAATCATATCGTCCAGCCCTAAAACTTGTAGCCTATAGTTTTTTGTCATGACAACGCATGTGGTCATGTAAACACGGGAAACCCGTTTTCTTTTATCGGAGTAAGTTAGGGTCATAACCGACTTAAGCATAAACCGGTCGACACGGGTAGTTTTTTGCCTCTTACTCGGATTTCACATTATGTAAACCCATTAACCTGCTTTCTGCTTTTTTTTTCTCATCTCGTGCAGCAGAAGTAGAAGTGGTTCAGTCAAAACGCTGTATCTGTAAGTTAACTGCAGTGCATGAGAGGATAATATACGAGCTGTAAGTTTCCCGCTGACATGTTGCAAGCTTTATTTAACATCAACCGACAAAACAAATGAAGTCAGATACGCAAATGATTGTTTTGTCGTCACACGGTCATGGCCTGATTTATTAATAAAGTCATGTAAACACGGTTTACTTGTGTTGTCATGGTTACTGGTTTGCATGTAAATGGGAAACTGGTTATTTCAATAAGCTGATATATGTGAGTTATTATATGTGATGTTTTTAAATCATCTGATCCAAGATGGCCGAACAGCCGACACCTGGGTGTAACGTCTGACAAACAAAAGCTTACACTTTAAAGATTGATTGCTGTTTGTGGAGTTAGATAAAGTGTATTATTACTTGAACTATCAAGTTATTATTTGAAGGGAAAAAGAGTGTTCAGAATGCCAAAACCAAGACGATGCGAGTTGTCGGATATCGTTCCAGCAAATCAAACCTGCCTGGAGGAAAAGGCCGCTGGTAACACCGATAATACCTCAGAAATATTGAAGGAACTAAAATTATTTCGAATTGAAACGGCTGAAAACTTTGGTGTGTTGAGGAAGGAGGTGAACGATATAAAACTGAACTTTGAAGAATTAAAAACAAGGGTGAATGACGCCGAACAAAGGATTGGAGACAACGAGGATCGAAACATGGATCTGACAAAGGTGTTGTTTCATCTAATGCGCAAACAAAAGTTCCTTGAGGAGAAGTGCGAGGGTCTGGAAGGCCGTTCACGGAGAAATAATTTAAGAATTTACTCTGTACCGGAGAAAACAGAAGGAAGCAATATGATGGAGTTTATAGAAAAGCTTATTCGTGAGCAGCTTAATATCCGGGAAGAGATTCACATTGAAAGGGCGCATCGCGCTGCAGCAACAGGTGTTTCCACGGGACGTGCCGTGGACTTTGCTAGATCAATCATCGTTTGTTTCCGTAGCTTTAAGGAGAAACAACAAGTGCTACAAGCTGCATGGTCTTCAAAGAACATTCGGATCAAGGATCAACGGATATATTTTGATGAGGATTACACCACTGACGTTTTTAGGGAGCGCGTAAAATACAGGAGTGCAAGGAAACAGCTCCAGGAGCGGAAAATCAAGTCTCGCATTCTGTACCCTGCAAAACTCAAGCTGTTTTTACAGGATGGAAAGACCAAGATCTTTGAAAATCCACGAAGAGCAGCTGAGGGTCTAAAGGACTTTGGCATAACGATGGAAGTCCCAAAACAAGAGCCGGATTGGGATTCAGCGTTGCGGGCTGTAGGATGGCAGTCCCCCCGCAGTAGAAGCAAATATGCTTCCTCTGGGGTAATAACAGCTAGCGTTGAATCTCTTCGACTTTCTTTGGATAGTTATGAAAATGATAAGACACACGATGAATAAGGTATGTGGAGATTGCATTGTGGCAAGTGTTAATTTGTATTTTTGAGTGCAATGTCTGCTGCAGTGTGTGAACATATCCTTATACAAGCTGAGAGTTCAGAAGGATGTGCCTATGACCAAGATGAACTGGACTCGGAGTCAAATTTATTTCCAAATATTAATGATATATGTAAATACTATACAGACACAGAATTTACTAGTGAGATTGAAACGGCTGGTTCATTTTCCCTTATTCATTTGAATTGTAGAAGCCTATATTCAAATTTTAGGAAAATATATGATTATTTGAACACATTACAAAATAAATTTACTGTTATAGCTTTGTCGGAGACTTGGTTAACGGAGGAGAAAGGTGTGGAATTTCATTTTGAGGGTTATGAATTGTTTTATGTTAATCGTATTAATAAGAGAGGAGGGGGGGTTGCTTTATATGTTAGTAGTGATTTGAAATGTAAAACAATTGAGTGTATGACCAATGCAACAGAAGATCTAATGGAATGTTTAACTGTTGAAATTGAAATGAAGAAACAGAGGAATATTGTTGTTACATGTATATATAGAACTCCAGGGTGTAGCATTACATCATTTAATAACAAGCTGGAGCAATTATTATTTGGGATTAATGAAAATAAAGTGTCTGTAATTTGCGGGGACTTCAATATAAATCTCTTGAATGTGTCTAATCATACTGGTAGTTTAGAGTTTCTTGAATTAATGTATAGCAGAGGCCTTTATCCCACCATTACTAGGCCTAGCCGAATAACTTCCAGCTGTGCCACATTAATTGACAACATTTTTTTAAATATAATTGATAAAACGGTTAAAAGTGGTCTTTTGATAAATGACACAACTGATCATTTACCGATATTTGTAACTCACCTCTGTGAAGTAAAAACAAATAAAGAAAAGTCTAGTAAAGTTATTAGGTTAAGAACGGAGGAAAGACTACATAGATTTAGGGACGCTCTTATGAAAGAACAATGGGATAATGTTTATAGTACAAATAATGTTAATAAGGCTTATGAATTATTTGTTGAAAAGTATTTATGGTTATATAATAAAAATTGTCCTATAAAAACAATGAATGATAGAGCAAGAAATAATAAAAAACCTTGGTTAACGAAAGGTATATTGAAATCGTGTAAAAAAAAGAATAAGCTTTACCGGGATTTTGTAAAATATCGGACAGCTAATGCAGAAAAAAAATATAAATTTTATAAAAATAAGCTGACTTCTATAATGAGACGTGCAAAGAAAGATTATTATATAAGCTTGTTGATAGATAATAAAAGTAATATCAAAAGAATGTGGAAAGTCTTAAGGGAGGTTATGGGCAGTGAAGTGAGTTATTGTCAGCCATCATACTTAATGAATGAACAGAATTTCGAGATAAGTGGTGGAAAAATGGCTGATGAATTTAATTCATTTTTCTGCAATGTTGGTCTAAATCTCGCTAAAACTATACCACTACATAATGAAAATGAAAGCTGGATAGGTGAAAGCAGAGTTATGCAATCTCTTTTTCTTGATGAAGTTAGTGAGAATGAAATTGTTTCTACTGTATCTAACTTAAAAAGTAAATATTCATGCGATAGTGATGGCTTAGATATGTATATTGTCAAAGAAACCATAAGTTGCATTAGTAGACCATTAAAATATATAATAAATTTGTCTTTTAAAACAGGTTTCTTTCCAGAAAAAATGAAGGTGGCTAAAATTATTCCCTTATTTAAATCTGGTGATAGGCATAGTATCACAAATTATAGGCCTATATCTTTGCTTTCCCAATTTTCAAAAATTCTTGAGAAGCTTTTTGTTAAAAAATTTGATTGTTTTCTTGAAAAAAATTCTTTGATACATGATAATCAGTTTGGGTTTCGAAGCACCCGCTCAACAGCTATGGCTTTGATGAAAATCACAGAAGATATTACTACAGAATTGGAGAATAAAAATCATACGATTGGTGTTTTTATTGATCTTAAAAAGGCCTTCGACACTCTTGATCATGGTATATTGATATCTAAATTACAGACATATGGAATTAGAGGTGTAGTATTAAATTGGATTATTAGTTATTTAGCAAATAGACAACAATATGTAGAGTATATAGGCCATGAATCTAAGTTGGAACTTATACAGTGTGGAGTCCCTCAAGGTTCTGTGTTGGGGCCTAAATTATTTTCTTTATATATCAATGATCTCTGTGATGAATCAAAGATTTTACGTTTTGTTCTTTTTGCAGACGATACAAATTTTTTTTCATCGGGGAAAAACCTAAACGTATTAATGAAAACTATTGAACAAGAATTGGTCATACTTCAGAAATGGTTTAATAAAAATAGACTGTCATTAAATTTAAGTAAAACAAAATTTATGTTGTTTACAAATCAAAAATGTTCTGAAAATGTTAGTTTGTGTTTTAATGGAATAACTATTGAGAGAGTGTCAGAATTTAGGTTTTTAGGAGTACTCATTGATGAAAAATTTAAATGGAAGTCACATATAGCTTATGTAAGAAAAAAAATGTGTAGAAACATTGCCGTTATGAGTAAAGTAAAGTTTATGTTAAATTATAAGGCAATGAGAATTTTATATTGTTCTTTTATTTTGCCATATTTGATGTATTGTTTGGAGATTTGGGGGAATTCTTATTTTACAAATTTAGTGCCTTTATTTATTTTGCAAAAAAGGGCTTTAAGAATAATTCATGGAGTTGCTCCAAGAGAACACACTACAGGACTGTTTCTGGAGTCAGGACTACTCAAATTGAAGGATTTGGTTTCTTTACAAACTTTGTTAGTTGTTCATAAAGCTAAACACTGCCTGTTACCGCATGGATTGCAAACCCTTTTTACTTTAAATAGTGAGACAAGTAGAAGAAATAATGACTTCAAACAACCTTTTGCTGGAAATACCCTCAAACAAATGTGCGTTTCAGTTTCTGGTGTGAAAAGATGGAATCTTCTAGAAAATTATCTAAAATGTTGTTCAAATATCTTGCAATTTAAAAATAATTATAAACAAAAGATACTTAATTTATATAAAGATGAATGTGAAAACTAATAAAATTATTACAACAATTATGTTTTCATTGTTAGTTTGTTGTAGGATCTGTCAGTATTACATATTTGATTGTTTTTGTTTCTTTAGTATTATGTAAGCAGAATTAGCATTAATAGATAATAATAATAATAACAATAATAATAATAAACAAAGAGAGAAAAAATTTGTTATAATTGAAAAATTATATCTGGTCTGGGCTAGTCTGTATATGTATGTGTATATGTGTGTATATATATTTCCTTTATTTCCTTTTTTTTGGTGTTTGTCATTTTATGTCGGTGAGGTCATCTAATTTGTGAATCTTGTTTTTGTAAGAATGGGGTAGGAGTTTATAAGATTTTTTTCTTCATCCTACTCCTGTTCTTTTTGTCATGGGATGTATTTTTGTTGTGTTTATTGGACTTGTTAGGTTGTTTTTGTGGTATTTTGTGTTGCATTCCATGATAAGAGAATAAAAAAAATAAATGAAATGAAATGAAATTATATATCCACTTTTCTCTGGAGTCAAGTTGTTTCTACGAATTGCATCGATCCATTTGCTTCTCTGTTCTGTAACTTTTGGCAGTCTGTAAAAATATACCTCAGATTTCTTGTGAAATGTAGTTGTACAGTCAATCGCAAAGCTCTTTCCCATTTTAGATGTGTTTTTTGTGTTTTTTACGGCATTCGATGTGTTTTTTGTGTTTTTTTTTTACGGCATTCACGCTGAAAACCAATGCTGCCGCTCAGTCTTTTTGCCACTCGAGTGGGCGTGACCGCAATCACTCCAGCTGACGGTGACGTCATACGCATTCCCTCTATATATGGTGTAAAAACGTCTGGGTGCTGCCCTCTTCAGGGTGAATGGAGGGTACTGCAGTTGAATTTTCCTATTGGATGTTTGCGGTGGTTCGTGATGTAAGCGGTTGATGGTGACGTAAGCAGGTTCCAGCTCACCACACACTTGGTACGAGCTACAACACCCGTGGCAGTATAAAAAACATCTTGTGTCGTCAAAACCACTGTAGCGAGTCAGGAGTTGGAATTGCGAGTATTGAAAACGATCAGGTTAGAGTATTTATTTCCTAAGTGGGCTCTGCCCACTTTTCCAGCATTTTTCAAATAATGCCAGTGGGTGGAGTCAGGCTCTGACCAGGGGTTTAGTTACCCTTTAACATGAGACAGGGATGTTTTTAGTGCAAATGACAAAGGCTACGTTTACACATAGCCGGGTATTTAGAGAAACTAATATTTCCCCCCCCTCCGTTTTCAATAATAACATCGTGCACACGACCCGCATAAATACGCCGCGAGCGCCATCATAACTATGCCAAACCTATGGGTGGCAGTGTAGGGAGAAGGATAAAGCCAATCAGAATCCTCAGAATCGACACGAGAGAACCTAAAACCCCGTTTCTCCCAGTTGACACGGCAACACATAAACGGCGTTTTCAGAAATCTCCACTTTGGCCGGAGTTTTTAGAAATAATCGCTTTCTGTGATAAAAACTGGGTTTTCGTGTAAACGAGAGGCCAAACCGCAGGGAAATATCTGCGTTTTCCCTCCGTGTAAACGGGGCCAAAGACACAATATGAATTGTCATTTTAGGTGATAATTTATTTAGGTAAACCATAGCATTTTAAGTGCAATATTCAATTTATTTGTGATAATATAACATATTTAAAGAGAGAGAGAAAAGAAAAAAACATTACATCACAAATAAATAACAAGAGCAGATAGTATGTATAAATAGAACACACATTACATTGCAGGCTCTCATGCCCCATAATACACTCTAGGTAGGCAAGAAAAACTAGAAGAAAAAAATAATAAATAATATGTGCAATGTAAAGTGAACAGTATCACAAACAATGAACATTATCACTAGCTTACTGCATAGTGATATTGATTTTGCATACTGCATCAGAGATTGATGCAGAATGATAACAGCACTGGTGGTTTATGGGTTGCAGCAGTACTGAAGACAGCTCTTACACACTGACAAACCAGGTCTAGAAGGGGCACACTTTTGTGTGTGTGTCATCATCATCCTCATCATATCTTTATTCAGGACATACATATAAAATGGTCCATAGCACTATACAAAAAAATAAAATAATAATAAAAAAAAAAAAAAAAAAATGACTACACAGTCAAAATTCCACGATACCAACAACAACAAAAAAATTGTTCAAATATGGGCATATAGACTAAAGCGCCAGTGATTCCACAAACCCGAAGTGAACCTAACTGCACTCAATGCAGGGTTCACTAGTGTTGCCATGTTGCTGTTATGTGACTCTGCTAGTCTACACATACATCTGTACATGAGATTCCTGAGCACAGCAGGACACGTGAATACATTAACACTTACACACATTTGACTCGCACTGCCCCCTCGTGGCAATTTAAGCAGCAGGCTCAAACCATCATTATATGCCACCTTGAGTTTCTGCATACTGCTTTTTTTTATAGCGCCGCCACAAGTGGGCAGTGTACATCGGAGTACAAAAAGCTTTAAAAAGTGTAGTCTTCACAGAAAGTGAACACATACTAAATTTACGATTCAGCATATTAGCTTGTGCATACAACATACAATACTGTCTATGAATGTCCCTATCATCAGACAGGTCATCAGTTATATAGTGTCCTAAGTACTTGACCTCATCACACACTTTAAGTAAAGTACCAGACAGATAAAAAGCAGGAAATGAGAGTTTACTGTCCTCCCTGCTTCTAGCAATCATTATATTATTACATCAAAATGTATGTCTTCTTGCATATCTGATTTATTAATTATTGTTGTCTCCATTTGCTTTTCTGCTTGTTTAATTGCTATAACTAGCAGATTGCCTGTCTCTTGTCTGTCAACTGTTTGTATTACTTTGTGAAGCGACCTTGGGTTCTTGAAAGGCGCTATAAAAAATAAATATATTATTATTATTATTATTATTATTATTATTATATTACTCTTCTTAGAGTTGAACATAATATCAAAGTCCAAGCCGTATTGGGAACAAACCCTTAGTAGCTGTTGAAGACCAGCACTATATGGACAAAGAATAACCAAGTCATCCGCGTACATTCGGTGGTTGATAATGGTGTCCCCAACCCTACAGCCTGTTCCACAACTGTTTAACAACTTTGATAGGTCATCCATATAAATATTAAAGAGAAAGGGAGACAAAATGCTTCCCTAGCTGCCTAACTCCATTACTTATATTAAATGAGGCAGACATAGAGTTACCCCACTTCACATACAATGACTGATGAGCATACCAGAAGGCCAAGATTCTCACTAGATATTTGGGAGCCCCTCTGTCGTACAATTTGCAGAATAGCTTCTCATGATTTACCCTATCAAAGGCTTTAGAGGCATCAATAAAACACAAACAAATTGTCGAATTATGCCTATTGTACAAATCTAAAACCTCCTTCAGGGCAAAAATACACATTTCCCAAAAATACACATACACATACACAAAAATACCCATGTTTAGGTTTGAAACCAAACTGATTGTCAGATGTCAAAACAAAATGTTCCAGCCTATTCAGTATAATCCTCTTCAGGACTTAAAATACTGGAATATAAAATACAGGAATATAAAATACTGGCTAGAGCTATAGGCCTGTAATTATCCACGCTATTAATCTTACCCGCTTTTTCTTTAATGATAGGCACTAATGTGACAGATAAAATAGAATCAGGTAAAATACCATGGACTAACAGCCCAGTAAAACAAATAGCAATTAGGGGACCGAGTTTTCTACTTGCAAATTTCAAATGCTCCGCAGATATCTCATCCATACCGCATGCCTTATTATCCTTTAGCATCATAATTGCATCATAAATTTCTTGAGGTAAAACAGTTGTATCTTCATTACTATCAATGTCACCCATCGTAAACAACTTACTTTTAACACAGTTAAACAGCTCATAGTAATGTTTCTACCATAACTGAATAATTTCATCAGAGCCATTAACACCATCAATATTCGTTGGTAACGATGTTTTACAATTATTCATTCTCTTGATTTCTTTCCAGAAATCAATAGGACTATTATATTGCAGCTTCCTCGCCAGAGAGTCCAACCTCATTATATTTTCCTTCCTCTTAATGAAACGTAGAGCATATTTAAACTTTGCATTTGCCTGTTTCTTGTATTCGAATAACGGACCCAGTGCTTTAAGTGGGCCGGTACGCGCCGGTACTCAGTACCGCCACTTCCAAATATAGCTCTTGAGCGTACCGCCACCTCTCCGTGCGCCCAGAACGTGCTTTTAGCGTACCGGTACGCTCATTTGCCCATCTGTTTTAATCCTTTGGCTGCGCTGGCGCTTTTCAGAGCGCCCTTCACAATGCACGCTTCCTAATTCGTCCCACCGAGAGCAGAGACTACATTACCCTTGAGTTTTACAAGTGAAAAGCGCATGCGTCTCTTTTGCCGCTGTCAGTGTCAACTCAACGTGGGCCGGAGAGGGTGTGTGAAACGCACAACCAGCTGCTCGGTTAAAATACCATGGATAAAATGAACCATCTTCAAGACTCATGTTTATGTTCTACTTTTCTATTATGTTATTATGTTTTATAATTTATTTTATGTAACCTACATTTTGTGCAAACATTTTCCAATACCCTTTTGCACATTTTATTTATGTTCAGTAGCTATTTTTCAAGCAAATCCACAAACTAATAGGATTTATTATTTTTTATAAGGTCGTCTGTTGACTGCTATTGGACTGATTTTTTCTTCTAAAATGACCTAGCCGCTTGCAAATGCACTCTTTAAAGTTCGTATGCTAATTATTATTCTGTCATAATTAGCTAAAGTTGATCTTTGTTACTGAAAGAAAGTCTAACATAGCTTGACTAAGTGATCCAACTCTGCCATGTCCTCTATCGGTAGGCTATATGCAATGAAAACTGATCAAATGCGTTATTATCTATATTTCATTTAGATTTTTTTCTCGAAACACAACGACTTTATTCTCGAAATTTAATTAGTTTATTCTCACGATTATTTCGATTTTTTTCTCGAAACACAACGACTTTATTCTCGAAATTTAATGAGTTTATTCTCAAGATTGTATTTCAACTTTTTTTCCCTCTAAATTTAACGAGTTTAATCTCGAATTATAATTACTTTCATCTCGAGATGGTTTCATTTTTTTATTATTGCTTGGCCCTAATCCTCTTCCGTAGACTGCTGTATATAAATATATTTCAATATATAGTTGTTGTTACCTCAAGGGGAGGCTGGGAGTCAGTAACCCCCCCCCCCAAAAAAAACCCAATGTATATATAGGCTATAGAGTACCGGCACCTCTTTTGGGCCACTTAAAGCACTGAACGGACCCCATTTATGTCTACCTGACTCATCCCATGCCTTAAAGGCTCTTCTTGCCTCAGCATGTGTCTCTTCCACATAGCCATCCCAACCTGGCTTGACTTTGTACAATCTGTGTGTCTTATACAGGGGCCTGCTCGAAACAAGGAGGGACTTCACAATATTCTCATACAGGGTACACAGCTCAATACCATGTTGAGGGTTCTTGCAGTTAATATCAGAACATACCATAGAAACTTTAGGCAATCCAATGTTATTCAACAGGATATCAGACTGGATATAATATTCTTTAAGGTCCTCCTCATTCAGATTAGACCAATCTATTTTCCACACGCACACGTTATCTACAGGCACAAAAGCAGGTAAACTGCCTAGACTTACAGATAAAGAGAAAGGCACATGATCAGTAGTGGCAAATTCATAGTTAATATTTATGGCCTCAATAAACTCATTAATCGGTTTCATATTTGTACTTTTACTTAAGTGTTTTACTGCTGAATAAATAAATTGTAAATCAATAAATTGACATTTATTTTTTATAACTAAGTCTGCCTCCTGCATGGGACATTGATTTATAATTTACATACTGCTCCATCCTCCAATATCACAAGCGCATCTACACACATTGAAGACAATTGACAAATTGAAATGCATACATTTTTAATTCCTGCAAAGATAGAGAAATCGATAGAGAAAACAACCAGAATACTGTTGATAACAGCACCAACCTCATAGTTCAACCAAAAAAAAAAATTCTGTCATTAATTACTCATTCTCATGTTGTTTGAAACCTGTAAGACTTTGGAACATAAATGAAAATCTTTTTAATAAAATCTGAGAGCTTCGATTGACAGCAACTCAAGGCCGAGACATTTGAAGAGTCGCTGGTCGTTTCTTTATCAGAGTGTGTTGCTATGAAAGATCACTGAGATATAATCAGTCATGTTAGTAATAAAGGCAAGAAAGATTAATATGTGTCGAATTTAGTTGTTTATTTTAAAATGTTAAGAGATAAAGTCCCCTAGATCTGTTAAATGATTTATAACAGTAAACCTTCATAGTCACACATGCCTGTTTTATCTCCAGAATAACAAGGCAAATACTTGCATTTAAAAATTAATCAATATATTATTTTGATTAATGGACACACTTTAATTTGAAGCATTACTGCCACCTACTGTACTAAGTATACCCTGCACACACACACACACACACACACACACACACACACACACAATATATATATATACAGCCCGTTCTCATCCCAAGGCGTCATATACTGACGGTCGTGACATTTCGTCTACATTCAACGCGCATGGTACCCTTTAGCGTCAATATGAGACGCAGATATATATGGGTCAGAAGGCGCCTCCTAGCGGTCTAACCCTAACCCTACACCATACCTAAACCTACCCATTTCTGTGCGTGTTATATTGACGCTAAAGGGGACCATGCGCGTTAGATTTAGACGAAATGTCAAAAGTGTCAGATATGACGCCAAAGGATGAGAATGCGTTGATATATATATATATACACTCACCGGCCACTTTATTAGGTACCCCATGCTAGTAACGGGTTGGACCCCCTTTTGCCTTCAGAACTGCCTCAATTCTTCGTGGCATAGATTCAACAAGGTGCTGGAAGCATTCCTCAGGGAGTTTGGTCCATATTGACATGATGGCATCACACAGTTGCCGCAGATTTGTCGGCTGCACATCCATGATGCGAATCTCCCGTTCCACCACATCCCAAAGATGCTCTATTGGATTGAGATCTGGTGACTGTGGAGGCCATTTGAGTACAGCGAACTCATTGTCATGTTCAAGAAACCAGTCTGAGATGATTCCAGCTTTATGACATGGCGCATTATCCTGCTGAAAGTAGCCATCAGAAGTTGGGTACATTGTGGTCATAAAGGGATGGACATGGTCAGCAACAATACTCAGGTAGGCTGTGGCGTTGCAACGATGCTCAATTGGTACCAAGGGGCCCAAAGAGTGCCAAGAAAATATTCCCCACACCATGACACCACCACCACCAGCCTGAACCGTTGATACAAGGCAGGATGGATCCATGCTTTCATGTTGTAGACGCCAAATTCTGACCCTACCATCCGAATGTCGCAGCAGAAATCGAGACTCATCAGACCAGGCAACGTTTTTCCAATCTTCTATTGTCCAATTTCGATGAGCTTGTGCAAATTGTAGCCTCAGTTTCCTGTTCTTAGCTGAAAGGAGTGGCACCCGGTGTGGTCTTCTGCTGCTGTAGCCCATCTGCCTCAAAGTTCGACGTACTGTGCGTTCAGAGATGCTCTTCTGCCCACCTTGGTTGTAACGGGTGGTTATTTGAGTCACTGTTGCCCTTCTATCAGCTCGAACCAGTCTGGCCATTCTCCTCTGACCTCTGGCATCAACAAGGCATTTCCGCCCACAGAACTGCCGCTCACTGGATGTTTTTTCTTTTTCGGACCATTCTCTGTAAACCCTAGAGATGGTTGTGCGTGAAAATCCCAGTAGATTAGCAGTTTCTGAAATACTCGGACCAGCCCTTCTGGCACCAACAATCATGCCACGTTCAAAGTCACTCAAATCACCTTTCTTCCCCATACTGATGCTCGGTTTGAACTGCAGGAGATTGTCTTGACCATGTCTACATGCCTAAATGCACTGAGTTGCCGCCATGTGATTGGCTGCTTAGAAATTAAGTGTTAACGAGCAGTTGGACAGGTGTACCTAATAAAGTGGCCGGTGAGTGTATATATACAGTATATATATATATATATATGGGTATAATGATTAAGGGGCTCGGTAGTTTTGTGACGAGATGAACAATTAAAAGAAAGGAGGGGTTACTTCAGCACTACTCAAGTTTCATCGGTTTCACATTATTTTGATGGTCCCTTTAACACATTCTGTGGACTATAAGTAGAGTTGCTCCTACATGTCTATAAATCTCATTAGAGTATTAGTTGAGTATTAATAGACTGGTAGGGTTAGATTAAGTTGAAATGTAGTTGAAAAATGACTTATAGTCAGTAGAGTGTCTGTTGGAGGACCAACACAATAAAGTATTTGCAGATATTAAGCAGACAGTCTACTAATACTCCAATGACAGTTAGTTGACATATAGTTGCAAAGTTACTTATAGGCAATAGCACATTCAAAAGGGACCATCAAAATGAAGTGTTACCGTTTCCTCTCTTAATAAAAGACTTTTCATTTAATATGAATCTATTGTAAAATGTGTTTAACCTTGTGAAATAATGTCATGGCATCATCGATAAGAAAATTTCAGGCTTGTGTAAGATATGAAATTACAAATCAAAAGTGAAAGCAAAAAATAAGTGTGAGTGCGAGTCTTTCCACTAGTCTCCACCCCTCAATGACAGCAGGGTATATAATGAGCCTGTGTGTCGCTATAACATATCTATAAATATCACTGTAAGATCTTCTACAAGTGAGGAAACTCATAAAGGTGAGCAAGATATTCTGATATATTTTATATCAGCGCTGCTATCATAATACAAATTGTGTCATAATATCAAAGCACATATAGGATTTAGTGTTTCAGTGTTAGTAGTAAGTGTTGCTGCAGCAAAATGAACCCAAATTAACTAATGCCAGTTAATAAGTATTCAAATAAGCAAGTAAATAGAGACGCAATGTAATAATTCTTAAACAATGGTATAATGTTGAATTTGTAAAGCAGGAACTTTATTTTAGCCAAGACCAGTTTCTAGAACATAAACTATACTTGTATTAATGCATTCAACTTTATTAAAGACAAAAAAATTGAAATATACAGTAACAATTGCATTACACCAAAGTAATCTTTACAGTTTAAAAAAATAAAATAACAGAATGTCAATATTCAGAGCACCAAGTCAATAAACACATCAACAGATCAACATTTGTGCTTCAGAGTATGTCTAGCAATAGAGAAGACACAATGTGTTTATTAATACTCTCCACCATTAACTAACACGAACTAACAATGAGCAATACATTTGTTACTATCTATTAATCTTTGTTAATGTTAGTTAAGGTCACTTTAGATCTTTGATATCACAAACATGGATATGCTTTTACATGGATTTATCATCGAAATAACAAATGCTTCAGGAAACGTTATGTTCCTGATTACGGATCACAAACGGATTCTGGACAAGCACTATTTCTCATTCAAATTTAAGGAAAGGAGATTGTGAGAACTTAATGAAAATACTCACATGCAAAACTGTCTAGTAATCACACTTTTATTGCCATTTAAAATTTAATTTAAACAATTGTATTTTTGTTTTAAGTAATTTTACATAGATGCTCCAATGTCATTACAATGCATTAATGCAGAGAGCTGAGAAAGATGTGCAAAAATGCATACAAGTGTATAAATCACAAATATTACATGGATTGGATTGTCATATAATGGCTAACCTTTTTTGAGCTTTGGATCTAGAAATGCATTGCAGTTGTGTAAAAAAAAGTTACAAAAAAATATCATACTTAAAAAAAAAGGTGTGGACCAGAAGCTGTATCAATACATTTTGTCTTTATGTGTATGAGAGAGAAAACTTTGGCCTCTTTTTGTGCCTTTATTCTCTATAAAATGGAGCAAAGATAAATAAATACCCTCTTTTGTCAGGACGGGGTCTATTGGACTGTGGACAACAGCACCAGAAAAGCTGCAGACATATCGACTGAGAGGTTAGAAGTCCCTCCTTTTGAGAACTCAATGCTTGTGTGACATAAAAAAATATATATATGTATATATCTTTTTTTTCTTTCTTTTTCCAATTATCTTTACTTTATCAGAATATTTTCATTACAAAATTACTGTCCAATGCACTTAACTGCATTCCAAAACTTTTTACTCTACTACGTTTCATAAACACACATCATTCCTCAGGAGCGGTTTTCAGCGCATTTTATGGGGAGCCAAGTTGCTAGGTTGGATCTGCCTAAAGCCGGGCTCAGTTTTTAAATCTAAACCGATTATGAAATCATGGTTGCATCACGCACATAAGGGAAATATTCACAGAGTTTATGTACTCTTAAATTTCTCTTAAATCTCAAACATGCACACACTACAAGATATTATTAAGATTATCACACCATGGGCCTGTATCATGATGGTAGTTGAACAAACTCCGGGTTACAGGATTAGTTTCGAGTTGACAAAACCAAACCAATCCTACCAGGCTCTGTTGGTCCCATGATGCTGATCATCAACGTTCTCTGTCAACTCAGGCTTTGTTCCTGAGTTTAGGACTTTAGGTGTGACATCAGTAGCGAACAGCCAATCACATGCTGAGAAAGAGTGAAACTGCGATTCATTTCTCGCGAGAGAAGCAGTGCGATTCACTTATCTCTTCTGCAGAATATTATGAGATTATCAAATTTACACAGCAAGAAGAAAATAGCTGTCTATAAAGGGGAAACTCAAAGAAAAAGTCTTGCTATATCAGTGCAAGTAAAAATTGTGAAGTTACTTTATACAGTTGATAAAGGTATTGAGAATATTGAACTTTTAAGCTCATATATAGTCATTTTATAGCTTTATCTGTTGAGTTTAGGAGTGTAACAATAATCGTGACACAATATATCGCAATGCAAAAATTCATCAATATATATCGTGGATAATTTACCCAAAATGAAAATTACTGTGTGAAAAAAAATCTAGTTTTCAGAGTTTTAGTGCCAGTACTACATTTACCTACTATATATAATGTTGAATATAATGTATAATAATGCAATGGGGGAATATTTGTGGGTCCTGATAATGTCAAATGTCTTGTTTTCAGTCAAAAGTGGCCTATATTATTTTAAATATATATAAGTCAGTGACAGAGTGCAAGCATATTAGTCTAAAATAATTCTGTATTTTCAGCTTCTTGAATATTTTTTATTCTGGTGTCACCATTTCATTTACACCTCCAATGTAAAACCAAATTTAGCATTTTAATCAACAGTAAATTTTTTGTTAACCTTTAATCAAATGTTGTGGAGTATCACAATAATATTGTATTGTGAGTTCAGTATCGTGATATGTATCGAATCGTGACATGAGGGTATTGTTACACCTATATACTGTATATATATTTATTCATTTAAATTGTGGGTAAAAATAATTGATAAACTAAAATTGTATGTATGATCAATTGATAATTACATAAATAATATCTAAATCATACAAAATTATTATTCTAAATAAGTGTTACTAAAACCCCGACGATTTTGTCTTTAAAAATAATTTGCTAGTGACCTTTAATTTGGAGTAGAAACAGGTGGAGCAACTGTATCCTTTGCTCACAGCTGATTGGTCCACGTTCAGTTTGAGATCTCTTACCTGGAGCATCACCTGCCCCGGACCAGGTTAGCCGTGGAGCGTGAGTTACTATGGTGATGAACACTGCTAAAAGGCAAACCACTTTCATGGTGCCTAAAACCCAGGGTTGGTGCAAACTAAACTGAAACATATCTGGCTAGCCACCTAAACCAGCTTCATGGTACAGGCCCCTGGAGGATCACCGCACATGATCTCAACAGGAAGCGGATGTAAACATATGTACGTAGCAGACCATCATTGACGTTTCAACAGGCAAGGTTTACATTTGCTAACCAGCTAACAGATTGTTGTTATAAGAACGTTCTCCAAATATTCAGTGTTGGTTCTGGGAACACCGGTTTTCTTGATGTTTGAGGAACGTGTTTTAAAAGGTATGATGTTCCTCAAACATTCTTTCAACTTAGTTTTGATTAACAATTCAACATTCTAGTAACATTCCAAGATGCTTCTTTAATGTGAATATAATGTTATTTAAAAGTTAGTATGATGATCCTAAAACATTCTTTCAAACATTCAAACACCTTCTGTGAACAAGCACTGAAAGAAAGAGAATTTAAGCAACTCCACAAACAGCATTACCAGACTGACTTTATTTCTGTCATTGATCTACAGAAGTATACTTTCTGAGAATTAACAGAGGTTTTAGATGTTGATGTTTGGTTGAAAATATTTAGTTTGGGGTCACCATTATGGTGATCAGAGTTTGGTTTAGTTGGGCTTTTGACCCTTACCCTTTGTTAAGTTGTTTCTTTTTACAGCAATTGCAGGCGTTTTCAGAAAACATTCCTGCATTGATTAAGCAGATAAACATGTCACTTTTAATGTTCAAATGAACTGCATTGAAGTGGCTTAAACAACTTCTTTTTTGTTAGTAATTTTGCTTACATTTGGAACATCTTGAACATTTGGCATTTTTTTGAGAAAAAGTAATAAAGTCAACTTATTTGATAAACATCATTTGTAACACGGAAGTGGTTTGCATACGGTTGTTAAAAACTATTTGAAAGTTGCAACATTGACACACACTTAGAAATCAACACTCATCATACAAACCTCAACATTGAGACACACTCACCCAGTGTTCAAAACAGGCGATTTCTCTCCAGCTCTTCTCTTTGTCATGTTTCACTATACAAGCAGTCATGTAGCAACACTTCCTCAAGACGTTTCTGCATCTCCGCTGTTCAACGGACATGTTTGTTTTGTGGTGGTGATTTCAAAATTTCTCTAATTCACTTCTCTCATTGGCTTTTGTGAAATAACTGACAGAATCATAGTTGTAATCATCTTGATTTTAAATCTTAAATATCAAACATATTTGATTTCATCCGGTCGGCCCAGATGTGTCCACGAGCAGATCAGGTGGTTTATGATTTAATCTTTAAATGCCTCACATTATCGGATAATGATGTTATCAGATGTCATGGCCAAGATTTTTTCTCAGATTGTCAGGAGGGGTAATTCGGGGATAAATCAGAATAAAAATCCTGTAGTCTAAGGCCATCTTAAGCCCTGAATGTTGGAGGTAGTCTGAGTTTGGTTGCATTGGAACGCTGAAAATAAAGCCACCTTCACCCGACACACATACAGAAGATTCAACTCTTAATAAAAAATAAATAAAAAACTGAATATATTGACCAGCATTGTTTTATATCATTCCCTGCACGTTTGTGATGACTAAAGAATTGAGTGTGAAACCAAACCAAACCAATAACAGAATCTCAATTTGTATGAATTTGTACATTTTCATATGATGTGTTTGGACCAATACTGCATGAGAACCACAGCAAATGTGCCACTGGTCATGGTCAGACACATGCCATGGTCATGGCCGGATTTAAGGCCACACTAGACCAGCACTTCTCCAAGTGTCGACTCTGGTCCGGCTCCGGACCCATAGCAATTTAATCCAGACCCGCCTCCATTTCGTATATCAAGACCACTAATTGTGTGTAAGGAATTAAAAGTGTGACTTTCCTACTTTGAAAAACTTTGTTAAAATCTTTTGTTTTGTTTTTTATGTCTTTTTGGAGATGGTCATCCACACGTCCTTCGCCCACTCTGATGAATAGTAGTCATGGGTCGGTCATGAATCTTTAATATGACTCTGGACTACCGAGTTGTCTCAGAGAGGGATTAGTTAATTTTGTGTTGACCGCGCATGCGCAACATCATATAGGTTCTGTACTGAAACAGAAATGATTAGTTAATCTCTCGAGTCTTCGGATTCGGGTCCGAATAGATACTATGCTGTCGGTACTGGAAAGAGAAATGATTGGTTCACCTCTCGAGTCTTCGGGTCTGAGTCTTTCGTTCTTCCTATCAGTACCATAGAGGCTAAGCTGTGTCGGTACTGTAAGATAAATGATTAGTTCACCTCTCGAGTCTTCGAGTCTTTTGTCACGTGATGAACGAATGACTCGAACCCGAAGACTCAAAAAACTAATCAATTCTGAAGCCGGTGCCGACTGCATAGCTCAGCCTATATGGCTGTCACGTGATGAACGAATGATTCAAACCCAGTCGACAGACTCAAAACGTGAACTAATCGATTCTCTATCCGGTACTACAGACTACATAGCTCAGTTTATGAGGATGTCACGGGAGGAATGAACGGCTTCGGGAGGTGAGGTAAACTAACAGACTCCATAGCCTGAAGACCAAGATAAATTAATTAATAATTTCTGTTTCTCATAATTTGTCCTTTTCCTTGAATTGCATTTTTTTTTCTTATTCTAAATGCGATCAACATTTGATGTGTTTGGGGAATTTGGCTAACATGTAACATTTTAAATACATTCGGCTGAAATGATATTTATTTATATATTTTATCACCCATAGCAACTGCTGTGTTATGTTATATTCCGTCAAACCACGCATTTTT
Source organism: Semotilus atromaculatus (assembly GCA_031834385.1). Taxonomy (NCBI): domain Eukaryota; kingdom Metazoa; phylum Chordata; class Actinopteri; order Cypriniformes; family Leuciscidae; genus Semotilus; species Semotilus atromaculatus. Next base: position 38,835,628 of record JAULUF010000009.1, on the reverse strand, counting down.
GTCTGCAGATCCCAAACAAACAACACAAGGGCACTTTTTCAACATGAAATTAATAACTGCTGCTGAATTCAGGAGGATCCACAATACAACTAAATACAATTCTAACTCTGTTACACGTAAAATGTTATAAAAACAGGCTTGTAGTTGGGACAGGTGAGACAAATGTACCCACCCCCCTTTTTGCTAAAGTCAATTTTGTCCCCAACATTTTTTGAAAGGCACTGACAAATAGTATGTGCTTACAACCTGTTGTTGTTGATGCTCTTGATAAAATATAGAATGACATACATGCTATAGATGTTGCTTCTTGTAAATTGATAATTTGTTAAGTAATATGATTGGTAATTTAGAGAAATTTCTAACATTTCGTAACAAATCTAGATTTCTCTAAACTATAAACACAATTAAAACTACAACCTCAGTTTTACCAACCTCAAACTTTGAAGATAAAATAATATAATAATAATTACGTTACATTTATATAGCACTTTTCTCTGCACTCAAAGCACTTTAATAGAAGGAGAATCTCCTCGACCAGCACCAATGTGCAGCATCACCTGGATGATGCGACGGCAGCCATAGTGCTCCAGAACGCCCACCACACACACACACACACACACACACACACACCACACACACCACACACCACACACCACACACACACACACACACACACACACACACAGGTTTGTTTTTGTGATTTATGAGGACATTCCATAGGCGTAATGATTTTTATACTGTACAAACTATATATTCTGTCCCCTTACACACACACACACACACACACACACACACACACACACACACACACACACACACACTGCCCCTGTCCCTAAACCTACCCATCACAGGAGACATGCTGCATTTTTACATTTTAAAAAAAACTTGTTTTTTATGTTTTTTAAGCTATTTGAAATATGAGGACTCATGCAATGTCCTCATAAGTCACGTGTAAGTTGTAATACCAGTGTAATATGCATGTCATTATACACATTTGTGTCCTCATATACTGTATCACAAAAACAAACACACACACCACACACCACACACACACCACACACACCACACACACACACACACACACACACACACACACACACACACACCCACACCACACACACCAGCACACTGGTGGAGAGGAGACGGTGATGAAGCCAATCGGTATACAGGGATGATTAGGAGGCCAGGGATGATTAGACCGAGACCAAGGGGCACATTTGGCCTGGATGCCGGGGTTACACCCCTACTATGGGATTTTTTAATGACCACAGGGAGTCAGAACTTAATTTCATGTCTTATCTGAAGAACGAAATCAAAGAGTCTCTTCAAAACTAACTTAAACAAAGATAATTCAGATTTATAATTCAGTTCATGTTTATTTGTAGACACATACAGACAATGCATGTTTCAACCATTCAATGAATCAAGAAATATCCTTTATCACTTTGAGCCCCATGAGCAACATGATGATTTTGTTGCATGTAGTTATGCATAATTTACATAAACATATAGCATATGTAACAAGGACACCGTAAAATAAAGTGTTACCCAATAATGTAACAATAATGTTAATAATGTTCTGAATATTATTTCTGACATTACAGATATTCTGCACAGCAACATACACACATAATGAGAGGTAAGAAGTGTTAATAAAACAACATGCTATAGATTTTTTACATGCTACAATCTTTACTTACCAGCTTTTTTTTCAAATAGACTCTAAACCTGCAAGAAAAATAGTTCTTCTTGGAAAAACAGGAGATGGCAAAAGCAGCAGTGGAAACACAATTCTCAGTAAAAAAATATTCACAACTGAATGTGCACCTAAATCTTTAACAGCTAAATGTAAATCAGGAGTTGCGATGGTTGATGGAAGAACAGTCACAGTTGTTGACACACCTGGAGTCTTTGACACACGTCTGGATGAGGAAGTCGTCAAATCTGAGATCATTAGATCCATTATTGATTGTGCTCCTGCTCTTGATGCCTTTGTCATCGTTCTAAAAGTTGGAAAGTACACAATACAGGAAATAAAGGTTCTGGATAAAATAGTTGAATATTGTGGAGAGGATACCTTTAAACATGCAGTGGTTTTATTCACTCATGGTGAAGATCTAGAAGGTCAAACCATCGAGGCGTTTGTGAAGAAGAGTCCAAAACTGCAGGAGCTCGTTGATAAATGTGGAGGCCGCTGTCACGTCATTGATAATACACACTGGAAAAAACATTATTGGGGTTACAAGAGGAACAAAGTTCATGTGAAAAATATGCTGGAGACCATCGACAAGATGGTGGAAGAGAACGGCCGCTACACCAATGAGCTGATGTCAAGTGTAGAGGAAGACATTCTAGACGAGATGAATGATATGGACACAACTCATTTGACTGCAGAAGAGAAGCGAGAGGCAGCGAAGAAAAATGTTCATAAAAAATATCTCATTAGGTTTGCAGGAGTGGCAACAGGGATACTGGTTGGTGCTTTACTGGGCATCGGTGTCGTAGTATTATCTGTTGTGGCTTTACTGAAAGCAGCCAAATTGCCAAAAGTATTCAAAGCAATATTCACAACTGTGACTGCTGTAAGTACATTAGCAGATAAAGCAGCAGTGGCAGGAGCAGCAGGAACAGTAGCGGTGGAGGCAGGAGTAGCAGCAGGCGCTGGCATCGGAGCAGTAGTAGCTGGTACAGGGATCGCTGCTGGTGTTATATTCGGAGCGGCAGCTCTTGCAGGAGCGATCGGAGGAGGAGTCACTGGATACGGAGCAGTAGAAGAATCTGATTCTGTGCGCGACGCCATTAAGATGGCAGCCAGAGCTAACTATGAGAATGCAAAAGGGGTTGTTAAAAAGACAGAACAACTGTCTTCAAATGTTTATAAGAAGTTTCAATAGAATTCCTTATGAATGAAATACAACAAACTCCTGTTGTAAATTCAATATTTCCATATATATATTTGATTGAACATTCTACGCCGTCACACAGAGTGGCGCCTGTAGATGTACGGCTGTACGCACTGTGTATTCCAACTATTTTCTTGCGAACATTTGAGTAGTTATTACAGTATGTCTTGCATTATATTTCCGTTGACTGAATCAGGGATGCCAATCATTAGTGAATTATCCATTCTTGCTGTTTTTTTCTCTCCTGTAAATTAGCCAAACGCATTTGCAATATTGTCTGAATCGATTTGCATTCGTTCGGACCGCTCTCTCATGGCATCATCTGTAGTGATTCGATAACCTATAATGTAAAAGCTCTGGATGAAACAACTGATACAAAAAGCTTCTTTTGACAGTTAATTTGGGGGAAATTCAGCTACTGCTGTGTATATAAATAAGTGGCTGTTCAAGGGTTTTTGTGTCTGCCAGCGCTGTTTTTTCCATTGTTTTCCAGTGTACATGCATTAGTCTTTTTTCATTTCATTGTTTTTTTGCTATTTTGATGTTTTAAAATGTTTAAAATGTTAGGAGAGCCACAGTAGCCCAACTTTGTTCTGCTCATGTGTAACGCTCCTCTCACTGATCGTTTGGTCTGAAGAGTCTCAAGTTTTATAAAAGTGTGTTACATGAATGTCAGTTATAAAACTTCTCTCACAGTTGAATGTTTAACATGAGCAATTATTGATATTTAAATATATATATATATAAAAAAAAACCACATCATATGACTAGAACAATGCGCTCTTGCAAATGCTCCCATTATAATTAATGAAGCTCTGTGTATCAAGTGTCAAGACATTATTAAGTGAGCATTGCTCACTTTTCATTTATTGTGTCTACATTGCAAACAAACAGTGATGTGTAAAAAACATATCTGTGATTGATTCCAATGTTCAACACAAGTTGGACACAATTAATCATACAAACAGGGACAACTGTTTTCCCAGAATTCTTTACCACAGGTTGTATAAGGATAGTAAAGGAGAGTTATTTTGTGTATTTTTGCGCAGGATTATTATCTGTTATTGTTTAAGCTGCATGCTTCTTAATTTGAAAAGCAATAGTGCAGTGATAGTTACACATGCATGTATGCATTTTTAGTGGATTACTCATAAATTTTTTTTTTTTTTTTATTGATTTCTTCAAATTATTCAAGTTACTGCACCTTTTTAGTGTAGAAATTTTTAGTGGTCATGGTAGCCTACTAAATGTAGTTATTCAGATTTACTTTTTTTTTTTTTACTTTTTAAATTTTTACTTACAATTACTTAAAGGATTAGTTCACTTAAAAAAAAAAAACGTTTGCTGATAATTTACTCACCCCCATGTCATCCAAGATGTCCATGTCTTTCTTTCTTCAGTCGAAAAGAAACTAAGGTTTTTGATGAAAACATTCCAGGATTTTTCTCCATATAATGGACTTCAACAGGACCCAAACGGTTCAAGGTCCAAATGACAGTTTCAGTGCAGCTTCAAAGGGCTTTAAACGACACCAGACAATGAATAAGGGTCTTATCTAGCCAAGGATCATGGATGACATGGGGGTGAGTCAATTATCAGCAAAAGTTTTTTTTTAAAGTGAACTAATCCTTTAATTCATAAGGTATAAGGTATAAGGTAACATAAGGGTTAAGGTTTATAGTTATGAAGACATGATCTTGCTAATCCTAACCTTTCTGAGCCTGTTTGGCTTAAATTGATTTTGTGTGTGCCTGTAATTACTAGTAACTGTTTAATTTAGTTCATGTCTCAAACACATTTGTAATTGCTCTCTCTCTCTTTTTTGCATTATGGTTAAATCATTTGTCTTCAATAAACTCTTTGTTTGGACGGTCTCTCTGTCTGCTTTGTGGTCATTATGATCTCCACTGGACTAAACTGTTCAACTCTAACATCCTCTAAAAGGTCAATAGAACAAAAGGCTTCAAAAAAAAAAATTTTTTACAACTCTATAAACCAATCAAGCTCATTTGATCAAGCAAGATGAAGAAACACATAGCAACTTACAACACAAATTGATGGGTTGTAAAATCAATCCATGGGTTGTAAGTTTATGTACAATCCTACCACACCGCTGGACGGCAGGGATCACTCCGCACAAATCAGCTGAAGATCACAAAATCCACCTGTATGGCTCGCCATTTTCCATCCGGAAGAGAGAATTCAAGGAAAATTTAAAAACCTGGCTTACATAGAAACAGGCACATATGCCGTGTCCCAAATGGTCCCTAAGCACTCACGGTTTTCCTACGAGTCCGCACTTTTGTGACGTAACGCCGCTTTGACTGTCGGGAGGAAGTCTCTGCAGAGCGGTGTCAGTGTGGGCTCGGCAAAAGTGCACATCGAGGGCGCAAAGCGGAGGCTCACGAGCACCCTTCTGAAACTTAAAATGATAAATGGGACACCTTATGTTCTCATAGACTTAATGGACATGCGTACACGGCAAGTCCACAAGACCAAAAGTGCAAATGAAGTGTGCCATGTGGGACGGGGCCATAAATGTCACTAAAATAGTCTGTCATGAGCATTAATTTTTAATGCACAAATTCAGATTTACAATAAACTCAGTTCCTGAATTCACATAACAATAATGGAAAATTATACACATGCATATATGTTAACCACATATTAATCGACACAAATAACTCATTAAATCAAGATGGGGCAATTTAATACCTTTCCAGATAATTGTAAACAACAAATTGTAAGACCTGGTTTTCCTGCTAAGACAAAAGCTGAGATCAAACCCCCTGAAATAAAGCAATAAAGAGACGATCTCAAAGAAAGAGCACAGGACATCGCTTTGCCCAAACTTATCTCCTCTCCCCTGAAACCAGACGTTTGTGAAGTAAAATATTTACAACATTTTGTTCTAATCTGTGTATATAAGGGAAATTGGCTGAGCAGTCTTTGGGAATCTGTAACCAGAAAACACATGCAGTGTGTGCCAGTGTCTTACAATCGAAACACACTCACACACCACTGTGTGTCTCTCTCAGGTGTGCATTTCTTACTGTTAGAGTCATCTTTGAGCAACTGATGTCATGTATTTATTATTTCTTAATAGGCGTCTAATTCTTTACTTGTGTAAACGGCATGATACATTTTTACCTGAGAAATATAATGTTTTATTTAATATATTCTGTATGATTCTGAAATCATTATTTCTAGTATAGATTAATGTGGAATCTAGTGTTTCCTCAAATCTTTGTCCAGAATAGATCAAATTGAAGGCACTAATGAATGGACCATGGAGCACATCATTTGGGACTTTCCGATTTCTGACTATCACTGATTTAGGAAGTTGCAGTTTCGCAACTATAAAAAAATGACACTTTTTGTAATGAGTCAGCAGAGAGCGACCACTTAAAGGTAAAATAGATCGCACTGCATCCTCTGAATAATGTCAGAACTGCCTAGTTTGAGTCTGTGAGCTAATGATTCATGATATGCAGTCTCAAAGCGACACCGGGTCCCTTAATGAATAAATAATTCAAGTATGGGATACCCAGAATAATCAAAGATTATCAATCAAAGAAATCAATATTAATGAGTATTTTCTAATAAGAAACACAATATAAATGTGATAATCATTTGAAATTGGAGTCAGATTAGGCACAGAGCTAAAGTAAAAATTTTAAATAAATTCTAAAAATGAAGTGACCTTCACAGAATGCTGAAAAGACATACACGCATTATACCGTTATCGTTGGGCCAATGGGTTGTCTTTATAAAGTGGTGACCCCGACGTGATACCTTCGCATACACCGTTGGATTCCTTCGTTGGGCCGATGTGGTGACCCTGACGTGATACCTTCGCTCACACTATTGGATAGTGGTGACCCCGACGTGATCTCCAGCTGGCGACTGTCTTTTTAGCAAAATATTGGGACTTGTATCAAGCAAGAGGTTTGATCTTCTTTTTCTTCAGCTGTTGTGGTAAGTCAATTCTTATTTGCCTTTTAGAAATGTTGAGGGAAAGACAGTCGTGTCTTACATAGGGTTAGGGTTAGGATTGGGGTTAAACCTAACCCAGCCCTTCTTACAACTGAATTTTTTTTTTTTTAAATGTCTGGCAAATTGATAAAAAAATTACTTGGGTTTGGTTGTGCATAATGATCATAATCGATATTGCAGTCCAAAAAGGTCTATTATGTATAATTTGTGTTTTAGTATGGGACATTGTAGTATTTGTAATGGTTTGAATGTGAATGTTGTATTAATTGCCCTGGATCAAGAGAAGGCTTTTGATTGTGTTGATCACAATTATCTTTTTAATGTATTGACGGTTTTTGGTTTTGGTGAAACTTTTTTAAATTTGATATATAATACAGTTATTATATAACGATGCATCATGTATGGTTACCCGCTTTGAGTCGGCCAATTCCAAGGCTGTCCATTGTCTGGTCAACTATATAGTTTAGCAATTGAGCCGCTGCTTTTTAAACTTCAAGAAAGACTGTCAGGTTTTTTACGTGCCTGTTTTTTCTTTAGACTCAATAATTTCTCTCTCTGCTTATGCTGATGATATCACAGTTTTTGTAAATCAAACTGAAGAAATTAAGTGTTTATCTGAAGTATTCCATCTTTATGAGAAAGCTTCATCAGCTAAAGTGAACTGGACTAAAAGTGAAGCTTTTTGGGCCGGTAAAGGGGAGTTTAAGAGTCTCCCAACCTGGGGACCTAAAGTGGGGTAAAGAGGGACTTAAATTGTTGTAAGATTTTTGGGGATCAAATGATTATCAAAAGCAAAATTGGGAGGGTCTAGTGGAGAATGTGTGCAGCAAGTTGTCTAAATGGAAATGGTTGCTACCTCAGTTGTCCTATAGGGGAAGGATTTTAGTAACCAATAATTTGGTTGTAACTGTGTTACAGCCACCTGCTGGACTTATTGAGGAAATTCAAAGAAAACTTGTGAACGTTTTTTGGTCTGTACAACAATGGATCTGTGCTGCTTTATACATTCAGGTTCAAGAGGGAGGTCAAGGGTTGATAGACATCAGATCCAGAATTATGGCTTTGCGGTTACAAGTGGCTCAGAGACTGTTATATCACACGGATGCATCATGGCTAAAGACAGCTTTTGCTCTTCTCATGCGGCTCAAAACTATGCGATTGGACAACATTTGTTCTTAGTGGAGCTCCAGAAGGATGATTGTGTGAATCTTACATCTTACATCTTTCTATAAGTCAGTTCTGGAGGCATGGAAGGTGTTTACCATTTCACGTACATCAGATACACATGCTGGATAATGGCTTTTTGAAGAGCCACATTTTCTTAATGACTTTCTACTTTAAAGAATTATGTCTGGTCCCAATCTACGTGGATGTTTAATTGCTGCTGGATTCACAAAATTGGGACATATTTTGACTTTAAGCTCAGTGGAATTGAGTGAAAGGACTGGGGTGAGATCTTTGAGGCTGCTGAAACAAGCTACTACTGAAATATTCAAGTCTTTGCATGTTGGATCATAAGACTTTGACAAATGACTCAGTAGCAATTGATCAATGGAGAAAGGGGGTTCCTTATCTTTTCCCATCTCTTAATGTAACCATTGCTGTGGGAGAATGGCAAGAGGACAGGAAGTGTTTTTTTGTCTTTTGAAACCCCTCAGCTTGGAGTTTTTGAGGAAGTTGTGGAAAAAGCTCTATATTTCATGTGTGAAGGCATCCAATGCTAATCTTTTGAGTGGAAAATGGACTGATTTTTTTGGAACTATCTCTTCCTCTAGAGGCTGCTGGCGGTCTTTATGTACATGGGGCGATAGCCACACACAGATACGTGGTGCACAACGATCCTTCTGTAGGGGTGAGTTTTCTTTTCTGTACAGATGTAAAAATGGATTTTCATTTATTTGTACAGTGTTCTCCGTTAAATGATTTGTTTTCATTTTAATGGTTTATTGAAATTGGTGATGCTTTTTCTTTTGAAATGTTTCTATATGGTCCAAGGTATACAGAAACAAAGTAAGTTGACGTTATACAATTTTTTTGTCTGGTTCAGCAAAACTTGTTATTTGGGAATCCAGAAAAAAATAAGTTGTTAGGACAGGGTTCTCTAGATGTGTTTAAGATCTTCAAAGGCTTGGTGGCAGCTTGGCTTAGAATAGAGCATGTATATTATAAAATGGTTACCGTGTTTTCCGCACTATAAGGCGCACCGGATTATAAGGCGCACCTTCAATGAATTACCTATTTTAGAACATTTTTCATATATAGGGCGCACCGGATTATAAGGCGCATAAGATACTGCAGTCAAACGTTTGACTGGGTTTGCGTTATGCATCCACTAGATGTGCTAAAGGGAATGTCAACAAAACAGTCAGATTAAGTCAAACTTTATTAAGCGTTCTAACAACTCCGTTCACTCCCATGGTAACGTTGTTCAAACGTTAAAGGAGAACTCCGGTCAATTTTAACATTGAGCTGATTTTTTTTTGTAAATTTGGAGTGCTGTCAGTACAGATAACAACGACAAAAACCGGTGTTGCCTACACCGTGTTATCCTCTTTTTAAAATTTGCACCCTGTTGACTTAAACGGGACAAGTTTTAAACCTGCTTTTAGCCTCTTAACAACCTTAATGTGCACAGCCATGTGAGTGAACACGGTGAATCTGACTGCAGTAAATGTGAAAGATATGAATAAAAAATATTTTTTTATTCAGCCAGCTCACATACCCGTAATTTTCTTCCTGTTTTCGGTCGAAGTCCACAGTAGGCGATTGTCGAGTGCGCGCGCGCGATCATTGGTAACTAAGCAACAGTGGAGACTCTGTTGGAGACGGTGCTGTGTGGTGTTCTGAGAATATCAGCTCAAATAGTTCATCCGAATCAGACGTTGAACACACGGAGGAGGTTTGATCGCGAGCACGCGAACTCTACAATCGACTACTGTGTGTGGACTTCGACCGAAAACAGGAAGTAAATACGGGTATGTGAGCTGGCTGAATAAAGAGATTAGCCTATATTCCTGCCTTCGTGAAAGCTCGGATCACAGTTGAGACTGATATATCAGCCCAGGCATCCACGATCCATTGGCAGATAGTGGCGTAAGTCGCCCGGCGTAAGTCTCCCCGTCTTGGTGAACGTGTGTTCACCATCCATATATAAGGCGCTCCGGATTATAAGCCGCACTGTCGTTTTTTTTTGAAAATTAAAGGCTTTTAAGTGCGCCTTATAGTGCGGAAAATACGGTAAATGTGTAGAATCTTTCATGTGCATTTGGGGGATAAATGAGGTCATTTGTGCAGTAGATGATGATGATGATTTAATGCTTACTTTTAAAAATGTTTTCTGTTTTTTTATTATTAACAGTATTTTTTTTGCGTGAGTTTGTAAGATAATTGAGAACACCTTATTGTTTTAATAAAGATGCGTTTACATTTCTCTCTCTCTCTCTCTAAGGTAACATTTTACATACATGCTGGGTACAAGTAATGGTATAAGATTTAATCATCTCACACATCTATTTTGTAACCATTTTAAGTGTAACCATACACATATAGTCATTCACCCTTTTTAATTATTATTATTATATACATTTATTATTATAAACAATTATATTATAAATTATATACAAATTATGTGCTAACTAGGTTTGATTTGGTATTGACTTTGAAGTGCTACTTATTGCAATACAATATCATCACACTATAGCAACGCTGTCCCACATATTTAGCTATTGTATCTGCACTTATTTCCATCATTCCAGAAGACAAGAAATGTAGTTTTCTACCATCTTACTGATAACATTTAGCAAATCCACCCTTACATAGGATACTTTCTCAAAAATGACAAATATTACCCAAGTTCAATATGACCTGAAGTTCAAGAGGTTGGCTGGCTTGACTAAATATTTTGACTGGAATAGAAATCAAATGAAGAAAAAAATCAAGTTTATGATGTCTGAAATTAATTTATTTCAGTTTTAACAATTTTCATATACAGATAATCTGTTAATCTGAAGGAAATAACAATTTAAGCAAAAGGAAAAAAACACAGGAAAGACTTTTATATTCAGGTCTAGCTAAACGAAATATTAGAAAAGTGATGTTTGCGGTTGCAACATGTTCTGTTAAGCTATCATCCAGTACCCAAAAATTAGAATACTCATTTAAAGCACGTCATGGAGTATTTATTGATTGGTTAAACTAATCATTTCTAAACATTATGGTATTCTTGTTCATTTATTTATCATGCTGCAGTAAAGGGAATTATATACTTTCTCATTGTAAGCAGTCTTAATTGCTTCATTGCTTCATATCTTCCCTGCATTTGTTCATTGCCCACCAAGGAACAGTTTAGCCAAACCAGCTTTCAGATAACTCAGAACGTCTTTAGTCGCTTCTTCAGCTTCAGCGGTTTTCCTCATTTCCTCCAGCTCTCGGACCCAGCTTTCTTTCCCAGCCTCCCTCACTCTGGGGATGATGAAGTCCAGATGCTGAAGAGTGAAGGCCGAGTCTGGCTTTAATGCGATCTGAGACAGATGCTTGATGGTCTTGTACGCATCTAACAGAAGAATTGACTTTTGGTACTCAATCTCCTTCAGATCTTTCTCAAGTGAATCCATTATAACCAAAAATCTCTTGTTTTTTTCTTCAGCTTTTTCATAATCCTTATTAATTTCATCAAATTCCATCATCACGACTGATGATTTGACAATGTATTTCTTGTCTTCTTTGACGTGTTTGCTGTGGTGGCACTTCCCTGTGCACACGGTACAGTGGCCATTTTTCATGACTTCACATTTGCTGGGATTCGAAACCCACCAGCAGTCGAACTCATGGCAGTTTTCCTCACAGACGGTGCAGGTCGTTGCCTTCCTGTGCTTCCATGAAGCGCTTTCAATGGGAACCTTCATTTTGACAGTCTTTTTTACTTCAATGATAAAGTTTTTAAAAGTCTCAATATTTTCCTTGTTTTGTTTAATTGCCTGCTGGATCTGAAGTACTTCAGCCTTTTTCTGCTCTTTCTCTTGAATTCGCAGTTTTAAATTGCATATGGACGCTTCTAATCGAATGCGCTCCATCAGGACATCTGAAGTCAACTCTAAACTTCTACTCTTCATTCCATTCAGAGACTGAAGGAATTGATTCATGCCATACATGCTTTCTTCCCAGGCATGTATTTGTGCTTTAATTTGTCGTTCATTAGTGTGACGGGCGTCAGCCTGCCGGTTGTTGAATAAGAAATGAACAGGCTGGTTATTGTGGTCTCGTCTGCAGGGGATTCCAGCTTTATTAATGGCACCGAGGACATTTTGGGGTGGCATACCATCGGAGTGTGTGATTAAAAACACAATGTTGTTCACAATGTCTTTTCCAAACAAAGAAAGAATTGAACTGATGATGTAATGCTGTCTGTCCGAGAGGCGATTCTTAGATGCTTGAATCACAAAACACACGGCGTCGACTTCACAAACTCCATCACTGCTTTGAAACAGCATGGATAAATTTGCAGCAACTTCCAGATCTTTTTCCAGTCCTCTAGTGTCTCCGTATCCTGGAGTATCAATGATGGTGAGAGATATGGGACTCTTTATAGGACAGACCTCATACATGGTGATTTCAGAGGTTTGTGATTCTGTTTGGTCTCTGGTTTCTTCTTCTGTGATTTCATACCATAGTTCTTCCTCAAACTTCACATCTAGTAAGAAGTTGACCATGTTGTTGATGAGAGTTGTCTTGCCAGCACCGGTTTCTCCCACCAATAGAACAATTTTGTTTTGTTTACTGGTGTCTTTTTTCCCATAAGTCCATTTTCTCACTTTTCCATGATCATCAAGCACTTTTCTCTCAGTCTGCAGACGGTATCGTTTCGGAGGACCTTGATGAATAAGAGTTGATCTGCGTGGTAGAAGATTTGGCTGTCTGTAAAATACGGAGGCAAATGTTTACCAAAATGTTCTCTGTAGTGGGGACACATATGAACACTAAGGCCCTGTCCACACGAAAATAGGTATTTTCAAAACTGCAGCTCTTTCTATGTGGTTTGGTCATTCACACACACGCAAACACAGGATCAGATCACTGAAACCGACCCTTTTTGAAAACTCCTGCCAGGGTGAAGATTTTCAGAAACTCTGGTTGCAGTGTTGTCGTGTAGACTGTGAAATATGGGCTTGTGACGTTAGAACCAGAAACCGGCAATAACCTTTTTTCCAAGCTTCTGGTAGGCCAACATGGCTTTACTGTTAGGGATATATATCGCCATCTGTTGGTTTGGCAAGTTCTTGACAGTGATTCATAGCGTGTTATTGCGTTTTCATGTGGATGCATTTTTTTTTAAACCGAAAAATTCTGTTTATAAAATACCATTGTATGTGTGGACTAGGCCTGAGGGGTGTTCATTTAACACTAGGCATTTTGTTGTGCAGAAGGGAAGTCATCTTTGTAAGTTAATGTTGTTAAATTTGACATTTAAGTAATGTTTAGCGAAGGCCTACTCTTAACCTTAGACCTCAAAACTGTTAACGTTAGTTCCCTTTCAAGAACGCGAACGGCTTCGAGATGCTGTGGGAATGCCCCTGCTTGATTGCATCATGAAGCACGTGTATAATCAGTCTTATGGAGAGCCGATCGACCAGGAAACAATAACACATCTGAAAACAGATTTTCTGTGCCTTCAGCAATCGCTCTGTGTGACTTGGTCACTGTCTATTCATTGTTGTTTGTCCACAAGCATAAATTATATATTTAGACAGGAGTATGTCGAGCAAACAGTTTTGGATCGTGTGTTCGTCCCTGCCCTCGCTTCATTACGAGTAGGGACACGTATTTTGTTTGGGAGTGGAGCATCCACGGTCAGCTCTAGTAAAAGGGGGCTGACAGTGTTCATTCATAAATTCCCGATGTGTAACATATGCACTATCGGAAGTTTTAGCTCTGCTCCTGTTGGCTTTCTTCTCGTGCAAAGAAAGTCAATAAAGATTCTTTGGCTCAGATCTCGCGTTTGCCAAGGCAGCGTGTAGATTATGGGTCTGCATATCTGCACATGGCGCCCCAGCCCGTGGTGGAGGCATCTGTTGAGGCAACAGCATGCCTGGAAACTCGATCTAGGGGCACTCCGGCCCGTAGAAAAAAGAGGTTCGACCACGGGGTGAAGGTCTGATGGCAGGTCGAAGTAACTGGTACTCGGAATGTGCCTTGTTGCCATGCCCACCTCGGGACTCAATCGCGAAGCCAAAGTGGTCTCATATGAAGCAACCCGAGCGGCGTTGCTGCGGCTGCGGATGCAATATGCCCCAGGAGCCTCTGAAAGAATTTCAGTGGAACCACACTCTTGCCTTTGGATTGTCTCCGGCAAGTCAGCAGTGACTGTGCGTTCTCGCTTGTAAGCTGCATGCACATGGCGACCGAGTCGATTTCCATACCGAGAAAAGAGATCCTCTGCACGGGGCAAAGTTTGCTCTTCTCCCAGTTGACCCGAAGGCCCAAACAGGCTAGGTGCCGGAGCACAAGGTCCCTGTGTTCACAAACCTGGTCTCGAGAGTAGGGTTGGGAATCGTAAGAAATTTTCCGGTTCCGGTTCCGATTCCGGTTCCGCCAATCGATTCCGGTTCCGGTTCCGTTTCCGTTTCCCATTCAATAAAAATTATTAAAACAACTAATACAAATAGTAGTACGGGGAAAATGTACAATCCTTTTTGTATTTTATTTCTGATATTTGTCAAATGAGTTTAACAGACTGGCAATGTCAACAAATTCAACATATTATTTAGCAACAAATTTTTCTGAAGGAAAATAAACATTTTTGCATTCTCAAGGATAATTTGGGACCTCTCCTATAGCTTATTGTATCTCCAGCAGTGGAATACCCTCTCAGAAGGGGTAGAATATGCTTGAACACACATGTAAGATCCAGACAAGTGAAACATAATATTTTTTAAATCGGTTTGAATGATTGATTCATAAAGACTTCACTTGTTTCATTACTGGATTAAACTGCTCTAGCAGTTAATAAACAGAAATGCATGGGTCTTGCGGAAGGACATTATAGGCGGAGCTACTTCTCTATGTTTATGTGTATGACGCGGGTGAGTGACGCAGGCACTGGGCTACTCCGCAGCGGTGCCGAACCAACCAGTGTAAAGTAGTCCGAGTCTAAACGCTTATTACAGCCTTACCGTAGTGATTCAGGATAAGACAAAAACACGGTTTGAAAAAAGGCATTCATGATGTAATCGCTCATTATATAGCTACATTTTGTAAATTCTGAAGCGAATTTTCGTTATTTGAAGCGACTTTCAAAAGGTGATTAACTCTGTTTTAGTTGCTGTACCGTAGACATCAGTGTTTATTCTCGAACTATAAACTTTTATCTCAGTACTTCTGTGATCATTTGAATATTTTTAACACAGAAATATCGATACTGTGTTGTTGAAAAGACTGAAAGTAAAGCTGTTTCATGTAGAACTGCTCTCTCTGGGTCAGTGACAGCGCAAACAGATTTGAATGTCCCGGTGTGAAGTTTTTGTCATTTAGGAATAAGATCGCGTGGGCGTTTGAATCGAGATCGTTTAAAGATTAATGGTGCAGCTCTAGGCTACTGTCTTTATTCTCTCTTTCTCGCGCGCGCTTTCTCTCTCTGCGATGATATCTGACGCAAAAAAACGTATACGAATAGCGCGAGGGACAGTGCATTCATTACAATTTTAATATTCACGTGGTGAGACGTCGCTATTACAGGATAAGCTCCCAGCACTTCGTCCACACATCACACCAGAACCGTTTTCGGAACCGAAACTCAGGAATTTTGCACGGTTCCGGTATTTTTGAAAAAACACTACCGGTTCTGGATAAGAACCGGTTCTCGGTGCCCAACCCTACTCGAGAGTGAGCTAGGATCAGCCAGTCGTCAAGATAGTTCAGGATGCGAACCCCGAATGGGATAAACGCGTACTGGTATGCCCGCCGTTCGAAAGCAAATCGAAGACACGGTCAGTGTCGAGGAAGAATGGAGACATGAAAGCAGGTGTCCTTCAGGTCGATTGCTGCAAACCAATCCTGCGGCTGGACACACTGGAAAATGCGTTTGGCCCTAAGCATCTTGAACGGAAGCCTGTGAAGGGAATGGTTCAAGACGCGCAGGTCCAGGATTGGCTGTAACCCACCGGTTTTCTTCAGTACAATGAAGTACGGGCTGTAGAAGCCAGACCTAATTTCATCTGGAGGGACAATCTCGATCGCACCTTTCGTCAGCAAGGTAGCAACCTCGGCACGCATGACAGGGGCATTGCCACCCACCATGGTGTAATGGACTCCGCGACATGCGAACCACAGACATACCGCCGGAGGGGCAGCGAAGCGGAATGACTGACCCGGACAGGAGAGGCAGAGCGTGGGGGTTCAGTCATTGACCGCGTCCTGACAGAGGATACCAGGGAAGGACCAGCGTTTCACGGGGGGTCTGCTCTGCCAGGGGTCTGGCGACAGAGGGGGAAGAGAGCGGCGAGGCTCGTAAGCGGCACACACTGTCATCCATGCCCTATGGGAGCTCAGAGATGGATATGTCAGTTCTTTCTTTAACCACATTAGGGTCATCATCTCCCGATGACTCAAGACCGCCTTGTGATGCAGCGACGGACATGGCATCATCATCTGGGGGAACGAATGATACGAGCGGGATCTCAGAAGTCAATCCCGCGCGTTCATTCAGCACACACACGGGTTGCGGCACGCAAGAGGAGGGTGTGGGCCGGGGAACAATCTACAGTCTGCGCTTTGTTCCACACCGTCACTCTCAGGTCACCCTGGCCACCAGCCGAAGTACCACCTCGCGAGGAGGGTGTAGATCGGGGTGTGGATCGGGGTGTGGATAGGGGACTCTCACTCTAGTGAGCTCATGGAATCTCGACCGCAGTGTCGCGATGGTCATGTTCCCACAATGAGAACATGAAGCATCCACAAAAGCTGCTTTAGCGTGATCAATGCCCAGACACACAAAGCAGCTATTGTGCCCATCAGATGACGAAACCACCCGACCGCAACCAGAAGTGCACGGGCGAGACATCTTTCACTGTTTTATCGGAAAGCTGTATGGCGCGTGCAACTCAAAATAGAGAGGAAACAAACCCTGCAGGTGCTGAAGTGACCAGGGAGAAACACACGACTGGCAATCACTGCACAGATCAGCAGGCAATGTGAATCTCCAACCCGTCACACCAACACCTGGAGAGTAGCTCGTCTCTAGAGTGAAAACTCAGAATGGCTTGTGGAGTGAAGAATACACTTGGCTCCGAAGTGAAAACATATCTGCATGTTGCCAGCGTCCTCCTTTTATACCCACGAGGTGGGGTGGAGTTACGCTATGCAAATTCCGCAGACCCATGGCATTTCTTTGCCATCGGCTCGTTTTGTAATACTCAAAGTTGATAGGCTTTCTAAGCGAAACCCCATTTCGTCGTCATTCAAAGTAACTTGAAGTGACTACGAAAGGGAACCAGGGTTACAGTTGTAACCTGAGAGATTTTTGTTAATATGGAAAAATATGCATTTTCATAGTTGCAGCAACATTTTAATTCTACTTTTAAGTGCCATTGTTTAAAAATGCTTTATTGACTGATGACTATGATTTACTAAATTTTTGGGGTGAAACATTTTTACACTTAAAAATATTGATTACATTTTATAAGCAATGAAATCACATAGGCCTACCGTATGAACTGAGTAAAGGTAAGTAAAACAAATGAAAGTAGATCTGAGTAACTGCATTTGGTACAACAACAACAACAAAAATTTTAGAAATAATTGGGGAAAACTTTTATTAACTAAGTATTATTAACTGTTTTTATTTAGGAGTAATATTAACTTTTATACTATTAGTAATATTTACTTTGAATTTACTCTAAACATTTGTGAAATACTCCACACAACCAAAGGTAAACATGGCATTGGCCTTTATTGTCGTTGATATACACTCTAAAAACTTTTACTAAATCTTTTGGGTGAAACAATTTTACACTTAAAAATATTTATTGAATTGTAACACGATAAAATCAATTACATATACCATATGAACTGAGTAAATATAAGTTAAGAGACTATCTTAATAAGAGTAAATGTAAGTTAAAAAAATAAGTAGATCTGAGTAACTGCATTTGGTGCATTAACAAATAAAGTTGAGTAGAAATATCAGTGGTGGAATGTAACGAAGTAAAAATACTTCGTTACTTTACTTAAGTACATTTTTCACGTATCTGTACTTTACTTAAGTAGAATCAATAGTGCATACTTTTGACTTTTACTTCGTTACTTTTTGCAGCAATTATTATACTTTCTACTCCACTACATTTCTACAATGTTTCGTTACATTTTCGTTACATTTTCTGATCAGTTTTTCCCCCTGCCAAAACAGGGATTGAAAAAAATCTCCTTGTTTTCGGTGCTGACGCGTTCATGAAACATGTAACGGTGGCGCTGCCAAAAAAGCACCTAAAAGCTGTCACAAAGAACCGGCAAAAGTAATGATTATGAATATGTAAAATATAACAAGGAGACATTTTAATTGTTTATTAATAAACAAGTGTTTCCTGCTGTGTCAGTGTCAGCAGCAAAGATGAAGTTGACGATGCTGACGCGCGATCTTTGCAGTGAACTCGCCAGAGATAAATGCACATTTCAATAGGATTACATGCAGAGAACAGTCTGTTTTCTTTCTGTTTGAATTGTTCTGTTTAAAAGTAGACATTTCAGGCTTTCTATATATATACGTCTCAGGTCTGTGAGGCAAGTAGCCTACAGACCTGAGTTTCGGTTTATTTCTCCAGTTCACGCGCTGGCGCGGCCGTGACCTGATTATCTATTTTCTGCTATATTTACTTATTTATTAAATCCAGGCAATTGGTTGATGAAACATTGATTAAAATGAAGATACAATTAATACAAAACGAAATTTACTTTAAAGAAGGGCTTTCTATTTGAGTTCTCTGTGAACGTTTTAAAGCAGTATTTTAGTGCCGCTTTCAGAGCGCTCACGTAATGGAGAACTGACACGTCTGTAACATTGTTTTTTCCTCATAAATGTGAACACAAAAAATATAATGAATATTTTATGTTCTGTGGAGAGCCAACCCTTCTTCATCCGATGTGTATATTAGCCTAGAAATTCACAGAATTACAAAAAAATATTTTGCCAACTAAAAGTTAAACATTTTTTTGTGTTACGTCTGTTATATATTTCCCTCCCTCATATTAAATATAAAACGCATGTGTCTGTAGACTGATATTTTTCTAATGTCTGGATAAGTTTCAATTGGTATTAAATGCATTTTCTGAGAACTTATATTTCAAGTTTTTACTGCAAATGTCATATCCATAACGCTGGGATTGCCCAATTTTAACGAATTTATCCTAAACTAGTTTTGTGGTGTAGGTCTACGTATTGTATAATGTTAACTTCAAATAAGGGGTGTGTCGTCTGCCTTCACACCGTGACAAAGGTTCGTGGATCTGAGTGTCGCGATTTCGGTTTCATATTGCATATGGTTACAGCCCTAATTAGGCCTATTAGAATGTAGACATTAAGATAATAAATTGTTATGCAAGTACTTTTACTTTTAATACTTAAAGTACATTTAAAATCAGGTACTTTTTACTTTTTACTTAAGTAGGGTTTTCATTGTGGTACTTTTACTTTTACTAAAGTAAATATGTCTCTGGTTATTTGTACTTTTACTTAAGTACTGAGATTCAGTACTTCCTCCACCACTGGAAATAATTGAGGAAAACATAAAAAAAAACAATATTTATGAGTAATATTAACTCTTTTTATAACTTGTATAGTACTTTTACACTATAAGCAATATTAACTTTTAATTTCCTGTAAACCTTTGTAAAATACTCCACACAACAACAGGTTATCCATGACATCTGCCTTTATTGTCGACGACAGCATATTTTATACTGTTTTAACATGTATACAACATTTCCAACATTTAAACTCATATAACATTAGAATTATGTTTTTAATGTAATTCAAGCGATTGTAATCAACCGGTCTGTTATCCCATTTCCACCGTATCAGCGCTGGTTCTCGTGCCCGAGATGGACTCGCGCTCTGCGGGTGAACTTTGAACTTCAGACCGCTGTCCTGCTTTCACTCATAGCCGAAAGATGCTGCGCTTTTGGATAACCTGCCAATAAACAGTGCACAGTTCCGAGAACATTTTATCATCCAAAACTTGTATTATCTTTAGGAATAAAGTCGTTTTTTATGCAAGGCAAGTTTAGGTGACTCACATCATTGCGTGTTGTTTTGCATGACATAAAACGATTTAAAGCACAGTAATGATTTTATAGAACAAATAAAACATACACACACCTGAATTTCACAGAGGAAATGCACCAATTCTGCGACGCCGAGAAGAGATGAAGAGAACTGTTCTGGAGACTGGAGAGAGTTCTCAGAGGCCGCGCTCACTCAAGCGCGCGTTACCGCGGAGTGTCGTCACGTCAGAGGGTGGGGGAGGGGCGCATTATTTTAACTTAAACAATAAACTTACTCAATTTCTTAAGAGTGTGTTCAATATATTATTAATATTGATTTGAATAAAGTCATATGTGTGGTTCTTGAAACAGGTTTTTAATTCTCCATTCTTAAATATAGAAATTTCACAAATATAGGCTACTTAAAAAAAAAAAATTCGTTTGTCAAATAATAATTATGTTTTCATATGGTAAATATTAGACAAAATGAACCGTTGGATTTTTAGTAAAGTATTTTAGTATGTTCAACTCAAAACATCAAGTAAATTATATTCAGAAAATGTATTAAGTATAAAGTATTACTGTTATTTACTAAACTGTTATTTACTTTTTTTTTTTTTTTTTTGGTTGCTTTTCATTAAAAACAGATCCATGGGGTGAACTAAAAAGCCATACAATCTGTTATTTGTTAAGTGAAACATTAACTCAGATTAGTTAATTATCTTAAATTAGATTAAAAAAAAAAAAAAAAAAGTATATCCTCCTGTAGAAAAAAAAACAACAATAATTTAAACTCACCTGGGATCCATGGTGCTCTGGCCTGACGCTGTGGACACTGAAGACCTTGTGCTGGAGTGTGTGTGTGTGTGGGTGAACAATCAGCTTTGACTGAAATGCTGGATTATTTAACACGCCTGAAGTCCCTCCCTGTCCAATGTGTCTTACTGTTAGTCTGTTATAACATGCCAGGAACATTTAAATATGCATTCTGTCAGAAATGTGCACTTCATGTTAATGGGTTAACTCATTATGTTGAAGAATAAATGAAGAGTTCAGATGCAAAAGCCAGTGCCATCTGAAATTTTCTTCTAGAATGATCATTTTTATCAAGCTTGTTTATTTAAGTTAAATAATTTCACTTAAATGACAATTAATAGGTAATTTTCATAGCCATTTAAGTGAAATTACTGAACTTAAATATACGAGCTTGAAAAAAAAATTATGGAAATGGAATGGAAATTATTTTATTTGAAACAGGTTGTAGCAACAATTGCTAATTTCCACCTGTAGTCCCTACCAAAGTCCTTTTAGGCAAGTCATGCCACTCGGCCGCCATCTTGGCAACGCCTCCGGCCAGCTATTTCGGACTAACAAGACCAGGCTCCTGTCTAAATGAATGGGCAGAGAGTCAGAACTGCACTTTCACTGGTTATTGGGACATAAAAACTGCATGTATAGAAACAGCTGTAAAATATGATAAAAATCACTGAAAAAGTTTGATGACTTTGCCCCAAAATAAAAACGCCTTTTTCCCCACAGGTTATACTTTACTACGCATGCGCAAGGGTTCTCGTCTCCGCTGTCGCAAACATCAAGGTTTCCCGGCTTGACTGTTAAAAGCAGACGATTGGCTTTCCAGTGGGAGGGGCGGGACATTTGTATACAACCACCATATTTGGCGCTACGGGTTTTCACTATATAGTTGTTTTGAGGATTGAGGAAGTGGCATGTCTCCATATAAATTGTCTCTGTCCCTGGGCAGGTATGACAAATTTAAAAAACAATTTAAAATAGCATTTTCAAAAGGATTATGACCAGAACATTGTCCATCGTATTTATTAACATACAGGTTAAAAAAACTAAGACAGGGAAACCATCAGCCCATATAAACTCTGCTCCACCCCTCTCCAGCAAACACATAAGCAATTTGATAGCATCTTATGTACATCATAACACACACACACACACACACAAATAGGTTCAAACCCATTAAAACGTTTCTTTAACCAAACCTGCCACCTGTATGTAAAAAAAAAAAAAAATATATATATATATATAGTAGAATATATGAAGAGTTCAGATGCAAAAGCCTCTAAGTGCCATCTGAAATTTTCTTCTAGAATGATCATTGTTTGTGTGTGTGTGTGTGTGTGTGTGTGTGTGTGTGTGTGTGTGTGTGTTTGTGCATGCTTTAAATGTAAAATGATTCAAACCCAAACCTGAACCAAAACTTAAATAATAATAATTTTTAGTTCTTATTTAAACAGCAGATGAGAATATTCCTCTTCAGATTAATCTCTAACTGCTACTTTTGCAAATTAATTGTTTATATTTAATAAATCATAAGGTTGCACTACAAATAATCCGTATCCGTCAATCTCACAGTCTGACTGTTAATGTGACATGAAAAAATATTGTATTAAACTTTAGTATTTTACTATAGTTCACTGCAGTATACTGTAGTATATTATAATATTTACTACATTTTGTTAATGTTCCATGTAATAACTATAGTGAATTAATAATTGAATTTAAGTGTTTTAAATATTAGTTAAAGATATAGCCTAAAAATATAGTGTTCTGGTGTTCATTAAATGGTGCTCTCGCACCTACTCTTCGAAACCAGTACAGAATAGGCTTGAGATGCGTCTCGCCTGAAGAAGAGAGCGGCTGCAGTGAGAGGAGGAGTGAAAAAAGCGCAGTCAAGATGGACAGATCTCTCTTCTCAGTGGATCAGACACCTGCGAGATCAGGCGGATATCGCGGATTCACGGGATCCACGCTTGTGCACGGTGTTGCTAATAAACTGGATGTAATATAGCCTATATTAATAAAAATGACATCACATAACCCATATCGCAGAGAGTTTATTCACACATAACGTACGTATACACATAAAACATGATACCAGGGTTTTAAAATCAAACATTTTAAAAGAGAATAATACATCACGGGTGTTTAATGAGCATAAACTGTGTCGTCAGCAAGTCGTTTCCCAGCAGATTTAGCTAATCTCAAACAAGCCTAATATCTGATATATATCAGGTGTGTGACTTGAAGCGGCGCTGCACAGACCGATCGGTTTATGACATCAAAATACCGCGAGTAGGTTACGATTCAAAAGCATACGAGCCGTCTGATCTCTAATCGCGGTAATCTGATGTCACACACCGATCAGTCGACCTGGCGATCACACTAAATACGTGTCTATATCACGTAGTGTGTTTATCGTGTTATTTATACGCGAAAATTAGTTTTTACGTGCATATGATACGCATGGGTTGTTAAGGGTAGGTTTAGGAGTGTTGTGAGGTGCGTGTGTATTATACGTTTGGGTAGAATTAGTGGTGTTGGGTGCGTGTGTATTATACGTTTGGGTCGAATTAGTGGTGTTGGGTGCGTGTGTATTACACGCAATGAAGTGCGTATCAAATGCACGCGAAAACTGCGTATCATATGCACGTAAAAACTCATTTTCGCGTATAAATAACACGATAAACACACTACGTGATATAGACACGTATTTATGTGAGAACGGGCTGGAACCTGACGTTTCAATCGTTTCCAATACAAACAATATTTTTGATAGTATATGACAGATATTATCAGCGCTATAGACCTACTAAAATCACCCTTACAGAATGAAAATATATTTCCACATATGTATGGTCAATATATGAAATAGTTCAAATACACTGAAAAATATATGAAATAATATTGCATTAATATATTACAATACAATGATTAGGAATAGCCACTTTTCACATATAAAATGTAAATGTACAAGCAAACACAAGGAAAACAATTGTCTTACATTTTTCGATAATGTTTTAGTCAAAGTTGTAAGTTGCGAATACAAACACATACAAAAGAGTCAGGACAATGATAGAATGTGCATTTATTTGCATTTATTATTAAACTGCTAATAATTTGTATGCAAATACTTAACTAAAACATACTGTCTTTTAAATAAAGCATCAGTGTTTGTTGTTCTCCTGCTGGACTGAAGCACAGGCCCTCCTCTTCAACACAATCCTGACACACACACAACAGAAACACTTTAAACACTCACAGCTCTCTCCAGATCTCCGCAGAGGAGGATTAAACTACACAAACAGCATTACCAGCTTCACTTATTACTGACCAGATTTATTTTATTTCAAGATCTCAGCAGAAGTTTTTATTGAGAATAACAGAGGTTTAGATGATGATGATTTATTGAAAATGGAGATCAGTGTTTGCTTTAGTTGGGCTCTTGACTTTTTAGTTGTAGTGTTTTTTTTCTAGCTACTATCTGTTTTTGTAAGTACAGTCGTTATAGCAATAATAATAATAATAATAATAATGCTAAAACTAATGACGTGTGTGGCGTGAGCTGCAACAGAAATATGAACATGCACAAAAGGTAAAACCTGTAAAACCAGCACCACATTATTCAAATCTAAAGCTCTTCTCCATACATTGATATAACACTTGAACATATATCATTCCAAATAGTTTTAAAGTATGTCACACACCCTCGGTTGATCTTCTAAGGTATGTTGCTGTTGTTTTTTTTATTTATTTTTTTAGCAAACTCAGTCTTTGTTATGCTCCACTTGCAGTTATAAAGGCCTCACCTTTCTCTTTAATTCCCCAGACACGATAAACACTTTTCCACCGTCGAGCCAAATTGTTCTGGTTAATGAACCGTTCCATTCTGTGCAGATCCGGCCCAGCCAGAACCAGTACGGTTTCATTTTCCACTGTGGGGCTGATCACAGCCCAGATATCAAGCAAGCATCGAAATAATGTTGCATCAATGTTAATGAGTCTACGTTAACTGCATTGAATCAACATCACTTTTGCACCTGCAATTAAAGTTGAAATGTCATCCAAAAATCAAAGATAATGCCATTGAATCAATTGGTTCAACATCGTGCTTGACTCAGAAAATGAAACACAATAAATGTATGGAAATGTTTGGTCACCATTATGCTGATCAGTGTTTCTTTAGTTGGCCAGTTTGATTCTTGGCTCTTTATGCGAGTTTATGGTCTTTGTAATGTTTAATAAAACATATAATTTGTTGCAAAGAAAGTCAGAAACAAAGATGATCAGGTGATATAATTTTCATCGTCATAAAATAGAGTAATTCACTAATTTTAACCCTGACAAAAAGTGGCTATTTGTTATTAATACATTATATTCACCAACAATACTTTCTTGCCCGAGAGCACACATTCAGATTTTATTTTTTTAAATACAATTTGGGAAAACAGATCTTTAGACACACACATACATATAGTCAACAATGGTGATATTCTTCATGCCACAATCCATGCCACCAATGGTATAAAACTCATGGTTCCCAGCATGCATTGCATGAAGCATGTCACCATTGTTGAGATTCATATGCTGATTCTTGGCAATGTCTCGTGACGAGTGTGTCGTGCTACGATTGGGTTTAGCTTTTGAATGAGACGCGACTGTGTGCGTTCACGTTTATTCAGTTATTGTAACCGTAAGTTTCACTCTGTTCTTCATGTAAAGACGTTGTACGGCTTCAGAACACTTGGAATAAAACATGACATGTTTGTAATACTTTTATACTGTTTTGGGACATACCTGTAACTGTTTTCTCTTGTGCAGATGTTTAAAGTCATTGCTGTGTATTTTTGCGTGTTGTGCTTTTGCATTTTCCCTCTCTGTTTTCTCTCTATGCTGACGCTCCTCAGGTGTTGACTGTACACTCCTGCGCCTCGTTTACTGACGGTCATCTAGCACACCTTTCATTGGTTCCTGCAAGAAGAACAGCAATACCAGCATCTTAAAGCCACAGCGAGCAGAGACATCTGGAGGGTTTTACTCTCCTCATTCTTCTCTTCTGCCCCAGATCATGTACCCATTCTTTTTCTATGTTTTCCTTTGTAAATCAGTTAATATTATCTGTTAATTGAACTATAGGTATTGGATTTTTCTTTTGCCAAGAAGGTGCTCTGGTATAGCTACCTTTTTGCTGACAGTTCAAGTTGTGAGTTATTAGTAAACCTGTAGGGTGTCGGGTGCCAGTTTCTTTGTTATTTATCTTTTCCTCCTGTTTTTCTGAGTGAGACCGGGAAGTTTTGATGTTTTTCTTTTCTTTTTGTTGTAGTAATTTAGAAGATTACATTTTAGTCTGTACCTTTTTGTTTATAATTTTGGCCTTGCTCCTCCTGAAGCTTATGTTTCTGTTACTGATTAATAGTGAACTACCACAATTAACTGAGCACTATTACTTATTCGTTAGTCAGATTTTCTTGTTAGTTAATAGTAGTTACTAGAATGTTAATAGTGTGTTACTCATTTGTCCCTGTGTACAGTATTTTAAAGTGTTACCAAATCAACATAATTTATGAAGTCAGCTTATTTGATGTTCTCTCGAATATTTCAGTTGTATTGACAATTGAACAGTCAAGATGACTTTGGGAAATGAGTGAATGCAGCTAGAGAAAGAAAACTGCAGAAGTGGAGGAAAAGAGTGAGAAGTATGTTAAGAATTGCTTGACAAAATGGCACTTCAGTTATTCCAATCAGTTATTCTGAACTTGGGTTTTCTGAGTAAACAAGTAGTACAGATTACTAGATTTTTACAATTAAGCTAACACATTAAGTAAAGTTAACTAAAAAGTGTTAGTTAGAATCACTGTTGGATTTTACAGTGGGGTTAGATGCTCCAAAATATATTTTATTAAATAATAAAGTAAGAACAAAGCTGTAGATAGAATATCTCATGTAATACAAAACACAGATATGACCTTGTATCAATTGACCTTTCGAAAAGAGACGTTCCTATAGTTGATCTTTGTCCAACAAGCCTTGCCACTTTTTCCCTATTATTTTCTCACACAGTGAAACACACCTAGTGGAGCAAAGAAGACACTGACAACGCGTTGACAGACAGACAGAACAGGTTTCTTTAGGTATGAAACAAGTCTCATGCTTTCAAATGTTGTTTTTAAGGAATGTGAAAAATAAATACTGTTTTGTGGCTCTTTAATGTGTGATGACAGATCGCTGTATCACTTCATTTCAAGCAGCACATGAAATTATATCTTCTAGTTTTAGCATGAAATAAACATGAATGAAACATTAAGGTGTGTTTCAACTGCAGAAAGCCATCAATTCACACCATTTTTCAAGTTCAAGTCCACTGATGTTACTCTGCCAACTGTACTGTCTGGTTAGTCGAACTCAAATGGCAGGTATCGGCGTTATGATTGGTCAGATCGCCTGTCAATCAAACTACACAGAAAAAAAACAATAAGAATAATGTACTTGATTTTTCTTTGTTACTCCTCTGTGTGAACTCACACTAGGCGATCTGAACCGTGACCGAACGTGTTTGACTAGTGTGATCTCTCCGTACCGCCCCTGGCCCGCATGGAAGAGGGGAACACGGTTCACGGTTCAGGTGCGGTACACATGTGTGATCTCTCCGTACCGTCCCTGGCCCATGAGAAGAGGGGAACACGGTTCAGGCGCAGTTCACATGTGTGATCTCTCCGTACCGTCCCTGGCCCATGAGAAGAGGGGAACACGGTTCACGGTTCAGGTGCGGTACACATGTGTGTGATCTCTCCGTACTGTCCCTGACCCATGAGAAGAGGTGAACACGGTTCAGGCGCGGTACACATGTGTGTGATCTCTCCGTACTGTCCCTGACCCATGAGAAGAGGGGAACACGGTTCACGGTTCAGGTGCGGTACACATGTGTGTGATCTCTCCGTACTGTCCCTGACCCATGAGAAGAGGGGAACACGGTTCAGGCGCGGTACACATGTGTGTGATCTCTCCGTACTGTCCCTGGCCCATGAGAAGAGGGGAACACGGTTCACGGTTCAGGTGCGGTACACATGTGTGTGATCTCTCCGTACTGTCCCTGACCCATGAGAAGAGGGGAACACGGTTCACGGTTCAGGTGCGGTACACATGTGTGTGATCTCTCCGTACTGTCCCTGACCCATGAGAAGAGGGGAACACGGTTCAGGCGCGGTACACATGTGTGTGATCTCTCCGTACTGTCCCTGGCCCATGAGAAGAGGGGAACACGGTTCACGGTTCAGGTGCGGTACACATGTGTGTGATCTCTCCGTACTGTCCCTGACCCATGAGAAGAGGTGAACACGGTTCAGGCGCGGTACACATGTGTGTGATCTCTCCGTACTGTCCCTGACCCATGAGAAGAGGGGAACACGGTTCACGGTTCAGGTGCGGTACACATGTGTGTGATCTCTCCGTACTGTCCCTGACCCATGAGAAGAGGTGAACACGGTTCAGGCGCGGTACACATGTGTGTGATCTCTCCGTACTGTCCCTGACCCATGAGAAGAGGTGAACACGGTTCAGGCGCGGTACACATGTGTGTGATTGCTAACCGCGCAGGAGCACAGCACAGCTGCTATTCATGTGCGCTACTGTCATCATTACGACAGAAAATATCTTCTATTACTACCTGGACAGTTCACTTTTCAATTAATTCAATGAATTTGAGTATATTTAGCTGTATAACGGGTCTGGTTCTCACCTTATTGACAAACAGGACTGTAGTTTGCGAGTAAAGCTGTAAATTCCTCAATGAACATCATATAATCTGATACGTGCAGCACAATCCAGTGAAAATCACTGCGCGGCGTTAATGATAAATCTATTAGGCTTCGACCCAGAACTGTAAGTGAAATATGTGTGTGTGTGTGTGTGTGTGTGTGTGTCTCAGCGGGGGACTGAAGAGGGGGACAGTTATGCTCAGGCACGTTACAACACAACTGTGCCTAGTGTGAGTAGTCAAGTCATCTTTAGTATATAGCGCAAAAAAAAATGGTGACAGTGGCAACGAACCAAAAGTCCATCAGTTACAGAATGGAGAAAGAAATTACACTCTTAGTTCTAAAATACTTATAGTATAAATAATTAGTTAATTCTCCTGGTTGTTATCCCTTTATTCCCAAAACTTTACATGTTGTTCCCTTATACTTACACGTAAGTACTTTTTACCGAAAGTTACGCTGAAGTTTCAGCACAAAATACCCCACAGTTACTTTATAATAACCATTTGAAAATGTAATTCTGGGGCCTGTTTTAAAAAGAGCTGTTTTGGTGTGTACCACCTTAAATGTAAATGAGCTGCATATCCCTGCCCTGCCTTTGGATGATGGCAATAAACAGTCGGTAGAAGCACTGAGAGTGAGAGACCCGCTGTTTTGTATGGCGTTCAGCCGTACGTTTGAACCGGAATCAGACCCAGATGATGAAGAGACTCCGGCAGAATAAACACAAATGAGGACCAGGACGTCTCGGAATGATCATCGGATACATTTATGTACTTATAGTTTTAATCGTGTCCCCTTTGCAAATATGGATGTGCAACACACACACAGACACACACACACACACACACAAACTGTGATAACGTTGGCGCAATTTTTTTAAACTACAAACACAAATACTGTGATAACGTTTGCTACGTACAAACAAAATTACATTTATGCGAGGGACCTGTTGTTGTCATGTTTACATTACTTGTCGTACAGGTGCTTATGTGGCAAATGTGAGAGGATGGCTACAGAACAAGAAAATATATGCAGTTTTTAATACAATATCTTTAAAAAATATATTTATAAACGTGAGGTTACACACTATACAAACAAGGTTTAAATTATATACACAGACATTCTACGACGACGACAACAACTTTAGACGCATTTGTTGTTTAATTGGCTGACATCGACTGAAATGGCTATTTGCTCAAAAATCATAAAATACACTTACTTCTTCTGAAGGTGACGTTGGATCGCGAACAGTAGGCAACGATCCACACTTGAGGATTAACTTTGAAGCAAGGCCTGCTTTGAATTGACCCTCGTTCACAAAACAGTCAGTCAGAAAACGATTCGTGGAAACATAAACGTATTTTGGAAGTTTAAGTGGCGCCTTTCCTTCGTAAATAAAATCCATCCACTGCGTTTTCAGTAGCTCTGATGTCGGAAGTAAGTGAAAACTACTATGTACATTATTACATCCCACAACAGAACACTTATGTTTCTTAGGAGACATTACCGGCTGTCGTTGAAACTGTCGAGGATGGTGTACAGATCAACGAGGGCGGGGTCTATGGAGGATGGTGTACAGATCACAGAGGGCGGGGTCTATGGAGGATGGTGTACAGATCACAGAGGGCGGGGTCTATGGAGGATGGTGTACAGATCACAGAGGGCGGGGTCTATGGAGGATGGTGTACAGATCACAGAGGGCGGGGTTATGGAGTCAAAATAGGGCCATATATATCTGCAAAATAAAACAGTGTTTCGCAAAAAAAAAAAATGTTTTGCAAAAAAAAAATAATTGCAAAAGAAAAGTTAACCACTGGGGGAAAAAATAAAGTTTAGCAAAGTAAAACTTCAGCTGCATTGACTTTGCAACACATATTTCCCTTTGCGCCGCTCCTTTAAATCCGCGTTTCAGTCATCCGTGCCTCTGCGGCGCATGCTTTCCTTTGCGCTTCCTTTTTCTTTGCGCCTCGCTTTGTGTCCCTGATTTGACGTGGGGGCGGGGTCAAGAGGTTGGGGGGCGGGGTCAAGAGGTTGGGGTGTGTACAAGGGACGAAGGCGCGTCCCTCTCCTTTACGTCATCAGCGCGAGCCCCAGACCGAGTGGATCGATCGAAATGGCGGAGCAGAGACATGCGGGTGATGGATCACAGGTATGTATTATTGATAGCTTTCTTCTTATTATTATTATTAGACTCATATATTATTAATAACAGATACTTCAGACCGGCTAGAGGGTGGTATTTAGCGGGGTTTTGAAGTAAAATAATTTTTATGTGTGGAGAGCTTTCACTGAACATCATAATCTCATTTTTTTGATGGAGATGGGCCTGTAGAGGCTTTTTGCATCTGAAATCTTTAAATGTAATCCGCAAAAAAAGGCACAATATAGTATGGGTGGTGGAAATAGCATTCAGACATCAAGACAATAACACACATAACTAGTTATAGGAAATGCATATGGACATCATTTTATCAATATTCTTAAAACCTTCTCAGGTATTTTCATGATAATAAAGTATATTAATAATAATGATGATGTTCGACTGATGTTGCTTTTTCAAATGCACGTTATAAGTGACTCAAACTCGAACTGCTTTTACATAGAGCAGCATTTCCTACTGATCATAATCGTGAAAACACTCAAATAAGAAACAATCGTGCACAAAACACACACAGATGCATGCACAGAACTCAACACGCACACACCAGCCAAACTCCTAAGGGTGTTTTAACTTTAGCTGACTCGCATATCAATTTGTAAATCATTTTTAATACATTTAATCAAATAAATTCTTATCTTTAGGTCCATGGACCTAATGATGCCACAAGTCACCAGTTGGGAAGGATGATCATGGAAAGACTGCTATCCAAACTGCAGGATACAATGAGTCGCCTACCCCTAGATTTAGATTATTTGCAGTTTTTATGCGGTCATGAGCTTCTCTTCATTTCATCAGTCTATGATCAAATTTCAGTCCCAGAGGAACTCCTTGGCGAACTGTCAACCTTGAAAAACACAGTGGATAGGCATATTGACAATAACAATGAACCTATTACTGCCCTTGAAGTGGAATTTGGAGTTAAGGGGCCCCCAAAGTTTATCATCTCCAGAGAACATCTTCAGTACCTAGTTAATATGCAGCTATCTGTTACATGTATTGCCGAGCTTGTTGGTGTGTCAACAAGGACAATCAAACGTCGCCTCACTGAGTATGGCATTTCTCTAAAGGACACCTACAGTAAAATCACAGATGAAGAACTTGACAACCTAGTGAGGTCAATCAAAGCTAAAAGTCCACACCTAGGCCATAGAATGGTGAAGGGACACTTACAAGCCTTGGGTCATCGTGTGCCATGGACAAGAGTTTGGGATTCCATGCATCGAGTGGACTCTGCAGGAATACTAGCAAGAATTACACAATTGAGATGTGTAGTCAGAAGGACTTATTCCGTCAAGGGCCCTCTTCATCTAGTTCACGTATACACAAACCATAAGCTGATAAGGTATGTCATGCGTGTCAAGCCATTGATGTAATGCTACTGATAAAAGTATATGTGACCCTTTCTGTGAAAATATCACACATTGTGATCACATTACATTATGTGAAGTCATTATTTGTGAGTTTCTGTGTTTTCTAATTCTATTTAAATTCTTTTAAAATGTATGAAGGAATATAAGTAATGCCCAAGAATTTTTTGATATTTGATCTTTTTAATCCTTAAAAATGACTTTTATTATGCATGTGAGTTTCTCTACAGTTTACATACGCATTTCAACTGGTAATAACAGATTATCTTTTATCAGATATGGCCTTGTGATATTCGGTGCCATTGATGGGTACTCCAGAAAGGTATTTTTCTCTTTAATGCATTGTTGGTCTATACATTTTGTACAAATCAAATTCCTGATAGAATGCATAAGTCTAACTTTACTTTATGTCTCCCAGATCATGTACCTTGGAGCTGCAACTGATAACAAGGCATCCACTGGCCTCGGTTTTTTCCTTCAGTCGGTGGAGAGACATGGATTTCCATTGAGGTAAGACAACTTACATCATGAGTGTGTGTATGAATGCTTTGCTCCAGTAATGATTGCTTCTTTTGTGAACTTCACTTTGGATAAAAGCGTAAGCTAAATGTAAATGAATCCCTGCTTGTTTAAACACTGTTAGGTTTATTTTCTAAAATACCTTGTCATATTGATTTTTTTGCATTTAGAGTTCGAGGAGACCAAGGCGTTGAGAATGTAGAGATTGCCAGATGTATGTTTTCTGTGCGAGGTTGTGGCAGGGGAAGCTACATCTCAGGAAAAAGCGTGCATAACCAGCGGTAAGCAGCAATATAAACTAGAAAAAAAAGTTTGTCGAGACAAACTTTAAGTTGACTTGTGAAAGTTTGGACCAGAAAGTTTAAAGTAGTTTGAAGTTTAAAGTAGTGTATAGTTTAAAGTTTAAATTAGTTTGAAGTAGTTTATAGTTTAAAGTAGTTTATCGTTTAAAGTAGTTTAAAGTTTTAAATAGTTTAAAGTAGTTTATAGTTTAAAGAAATCTGAAAGTCAAATCAAAAAGATAAATAATAGCACACAAGTCCTTGAAAAGCTGAACATTTTGATAGTTGAATGGTTTTTGTAACACAAAGTAGAGGAGTTGAAAGCGACCACGGAAGAATACGGAATAATAATAATGATTTGGATTTCAATAGTGTGAATGCTTGAAGCATTCACACTAAGTATGCAAGAGAACTTTGGCAAGCACCACTAATAATAATAAGTTTAAAGACAACATCAGTAAGTTGGCTCTCACAAGCCAACTTAATTAGTTAAAGCTTGATATGAATTTTAAAGTGTTCTGTTTCTAAGAATGATGATTTGTTAAACATTACACACTGTTTTCTCTTCCATTTTTAGCATTGAGCGCCTTTGGCGTGACATATGGATGGCAGTTACAAACATCTATTATGATGTTTTGCACAGCCTTGAAGAGGAAGGATTTCTAGAGCCAACCAACAGCCTTCACCTCTTTTGTTGTCACTTTGTGTTCCTGCCTCGTCTCCAGGCCAGCCTCGACTCCTTTACCAGCGGGTGGAATAACCATCCTCTCCGCACAGAGCGTAATCGAAGCCCAGACCAGTTGTGGGAAATTGGACTCCTGCAAAACCCTGTCACTCCTCCTCCAGTCCTATCTGAGGTATTTTAAGAATTTGTGTCTTTTAAAGTATGTAATGTTTTCATGCAAGATATTGACATTGCAAGAAAACCAACTTTTAACAGATTGCACAAGGCGACGACTCTGACTGGGACACAGACAGTATCTCTGACCAGCCCTGGACAGGAATTGTAGTTCCTCCAGTCGAATGCCCCTTAACTGAAGAACTTAAGGCCCAAATTCAAACTTTTTTTAACCCAACCTCACACTCTCAAAACTATGGAAGAGACAAGTATTTAGAAGTTTTAAATTTTGTGCTGCTTCATTCTTAATTGACACTAAATCAATCATTGAAGTGACCAAATGAGAGGGGAGGGACGGTGGTACAACTGTTTTTTTGGTTTATATTTGATTTGTCACAATGTCTTTCTGTGTTGTTACCACTGAATATAAAAAAAAATGAGTACTAAAAAAAGTGACCAAATGATCCATTTAGAAGCAAATTAACATCCAATTCAATAAAAAACAAACTTAAGTTGACATTGCATGCTTGTTTTATTTTCTGTATTGGCTATATTTAAAGCAGAAAAACACTTGCATAACAACTTGTGTTCTCTTAACATGCGTTAAGATATACAATTTTACAATATGTAACATGTTGTGTTCTATACACATACACAATAAATTTCAAAACCATAAGAACATTTACCAATGTATAAAAGTTTTTTTTCCTGAACATGTACAATTCCATACATTAAGTAGCATTTCAAATTCTGTTAAAACCGTCGTCAAACTGAATGGCTTGCAACATGATTGATTTAAAAGAACTGTAGTCACCCATGTGTACCGTGGGAAATGTGATTTTTCTGGCACAGGCACTCACAACTGGGAAGCATATTTTATGTTCCGGCATCCTCTGCATACACTCATGGTCAAAATTAAGAGAAATTTTGAATTCTTTAAGTTCTGACATTAGAAGAGGTTTGTGTCCCTGGCCAGTGAGCCATTGCATCACACGGGGGACAGTTAAGGGCAGGATGTCTCCATCAGGGTTATCCTCTACAAGCAAAATAACTTGTTATCTCTAGGGTTGGTATTGTCTGAATTAGATCAATTACATTTTAACATTAATTTGTGTAATCTGCAGTTTTTTAAACAATATTTATACTAAATCAACTGTCAGTTCATACATACCACAGCTTTCAATTTCTTGGAGAAAGTCTTGCAGAAAGTTGATTATAGCCGTTTCATAAGTCTCCCGTACTGATCCCTTCTCCGACATTTTCGGAAGAATGTTCTGCATGATGAAGTCTGCATCAGCCTGTGGGAAAAAACACAACCATCCATTTTCAGGTACATATACAAATATGCATTTGGCTTTTATCCAAAGCTACTTTATTACTATAATAACATTTGTTTTAAGTATGTGCAATCCCTGAGATCGAACCCAAGCCCTTGGGCTATGCTAGCACTGTTATCTAAAAAAATAAGCTACAGGAAACCATTACTGAGGTATTAAGAGCAATCCATTTTCTACTATTATTTTTTGTAAGGAACAAGTGTTTGACAATTATTTTTTAACTTGGCAAATAATAATTTTCCTATATATAATATTCCTAAAATGAAACCATTTCTAAAATGGAAAACATGATATTGGCATATTTTTTTCCCCCCAGTTATTGATACCTTATCATCATCATCCACCACATCAGGGACAAAGAACTGGTGGCAAAGTCCTGAATGGTTTTCCAGGATGTCCACAAAATTGTAGACTTCAAGACCTTTTCGGATATGCTTCAACAAAGGGACCAAACGTAGAGTTGCATGCAGCACAATTGATCTGAAAAAAGAACCAGGAAATTCTTGCATAATATAGACAGTGTTGTGGCTAATCAGTATATCTGGTAGGCAGCAAAATTAAAACTGTTTGCAAGGTTTCAAATGTAAAGAAGTTATAAGACTGACCTTATTATGGCCTCTTTGTTCTCAGGTTTAATGGCCCCAGTAAAACCACAGTTAATTATTTGATCATTCCATGCAGAGAGATCAGTTTCTTCTTCCTCCACCTAAAAACACAAACACGTAAACTGTGACAAATGGTGTGCTTGCGTAGAAATAGCTTTTATGAAATCAGATTTTATTTGGAGAAAAAAAAATTACTACCTTTTTAACAGATTAACAGATTGCACAAGGCGACGACTCTGACTGGGACACAGACAGTATCTCTGACCAGCCCTGGACAGGAATTGTAGTTCCTCCAGTCGAATGCCCCTTAACTGAAGAACTTAAGGCCCAAATTCAAACTTTTTTTAACCCAACCTCACACTCTCAAAACTATGGAAGAGACAAGTATTTAGAAGTTTTAAATTTTGTGCTGCTTCATTCTTAATTGACACTAAATCAATCATTGAAGTGACCAAATGAGAGGGGAGGGACGGTGGTACAACTGTTTTTTTGGTTTATATTTGATTTGTCACAATGTCTTTCTGTGTTGTTACCACTGAATATAAAAAAAAATGAGTACTAAAAAAAGTGACCAAATGATCCATTTAGAAGCAAATTAACATCCAATTCAATAAAAAACAAACTTAAGTTGACATTGCATGCTTGCATTGCACGTAGAGTTGCATGCAGCACAATTGATCTGAAAAAAGAACCAGGAAATTCTTGCATAATATAGACAGTGTTGTGGCTAATCAGTATATCTGGTAGGCAGCAAAATTAAAACTGTTTGCAAGGTTTCAAATGTAAAGAAGTTATAAGACTGACCTTATTATGGCCTCTTTGTTCTCAGGAG
Source organism: Semotilus atromaculatus (assembly GCA_031834385.1). Taxonomy (NCBI): domain Eukaryota; kingdom Metazoa; phylum Chordata; class Actinopteri; order Cypriniformes; family Leuciscidae; genus Semotilus; species Semotilus atromaculatus. The sequence goes on along the minus strand of JAULUF010000009.1, from coordinate 38,798,974 downwards.
AAAAAAAAATTACTACCTTTTTAATCAAATTATAAAGTTCAGCATCATCCACATCATCTATAGTGAGAGTTGATTCATCCAAGTCTCCAGATGAGAGATAAGCAAAGCACCACGGCCTCAAGAAACGGGGGGCAGGCCCACCCTGAGCGAGACTAACAGAAAACACTTCTCCAGCAGTCCTAAAAGAAAGAATACAAAGTAATATTTAGTTGTATGCAAAAATGACAACTGACATGTTACTACAATGTAAAATATTACTAACCTAAAAAATCCCTTCTCCAGATTACTTAGGGAGTAGATGGGGCTCTTCCCTCTCTGGTGTCCTCTATGCTCAAAGAGGTGTTTTTCAATCTCACCAATCAAATCTACAAACAAATATACAAATGTACATGTTAAAAAAGAATGTTATTTACTACATTGTACAATTATAAGCACATTAAAACATGCCAAATCTCATAATGACACATGTGGTAACTGTTTATTTTTTTTCTAAACTTTAAATTGTTACGATGAATATAAAAACCTAATAAGGCGATTGTGAACCTGACTTGCCTGAAAGAAATTCCTTACGAATGGCACCTGTGTCAACACCTGCTTCCCCCAAAAACGTTACACGCAAAGTATTGCCCGGGGTTCCTCTCTTTTGTCTTTGCCACTGCACCATAGCTCTTTGATAGAAGTCATTTCGAGAAACACAGATCTTGAAATCCTTGCTGTCATCTACCCTACTTGCCAACAAATGCAATACATCATCTGGACTATAAAAACAGGAAAAAAGGATTAGTAAAGAATTCTGATATTCAGTATTCAATATCTGATCAGTATATCTCAGGGTTGTTAAAATGTTATAAATAGACTGTACCATTTCATGTCTGGGCCTTGATTTTGCTGTACTGGTGTGCCACACGGAGGACTGCTCTCATAATCCTGTGTCTGTAATATACTGAGTACATACCCAATGGTTAGATTGACTTCTTATAACATTTACAACATGTTATAACACTTATAATACTCAAAACATGTTTTTAATACATAACCTTATTAAATGTCTGTAAAAGAAATAACTTTTCATATCATTAAAAATTACCTATCTCCACAAACACTTGCATGCATGGGCAACTCTGTCTGTGAAAATGTGTCTAAACAAATGGGACACTGTCCCTCATCCTATAAATGGCAAAAGGACAACTGATTAAGTATTATACAATAAAATCCCAATTAAAACACAATTGGTTATTTACAAACTCCAATCAAGTAATTTGTTTAATTGGTTACTTTAAATACTTTGGTCAAGTATTTTGCAAGATCTAAACAAGCACTCGCTGTTTCAGTTTTTTTAACTTTACAAAAAACATTCTGATTCAGTTCTAAATGTTTAGTAAATTGTATTGACTTCTAACATTTGTGTAGTGTTTTAAAACTATAAAAATAGGGCATTCTTCTCAACCAGTGTTATTTACCTCTTGCAAAATGGTCTTTATGTACCAATGAGAGACAGTATAATTACAATCAATTAATCAAAAGTGCTTGACAATAAGGCACTACAAAGAAAATACCATTACCGTTAGTAATAAAATCTTAACATTAACTAATTAATTTTACTAACTGCACTGGTCCTTATGCACTTATATTAAAATTAAAAGCAAATGTATTCTCAAATATTTTGAATATTAAAAACACAGCATTTTCATTTAGCTCACCTCAAAACTTGTGGTGGGTGTAGGAGACCAAGTTTGTATTGAAGTGGTGGGTGTAGGTGTAGAAGCTGGGGCTGTAGGGGTAACTGCTCTGGTAATCTCACCAACTACTTTTACATCATCATCATCATCATCTTCAGTAGTCTGAAATGACAAAACGAGATATATATTCTGCCTAAAAGAAAACTTAACTGAAAAATGTTATAATAAATTCTACTAAAAAATGTCATTGTGTAAACAACATACCTCATCATTAGCTGACTGTGTGCAGCCACCACAAGATTTAACATGCAAGTACAAAACTGGTAGTGGCATTGTGGTTTTACAAGTACGACACTCAACCTTTGGCATCTTAGCAAACTCTTCTGCTGAGAATGGCAGTGGATCAAGACACAAATCATCTTGAAGAGGGACCATATACAGTGCTGTTCTTCCAGTGGTGGTAGCCATTTTGAGAAGGCTTCCTGTATAACCCTCGGAGTCTGGAGGGACAACAGTAAGCTTTCTTCTTCCATTCCCACCTGACAATTTAAAAACACATGAACAAATCCAGCAATAAAAGGTCTTTACTATATAATTGGGCTTTATACTGTAGCTAAAACCGATGTCAAAAAACAGTGCTTCCCATATTTTATTAACACTTCCCTGTGTACTATTATTAAAAAAGGATGTAGCCTGGGATTTAAGGTTAGAATGCCAGGGGAAATGTTCAATTAATAACTACCTATGGAAATTACTTGCACTGCAGTATACTCTATTCAGATATTCATGTTTGTGCCAGTTCTGGTTGACAGTACAGCATACCTGGTGCCTTATAAAGTAACCACCCTCCAGTAAGTGACTTCATCTTAGGAAATTCAGCTTCAAGGAGCTTGCATAACTGAAATAAACATGAAACAGAACAAGGGTTCTCAAACAACCATACAAAGTAAAAACGAAATCTTTATCACATTGAAAATTTTAAGTGCATTGGTTTATCATTTTTATACATACTAATTCACATTCACATTTTACTATGTTTAAGCAAATTATGTTCATTCAACTCTGCATGTTTTGAAAGTGGAATATTACTTTGAAGCAGTTAATTATATATTAATCGCAGGGTGATATATAAATAATCCTGCTCTAAAATCAGATGGCACAAACTAACAAATTAGATTGTACTATAAAATGAACTTACATCCGAATGGTTCACATTGGATGAAATTGTAATCACCCGTTTTCCTAGTCCGGCCTGGAGTAGTTCAAGCTCTTCAGAAGGTGTGGGTGAGGTGTCAGTGTTGCTGCTCATTAAATATATGGAAACAGCAAATGGTTTCCAAGGTGTGGCTTTCACATGTATTTGTGGATTTGGAGTTTTCTTCTTTGCTTTTTTAAATATCCCAGGAAAAGATCTACAAATAATAAAACCATGTTAATTATAATAGTAAACATTCAAAAGACAATTGTTCAGATAATTAGATGTGGATGCGGCAACCTGGCCATATCCTGCTCTATTCGAGGCTGAGAAATAGCAGGAGGCTGCTGTCGTTGTTGTGGCTGCTGCTGCTGACCCTGAGCTGACTGAATCTGACCAAGGCTTTGGGTCAGAAGACCTATTAAATTTTGTGCAGCTGTACGGACATCTGAATATTCTCTCTGTTAAATATGTCATCATGACAACATCATATAGGATTATCTGGATCAGGGGTTTTAAACTCAGTTCCTGGAGGGCCACAGCTCTGCACAGTTTAGCTCAAACCCTAATCAAACACATCTGATTCTGTTAATCAAGATCTTCAGGATTACTAGAAACCTCCAAACAGGTGTGGGTTGGAGCTGGTTTGAGCTAAACTGTGCAGAGCTGTGGCCCTCCAGGAATTGAGTTTCACACAACTGATCTAGAATAAGTGCAGTAACAATGTATCATATAAACAACGTCACAGCTTTTAAACATAGTCTATAGGGATGTGACCTACTGTATATAAATCAACTTGTTTGGAATCAGAAAGAGGTTTATTTCAAATTATGTTTGCACATACAAGGCATTTGTTTTGTATTATTTGTTTTCAATTTACAGTATATTTTGAGAGACACCTTTGGCATCGTTTATAGTCCATAATACAACTAGGGCGTGGATAATAATAATTATTATTTATTAATTATAAAACAACGTGAAAGGTGTGCATATTGAGAGAAATGTACAGCCGCCGACGATTAGCTAATCGCCACATTAACCGCATTAATTGATCTCTAACTTACTTAACTTGAGCAAACGCGTTGATACACATAGCTACAAATAGTTATCGGTCTATCTAGCGAACTTGAAGAAAGCTATCAATAATACATACCTGTGATCCATCACCCGCATGTCTCTGCTCCGCCATTTCGATCGATCCACTCGGTCTGGGGCTCGCGCTGATGACGTAAAGGAGAGGGACGCGCCTTCGTCCCTTGTACACACCCCAACCTCTTGACCCCGCCCCCCAACCTCTTGACCCCGCCCCCACGTCAAATCAGGGACACAAAGCGAGGCGCAAAGAAAAAGGAAGCGCAAAGGAAAGCGTGCGCCGCAGAGGCACGGATGACTGAAACGCGGATTTAAAGGAGCGGCGCAAAGGGAAATATGTGTTACAAAGTCAATGCAGCTGAAGTTTTACTTTGCTAAACTTTATTTTTTCCCCCAGTGGTTAACTTTTCTTTTGCAATTATTTTTTTTACTTGCAAAAAAGCATTTTTTTTTCTCAATACTCTATTTTTTTTTGCAAAACATATTTTTTTTTTGCGAAACACTGTTTTATTTTGCAGATATATATGGCCCTATTTTGACTCCATACGGGGTCTATGCCAAAACCAGTGTCAATCAAACCACGTCGGTGGGGCTTGCTCAATTCTACGTCACATTGCGCCGAATCTTAGAACAGCTCGTTCTGAGGCAGTGCTTATGATTTATTGAGATTGTAAAAAAAACACTGGATGGATTTTTATCATTCTAGGGTGGTTTTGCTCACACACTGCCAACACACATTTATGTTCAAATACCATGTAAAAGTGAAATTTGCATAATAGTTGCCCTTTAAATGTCACACAGCCTCTCCCTGTTTTAACCTCTGATGAATGCTGATGTTTATAGCACAGTATAAGCTTTTGTTACGCATGTTACACCTGCAATTATCAGGGTGTCAGCTTGCTCCCAGAACGCCCACATGTCAAAACAAACTAATTATGTAACACATTTTTACTTTCTGTTCTGAAATGGGTCACCAAAAAGGGACAGGCCACATGTGGATCATACAGCACTAACTCTCTAGTTTGAGCAAATCATCAAATCACAAAATCATGAGATGATTCTCAGTTCCATAATTGATGGTTAAAATGTTAATGTGTTATTAAAAATGAAGACAATCTGTATTGTGATTGTTTGTGGTTAGTGGTATATATTATGCATTATTTAATAGCCTATACTGTACAGGTACATTAAGTAAAAAAAATAAAATAAAAATAAAAACTAATTAAGTGCACTTGTTTTTGTTGTTGAAGTAAATTAATTAATTAATTTAAAAACTCATTAAGATTAGTTTAGTTTAGAAATACTAAACTAGAGGTGAACTAGAGGTTCAATCTTCTAAGACAAAGTAATGAACAGGAATCCACAATAAAAATCCAACTAAAACACATAAGAGAAACACTAGTTGGAAAGCCAAGGAGAAAAAAAAAACGTTTTTAAAAGAGACTTAAAAATGGACAGTGAAGGTGTCAATCTAATCTCTAAAGGAAAGTTATTCCATTACCATTGTACACAGAGAAAGCTCAACCCCCTCATAATTGTAACAGGTTATATGATAAGATTATCTGTTTGAATTGTTACGGTAACATGTTACACAGTCTGTCAGTGACTAATCACATCTGGTTGTGTGTTAATTACAGTGTGTCGAACAGCACATCCAAATGTTCGTTCACCAACCTCGAATATGGCTTATCATTTGAAACAAGAAACTTTACATGGCCTCTCACTCTAATATTAACCTATATAAATGTGCTATTATTAGACACATATCAAAGTGTTTGTAACAAGAGGTTCATCATTGTTGTGGTAATCGAATAAAAATTAACACATTGTGCAATACACAATTGAAACTCCCACCATATTCAGACACACAGACATCAATAATCTGCATATGAATCTCAACAATGGTGACATACTTCTATATTTTAAATGATTTAACACATTTTTTATCAGTGATAAGATCTGTGCCCCAGGATATTTAACAATAATGATGTCATCATCATTGAATACCCAACAGATTATGCCCAGCATTTATTTTTCTTTGAGATATCAACTGAATCATACAAGTACTATAGAAGCCATAAGAAGAAAGGAAAAAAACTAAAGCTAAAAAGTCAAGGTCAAGAGCCCAACTAAAGCAAACACTGATCTCCTTAATCGTACTACAATCTTTATTATTTTCAATAAATCATCAGCATTCAAACTTCTGTTGATTCTCAATAAGATCTTCTGTAGACACATGACAGAAATAAAGTCAATAATCTGGTCAGTAATAAGTGAAGCTGATAATTTGTGGAGTACACCATCTAGATTATTTTTATTTGACATTTTTTTATTTATATATTTAGTTAAGTTTCAGACATGCACAGTTTAATAAAACAAAAGTTTAACAAACACAAATAAGTGAACAATCTATCATTGTCCCAACACTCTTTTGTATATTTTTGTATTAACTTACAACTTTGAGTAAAATATGCTTGAGTAATTTAAGGCAATTGGTTTCCTTGTGTTTTCTAAGTACACTCAACTAATTAAATTTTACAGTTTTATTCAATATATTGTAATATATTAACTAATTTATTGTTCAGTACATAAACAGTTTGATATATTGCAAAAAAATATAGGGAAATATATTATCGTTCTGTAAGGCTTCCATGAACTGGAACGGATCACAGAAATGAATGAAAACTCAACGTATGTTTGCCTCACAGACAGATCAAAAAAATAAATGAAACAACCAATTCAAAAACAAAAACAAGTACACTCTGATTATGTAATCTGTGCACAAAAAAAGAAAAGAAAAATGAACATGTCTGTATCCAGGGCCTAAAACTCTTTTTTTGCCACACCACCCAATGGCCGTTGACTTAAAGGAGTTCTCTTTAAATTAAAATTAGCCCATGATTTACTCACCATCAAGCCATCCTAGGTGTATATGACTTTCTTCTTTCTGATTAACACCATCGGAATTATATTAATAAATATCCTGACTAATATCCCAGGGGACACCAGTCTGAAGTTGAAAAAAGTGCATCCATCCATCCATTATAAAAATATATTCATATGACTCTGTGGGGGTTAATAAAAACCTTCTGAAACAAAGCAATACATTTGTGTAAGAAAAATATCCATATTTAACATGTTAAAAAGTAAAATATCTAGCTTTCGCCAGAGTGTGTGTGTGTGTATGTGTGTGTACAGGTACAGTGTGCCTGTGCGCAGCTTCACACTGGGACACGCAAGGCGCGTTGTGGCATAGTGGGTACTCGTTCCCCCAAAGTGTCATTTTACGCAGTTCGAGTTCCCTCGAAAGGGAACTAATTCCATGTTTCCTAATGATATCTCCTAATGGTAGCATGTACAGAGTGAACAGCAGCGGTCCTAGTACTGAGCCTTGCGGTACGCCTTAATGAACTTGTGATCGATAAGACATCTCTTCATTTACTGCTACAAACTGATAACGGTCAGATAAGTATGATTTAAGCCATGCTTGTGCAATTCCACTAATGCCAACATAATGTTTGAGTCTATTTAAAAGAATGTTGTGGTCGATAGTATCAAATGCAGCACTAAGATCAAGTAACACTAATAGAGAGATACAACCACGATCGGATGATAAGAGCAAATCATTTGTGACTTTAATGAGAGCTGTCTCAGTACTATGGTACGGATAAATCCGGACTGAAAATCCCTGCAGATATAATTTCTTTCTAAAAAGGAACATAGTTATGAGGATACTGCTTTTTCTAGTATATTTGACAATAAAGGCAGATTCGAGATCAGCCTGTAATTGAATTCTGTACTATCAAGTTGTGTTTTTTTAACAAGCGGTTTAATCATAGCCAGCTTACAAGTTTTTGGTACGTATCCTAATGACAAAGATTAATTAATGACATTGAGAAGAGGATATATGACCTCTGGAAGCATCTCTTTCAGTAGCTTAGTCGGTATAGGGTCTAAAATATGTTGTTGATTTAGATTATTTAACGAGTTTAGAAACTTCTACCTCTCCTATAGCAATGAATGAATAATTTTTTTCCTTACAATGCACTCTCTGATGCGATACTGTAGTTGCTTGCATAGTTATAATTTTCTCCCTGATATTATCAATCTTACAAGTGAAGAAGATCATAAAGTCATTACTGTTGTGCTGCTTGGAAACTTTTGGGCTTGAAGCTTTATTTTTCATTAGTTTAACAATTGTTTCAAATAAATACCTCGGGTTTTGTTTATTTTTTTCTATAGGGTTGAAAAATAAGCAGATCTAGCAGCTTTAAGGCCTCTCTGTATGCAATCGAGCTCTCTTTCCATGAAATTCAAAATACCTCTAGTTTTCTTCCAGTTTTGCTCCATTTTTCTGGCTGCTCTCTTAAGACCTACTACTCGTCAGTGAGTCTACTGCCGAACTACTAAGGCCAACCACCTGAGGCAAGCTGGCATTAAGAGCCCTTCTGAGGCCTACTACTTGACAGCGCAGCCTTCGCTGGTAGATAAGCAACACCCATGGTGACCTGAGCCACGAGGTCCAAATGCTGAACCCTCTTCTCGGCGAGAGCAGAGCTTTTTCACAGAAAAATTTTGCTTTTCATCAACTGTTTTCAAAGTGAATGGCATGCACCATTTTATTCTTTTTATTCAGTGTTTGCCATAATTGACACAAAAACACAAAATGCTCTCGTGTCATGGCGACATCATGTTGTTAACATGTGAAGATGATATGTGATTGCCTGACAGATAAAAAACTGGAAAGTTTAGGTCTTTATCCCCTTTTGTTCTGCATATCATGACAACACTCTTCTTAGAGACACTCTTCTCACTCTTCTTATACTGCACATCATATTTAAGCCCATAAACAGAACATATATTCACCAACTGTTGAAACACAGCATTGCTAGGAGAAACAATAGCCAGATCATCGGCATACATAAAATGATTTATTTAAGCGTTACCAATCATACAACCAGTTTTACCGCCTCTTAGTTGTTCTGATAAATCATTAGGTTAAAAAGGGCTGGGGAGAGTAACCCCCCTTGTCATACTCCATTACCAACACTAAACGGAGTGGAGACTCTATTACCCCATCTGACCTGCATATTCTGGTTGGCATACCAGTATGCCAGGATTATTATCATGCTATCAGACACGCCCCTTAGTTTCAGTTTCAGAAACAACTTCCGGTGTTTGACTCGGTCAAAAGCTTTAGAGGCATCTGTAAGTCCTCGCTAAATCGAACCAATGGCGGCATACGATCAGCGGCGAAGGTCTCGCGCGTGTTCCGTCCTTTCCATGCTAATGGGATTTTTGATTAAATGCAATACACTTTCTCATATGTATTAACTCGTTATTTCATCTGACTCCAAAAATGAAAAGGTTTTAATGATATCTGTGCATCATTAAATGTGAGCGAGTGTTTGACTATTCCTTTTAACCATTAGCTAAATGAACAATGTCAAAATCAGTTAGAATAATCAAATGTAACAATTTATTATGTCAGGTAAATGTATCATGCCAATTTCACAATCAGTTCAAAGATAATCAATACAATACCATCGAATGCTCTAGAATAAGAGAAAAAGATGCAAACCGGACTTAGGCTACATGAGCTGAGGGTCGCGAGACCCTCAACCACACGGGGTAATCTGAATACAGAAAACGCCTCGATCCCCCTGCTGCAGTCCATTAAATAGCCTAAATCTTTCACATGTAAAACATGCTAATTTGCATTAAGAAGTTACACCTCTTGGGGTGGGGGGAAAAGACCATTTGCCTTTCTTTGTGTGTCAGTTATCTCTAAACTCTTAAAAACCTTAGTACCTTGTGTTTTACTCTTTGTGAATGAGACCATTGTACCAGTCGCACTGAGACCTTTAAAATGATACTAAACACAATACTTAATCATTCACAGTAAAACCATATATATTCTTGTGTGAGTTAAGTGTTACTGAGAGAGAGAGAATGCAGATGAAGTGAGACTTGTCCCAAAGGAAGAGGGGGAGGGTGTCAAATGTTAATTTTCCCACAAGATTCTTTGTTTCATAGACCACTGGTCATTCTTTAACCAGTTCTTCCAATTTCCAGCCTTACACATCTATAAAGCCTACTAGAACTGAGGAGTTTTGCCTCCTATACACTTCAACTTCTTTCAAGGCATAGATACACAAATCAGTACCATGCTTAGCCTTAAAGCCAAACTGGTTGTCTGTGGTATCAATATACTCACTCAGACGATCTAATAAAATCCTCTCTAAAACTTAAGATAACACACTGGCTAGTGCGATTGGCCTATAATTCTCCACGCTTCCAGCCTTGTCTTTAATGACAGGCACAAGAGTAACGGCTAACATCGAGTCTGGTAACAATCCATGGGTCATGAAGCCATTAAGCAATATGTATTTGCAATATAATTGTTTGCATTAAATGTAATGTAACATAATCACATAAATGCAGCTGTTCTTCCTGTTTCCTGCTTTCATTAAGGCACAGAGGGAAAGTTGTGTAAATGTTTTACTAGTACAAATACTCCAACTGTAAATATAAAAAACACAAAAAACATTGTCACGAGCACTCTTTAAAGTGTAGAAAAACAACATGAAGGAACTTCAATAAAAGGATGCAAATATTATGTTAAAATTTCATGTAAAGCTATAATTAACATCTTATATGATCTTCTATAATGTGAATATAAAAATTCAAAATCTTGTTCAACTTTGCAATGAGTTTGCCAGAAACATTACACATCAGCACACTACTGTCACTACTCAATGTTTTTCTTTATGTATAAAATACTCCAACTGTAAATATAAAAAAACAATAAAAAACTCATTGATTCCCTATAATAGTTTTGGTGTGTTTGTTATTAAGTCATGCTTTTGGTTTTTAAAGTGTTGTGTTTTATTGTCACTGCTCAATGTTCTTCTTTCTGTGTTTATTCTACAGTTAGATGATCAGTAATAACTGTCATATTCAGAGTTACTGGGTGAGTCGCATAAAGCCAGAAGTCCTTCCATATTGTCCCTCAAAGCATGAATGAGGTCTGGAACATCTCCACCAGAGACGAGCCGATCCTCGGACATAAACCCTGTAGCCATCATCACATATTTCATCATATTAATCAGAGGTCTCCAGAGGATGAAACTGCGGGTCTGTGTCTCCAGGACAGAGACTCTTCCTCTGAGGACGGAGAGTAGATGTGTGGCTGTCCGGACCTTCTCCTGAAACTGCCCGGAGATCTGCAGCTGCCGCTTCACCTCTCTAATGTTCTTCTGAATGTTATACAGCACATTATCGGTCTCACAAATGTCCTTCTTAATATTAGAGATCCTGGATTGATAATTAGACACTTTTCTGCTGTTCTCGTTCACTTGGGAGTTGGTTTGTCTGAGTTCTCCTTCAGCATCCCTGATAGCGTCTAAAGCCTCGTCGATTACACAAACTCCTTTCATTATCATTATCGGACCTAGAGGACAGCAAGAAATCATATCAGCCATAATGACAAAACAAATGATAATGAATGAACGACTGAAAGTTCCATATAGAACCTTTTAGGAGTTACAAATACGTAGTGCCGATAGAACCTTCTCTTCTAAGAGTGTATACTGTACCAAAGTCCTTTTAGGCAAGTCATGCCACTCGGCCGCCATCTTGGCAACGCCTCCGGGCAGCTATTTTGGACTAACAAGACCAGGCTCCTGAACGGGCAGAGGGTCAGAACTGCACATTCACTGGTCACCCGGACATAAAAAAGTCATGTATAGAAACAGCAGTAAAATATGATAAAAATCGCTGAAAAAGTTTGATGACTTTGCCCCAAAATAAGGTTTAAAACGCCTTTTTCCCCACAGGTTATACTTTACTACGCGTGCGCAAGGGTTCTCGTCTCCGCTGTTGCAAACATCAACTGTGCGCATGCATCAGTGGGACCAGACGATAGGCTTAAAGGTTTCCCGGCTGTACTGTTAAAAAGCAGACGATTGGCTTTCCAGAAGGAGGGGCGGGGCATGTGCATACAACCGCCATCTTTCCCGTTACGGGTTTTCCCTATATAGTTGTATTGAGGAGTAAGGAAGTGGCATGTCTCTGTATAAATAGTCTCTGACTGTACTCTTCAGTTGTGATGAAAGTAGGATTTATTTCTTACCAGCAATCCATCCAGCGACAGGTATCGCGAGAACAGCGACTCCTGCTCCTGTTACCAAAGCACCCGTGCCCATCCTCTCTTTCTCTCGTTTTAATTCATATTTTGTTAATTCTACTCTTTTTTCAGCTGTCAGCAAAGCCGCTTTGGAGTAATTCAGGGATTCTTCCATAGAGGTCTTCTCGATGTGTAGTTTATCCATGCTCTTGCACTTTTCTTTGTGCTGCTCCTCAACCTTTCCCTTTTCTTTGATCAGTTGCTCCATGTGTTCATCCAGATGTTTCAGTGTGTGTATGATCCTCGTCTCTGCTTGTTTCAGGCTCTGCTCGGCGTGTACGATGTGTTCCCGGATCTCTGTGTAATTGGAGCACATGTCCGTGTTGGGATCTACATCTGCATCCCTAAGGCATTGGCTGATCTTATAGATGGAGGCGATGCCGTAGTTCAGCGGTCCAGAGACCGCCTCCATATCCATAACCCTGAAAATACGAAGATATGGTGAGGGGAAAAGACACTGGGAATATGAATGACATTAACAATGGAATATACTCTAGGGCTGCACGATTAATTGCAATTAAACCGAAATGGCAATTTGGCTTAGTGTGATTATGAAATCGCAAAGGCTGCGATATTTTTCCGCTTTTATATTAAATAAATATACGCACAGCGTGTTAGTGAAGAGCGGCTCTGTGATCAGTAACGCTGCTTTATCTCTTGAGTCGCTTATATCGTGCATTTGACAAATCAACACAACATGAGAAGCATTTATGAACCTCGTTTAATTACATGTTTTCTCTCAAACTCACTTCATAACGTGCTTGAAATAACTTCCTTCTGTGAGATAGTGTGGCTTCTTATCATAGAAGGAAGCACACAACATATGATTTCATAGTATTCTATAAGTGATAAAGGCTATGCCGATTAGCATTACATTATATATACTTTATTATTATGAAAATACATGAGAAGGCTTGGAGAACTCAGATATACCCATTTATAGTTGTAGTCGTGTGTTTATTAGTCGTGTGTAATGAATCTAAGCGTTTCTATCTTCTTTTCTTCAGCTACAGTAATAGTATGACGCCCATAGGGCTTTTCTATCATATTACTTCTGTAAGGTATAAACAAATGTTAAATCTTCTGAGTTATAAGTGCAGTTTCTGTGTGAGAGCGCCCTCTGGCTTCCAGTGTGAATGAAACAGAAGTGTGTTTAGTGTGTGTGTTTAGTGTGTGTGTTAAGTGTGTTTGGCACACAGTAATGATCACTCCATCCTATTTTGTGTAAAAATAGGAAAAATAACCATTTTCTCTAAAGAAATTTGAGGTAAACATATGATAATCCATATGTTTTTATTTAGTGTACAGAAGTGTACATGAGGGTTTTTTCAATAGATGCATAAGAGGCTCATATTTGATATTAAAGACTCTCATACCTTCTGACAAAAAAGAATAAATTATCATAATCATCTTTTTTTTTCATAATAATATAATATTTTATAATAAATACTCAAGATCTTTCTAATCATTTATGGCCATATAGTTCATAGTTCATAACTTCATGTTAACAGGTAACCCAACAGTTTTTCATAAAATAGACTAAATTATTATTATTATTATTATTATCTAATTATTATATTGTCATATGTTTTCTTAAAAAAATTAAAAAATTAAAATTGTATTACAATAGTAATATTATTTTGTTTAATATTTGTATTCAGCAATAATAACAATAATAATAATAATATTCAAGCACAACATTTTGGGCCAAATTGTGCGGTCCCCAAACAAGTTCCACAAACCTGTTGTTCTTCATAATTTTGTTTTGTTTATTTATAAATCACATTAAAAATCACAATTTTAAACAGAAAATTTGCGATTAGAGTTTTGTGCAGCCCTATATGTTTATATCAACACAATATCAATAACTGATAATTTTTCACTTGTACCTATTTTTTGTATGGAGGCAAAAACACTAACCTGGATAAGTGGAACGGTCTCAATTCACCTGTCATAGAGAAACACAATAGAAAATAATGACTGATATTGTGGGCCATTCATCAGCAATGTGTAAAATGTCTAAGCTGTGGTAACATTAGTGAAAAGCCAATTAAAGGAGAACTCCGGTCAATTTTAACATTGAGCTAATATTTTTGTACATTTGGAGTGCTGTCAGTACAGAGAACAACGACAGAAATCAGTGTTGCCTACACCGTGTTATTTTCTTTTTAAAAATGTTCACCCTGTTGACTTCAATGGGGCAAGTTTTAAACCTGATTTTAGCCTCTTAACATCCTTGATGTGTCCTTACAAGTGCACAGCCATGTGAGTGGTTTTATTAAGAGTGAACACGGTCAATCTGACTGCAGTAGATGTGAAAGATATGGATAAAAATGATGTTAATTCAGCCAGCTCACATACCTGTATTCTCTTACTGTTTTCGGTCGAAGTCCACAGAAGTCGATTATCGAGTTCACGCGCGCGACCAGGCTGTATGAGATCCCATTCTCCCAACTCGATAATCGACTACTTTGGACTTCGACCGAAAACAGGAAATAAATACAGGTATGTGAGCTGGCTGAATTAACATCATTTTTATTCATATCTTTCACATCTACTGCAGTCAGATTGACCGTGTTCACTCTTTATAACACCACTCACATGGCTGTGCATTTGTAATGACATATCAAGAACGTTAAGAGGCTAAAAGCAGGTTTAGAACCATTGAAGTCAACAGGGTGCAAATTTTAAAAAGAAGATACCACGGTGTAGGCAATGCCAATTTTTGTCATTGTTCTCTGTACTGACAGCACTCCAAATTTACAACAAAATGAGCTCAATGTTAAAATTGACCGGAAGGAATATCACAATATAATATCACATAATGATGATATTCAGTTCTACATTATGACACAAGTCTGATGTTGCTTTAACACATACAGTTCAATGAACAATTGGTGCAGATATTTAAGTTAACATGTCAAGTCGAATCACCTTTATTTATAAAGCGCTTTTTACAATAGATTGTTTCAAGGCAGCTTTACAGAGATAACAGGAAAATGAAACAAGAATAAAATAGCGCCACAGTCCAGCTCTGTTCAATATGCGATCATTACTGTCGTTATTAATAATGATGGATCTCTAGGAAAGAGTTTTACTACCAGGTAATAAAATATCTATCACATCTACATAATAATAATAATAATAATAGATATTGCACAAGCACCTTTAATCTGCAGCGGTTCATTACTATTTTATGAATTATTTGATTTTGATTTGAGGACAAACCGAAAGTGTGTTATATCAGTCTATATTCTCAATTTACAATAAATATTTCCTAAATTTGAGTGAGAACAAGAACAACACTTTGAGAGCTTAATAAAGGCGCAGTTGCCTCTGATGGAAAATATGACTAAAGCAGCAATAAACTTTAATCACAAGCATTTAAATACTTCAAAGGTAAAAAACAAATCTTACCAGAAAAACGCCTCATGTTAGTTCAGTCAACGACAAGTTATGTGTCTTTCTTTAAAAGATAACCCGTAACCTAAAAAAGCAATTCTACACCGCGTTAATCCATTATAGAGAAAGTGAAACCACGTTACGGGACGCGATGAGGTACAAACATCTAAAAACGAAACGCGTTTCCGCGTCGACATTCAGTTTTACTCAATCGATCCTCATTCAACAAGGAACAACGACAAGGCAACACAGAATGAAAATAATAATATATATAATTAATATGGTCTACAGTAACATCACTCGAAAAACAGGAAATCTCCCTGCGTTGCATGAGTTGAATCTTGCTTCGGACACACTGGCATCCTGACACAGCGAGCTTCATTGACAACCGTATCTAGGCTATTTATGGACGATTTTATGGAGCTGTGCCAAATCCAACAATTTCAGCAATCATCATTCTCAGTATGATTAAATGCTAAACAAAAAAAAAAAATAACATGAGGAAAACATTTAAGACCTAAAACATATTTTAAATTAACATCGTTTTTTTTTTAGAACCAAGTTCAAGACAAAGTTTGAGGACGATTCTCACAAAACTGTAGCCTACTTTATGCAAGTTTAAAAAAATATATATGAAAGACTTTCTTTTTCATTATTCACAATGTATGTAGCTATTGTACAGTGCAACAGCGAAACTGTGAGGGAATAACAATAAATGTTACATTTGTTTCGATTTTTTTTTTTTATAGGCTGTAAATAACTACACGTTAAGCTGCAATACCAAACAAGACCACATGGAGACCAGCCGTTTAACCTTACAGCATACAGATCAGATGTATCGAGCACAGCAACACACACACACACACACACACACACACACACACACACACACACACACACACACTGCCCCTATCCCTAAACCTACCCATCACAGGAGACATGCTGCATTTTAATTTTTTTTATAAAACATTGTTTTTTATGTTTTTTAAGCCATTTGATTTATGAGGACTTTTGAAGTGTCCTCATAAACCACCCATAAGTTGTAATACCAGTGTAATACGTAATACACATGTCATTATACAAGTTTGTGTCCTCATAAATCACATAAATCACATAAACAAACACACACACACACACACACACACACACACACAGAGACACACACACACACACACACACACACACACACACTATAATAATATAATGTGGTGCATGTGGTGATCTGGATCGACATCATCAGTGTCAGTCCTCTGTCAGAGCGAGTCTGATGTAATAAACACAGCAGAACCTGCTAACTCGTACTGTATAAAACACTCACCAGACGAACATACTTACATGTGCTCATGCCAACAGCTGTCAGTGCGCAAGAGCACATATGGGCTTACATGGCTTGTTTCACATTAATAATAGCAGACTCACGTGTGCCTAATGTACTCGTCTTTACCTTGATTACAGTTGTCATCCATGTAAACTTTATTGCTGAGACTGGTTTGCTTTGTTCAGCTCATGATATTGGCTCTGATGATGCAGTTCATGTACCACAGAAATCAGCTTGGCAAACAATATGGAAGTAAAATAATGACAAATGTTTTTGAAACAATTTGTATAACATTTTAATATCCCTCTCAACAACTCTTCTTTGACACAGTAATTTACCTAAAATACATCAAACTGATTATTGAAAGCAACTGGATCAAATTAATGACAAGATTATAATTTTACACACCATACATATTTGTACATTTTAATACATTTATTTTGGTTAGTATAAAGTAAAAGTAAAATAATAATGATAATAATACAAAAAAAACAAAAAAACAACAACAACAGTAGGCTACATATACACACAAAAAAAGCAAAAGCAAATGACAAATAAAATTCACACTTGACTTTCAGCGGGTCAAAAGTACACAGTTTGTTTAGCTATATCTTAAAATGAGATTTTGATTGTGCTAACATTAATCATTGTAGATCGATGTCATTCAATTCAATAAGAGGCTGGTCACTATAAAGGCTGATGTTCTCAGTCAGCTCTCTCAGCATGTATATTATTTCATTTTGTCAGGTAAACATGATTCTAATATTTTCAAATGCATTTTTGATGGTCTGTAACTGGATAATTTTGTCCCACATGTCACTGAGTTCGTAGGTATACTCGAGCTGCAGAACAATTCCTGGAATTGTTCCACTCAATTTCACAGTTTCAGAAATCTTCGCAGCCAATCCACCAACGTCATAAATCCGTATGAAACGCGATAATTCATAGGCGGAGGCAAAATATTGACCTAAATAACTGACCTCGTGCTTTGAGTTATTAATGTCTCTCAGTATTTCCTCAATGCGGTGATCAATGTCTTTCATCTTGCCAGTCATACAAAAGATTGTATTCTGAAATTTCTCCAGTTCAGCTTTAAACTCTTCTCTAAATGCTGTCTGCATGTTTGATGTCTTGGATTTCCAGACTGCACTTCCAGCTACACCTCCTGTGGCCACTGCGAATCCTGCGGCTCCGACAACGGCAGAAGCCCCCAAAGTGAACGGAGAAAAAGCGATTCCCAAACCCATCATGACACCTCCAGCTATTTTGGAGTTTTTCCCATGCTTTGAGCCTGACGCAGCAATTTTGGAATTTTCTTCATATTTTGTCAGGATATCACACAGTCTGTTCATGCGTGGCTGGATTTGCGGGTAATCATTCTTAAAGAGTTCAATCAATTCCTTTTCGAGACATGTAAAAGAATATCTAGAGAGAAATAGATATTTTATTAGAATTTACAGTATTAGCTACTATCTAGAATTAGTTTGAAACCAATATTCTTTAAAGGGATACTTCACCTCTGGAAAGATGAATGTGTATTTAAAATGGGTAATTCATGTAGAAAATTTTTTTAATTATTTTTGAATTTAGAGCTTTCTAGACCAGAAATTTATTTTCTTTCCAGAAAATGTATTTTTGGCTTATGTGGATGAAAGACAACAACTCCCAGAATGCACCTGCTTCGCTGCCCTAGTAGGCCACACCTACTGGTAACAGAGCGCAGTAGTTAAACAACAAGGCTAGGGTACAAGGCAAGAGTCTCCGTGATGAGTCTGCCCGGGATTCGGCTTTTGCGTTCTACAGTCGCATTCCTCATGTTTACTGTGGTGAGCAGGACGAGTGAGGGCCGCGGGAGAACGGCTCATGTTTACTGTGGTGAGCAGGACGAGTGAGGGCCGCTGGAGAACGGCTCATGTTTACTGTGGCGAGCAGGACGAGTGAGGGCCGCTGGAGAACGGCTCATGTTTACTGTGGCGAGCAGGACGAGTGAGGGCCGCGGGAGAACGACTCATGTTTACTGTGGTGAGCAGGACGAGTGAGGGCCGCGGGAGAACGACTCATGTTTACTGTGGTGAGCAGGACGAGTGAGGGCCGCTGGAGAACGGCTCATGTTTACTGTGGTGAGCAGGACGAGTGAGGGCCGCGGGAGAACGGCTCATGTTTACTGTGGTGAGCAGGACGAGTGAGGGCCGCTGGAGAACGGCTCATGTTTACTGTGGCGAGCAGGACGAGTGAGGGCCGCGGGAGAACGGCTCATGTTCACTGTGGCGAGCAGGACGAGTGAGGGCCACGGGAGAACGGCTCATGTTTACTGTGGCGAGCAGGACGAGTGAGGGCCGCGGGAGAACGGCTCATGTTTACTGTGGCGAGCAGGACGAGTGAGGGCCGCGGGAGAACGGCTCATGTTTACTGTGGTGAGCAGGACGAGTGAGGGCCGCGGGAGAATGACTCATGTTTACTGTGGAGAGCAGGACGAGTGAGGGCCGCGGGAGAACGGCTCATGTTTACTGTGGAGAGCAGGACGAGTGAGGGCCACGGGAGAACGGCTCATGTTTACTGCGGCGAGCAGGACGAGTGAGGGCCGCGGGAGAACGGCTCATGTTTACTGTGGTGAGCAGGACGAGTGAGGGCCGCGGGAGAATGACTCATGTTTACTGTGGTGAGCAGGACGAGTGAGGGCAGCGGGAGAACGGCTCATGTTTACTGTGGCGAGCAGGACGAGTGAGGGCCGCGGGAGAACGGCTCATGTTTACTGTGGTGAGCAGGACGAGTGAGGGCAGCGGGAGAACGGCTCATGTTTACTGTGGTGAGCAGGACGAGTGAGGGCAGCGGGAGAACGGCTCATGTTTACTGTGGTGAGCAGGACGAGTGAGGGCCGCGGGAGAATGACTCATGTTTACTGTGGTGAGCAGGACGAGTGAGGGCAGCGGGAGAACGGCTCATGTTTACTGTGGTGAGCAGGACGAGTGAGGGCAGCGGGAGAACGGCTCATGTTTACTGTGGTGAGCAGGACGAGTGAGGGCAGCGGGAGAACGGCTCATGTTTACTGTGGCGAGCAGGACGAGTGAGGGCAGCGGGAGAACGACTCATGTTTACTGTGGTGAGCAGGACGAGTGAGGGCAGCGGGAGAACGGCTCATGTTTACTGTGGCGAGCAGGACGAGTGAGGGCAGCGGGAGAACGACTCATGTTTACTGTGGTGAGCAGGACGAGTGAGGGCAGCGGGAGAACGGCTCATGTTTACTGTGGCGAGCAGGACGAGTGAGGGCAGCGGGAGAACGGCTCATGTTTACTGTGGCGAGCAGGACGAGTGAGGGCAGCGGGAGAACGGCTCATGTTTACTGTGGCGAGCAGGACGAGTGAGGGCAGCGGGAGAACGGCTCATGTTTACTGTGGCGAGCAGGACGAGTGAGGGCCGCGGGAGAGCGGCTCATGTTTACTGTGGCGAGCAGGACGAGTGAGGGCCGCTGGAGAACGGCTCATGTTTACTGTGGCGAGCAGGACGAGTGAGGGCAGCGGGAGAACGGCTCATGTTTACTGTGGAGAGCAGGACGAGTGAGGGCCGCGGGAGAACGGCTCATGTTTACTGTGGTGAGCAGGACGAGTGAGGGCCGCGGGAGAACGGCTCATGTTTACTGTGGTGAGCAGGACGAGTGAGGGCCGTGGGAGAACGACTCATGTTTACTGTGGAGAGCAGGACGAGTGAGGGCCGCGGGAGAACGACTCATGTTTACTGTGGCGAGCAGGACGAGTGAGGGCCGCGGGAGAACGGCTCATGTTTACTGTGGAGAGCAGGACGAGTGAGGGCCACGGGAGAACGGCTCATGTTTACTGTGGTGAGCAGGACGAGTGAGGGCCACGGGAGAACGGCTCATGTTTACTGTGGTGAGCAGGACGAGTGAGGGGCGCGGGAGAACGGCTCATGTTTACTGTGGCGAGCAGGACGAGTGAGGGCAGCGGGAGAACGACTCATGTTTACTGTGGCGAGCAGGACGAGTGAGGGCCGCGGGAGAACGGCTCATGTTTACTGTGGCGAGCAGGACGAGTGAGGGCAGCGGGACAACGACTCATGTTTACTGTGGCGAGCAGGACGAGTGAGGGCCGCGGGAGAACGGCTCATGTTTACTGTGGCGAGCAGGACGAGTGAGGGCAGCGGGAGAACGACTCATGTTTACTGTGGTGAGCAGGACGAGTGAGGGCAGCGGGAGAACGGCTCATGTTTACTGTGGCGAGCAGGTAAAAATAAATCTTATTTTTATCCATACTGCTTCATAATACAATCATACATTTTTGAAATCACTCAATTATTCTCTGAATCAAATGAGTAATGCATAAGAACATTCTCTTACCCCATTCTGGAAGGTTGTTCCATGCTGTTGCGCTGGGAGGAGGTGTTATTGGGTGATGCTATTGTTGCTTCGATTAATAAAACACAAATTCAAAGATTTTTGTTATATGTTATTAAAACCGAGGGTTTAATTCAAACAACAATATTTGTTTCCTTTCTTATTTCACTTTTCCTTCCCAAAATTGTTTACTTAAAATGTTTTTTGTTTTTTTTTAGTGTGTGCAAAAGGCCACTTAATTATAAAATAATGTCAGAGCACTGTTGCGCTAGTTTAGTTGGGATTCTTATTTTGAGAATATATGTAGCGCGAGCGGCCGGAAGACTCGGGGTGCTTCTCAATATCCATCCTCGTCTCCTCGCTCCTCCGTACTCCATCATATGACCTGGAAATTCTCTAATTGCACCGCTAGGAGTCGAGGATCGAGGAGTGAGGAGTCAAGGATTGAGGAGTCAAGAAGTGAGGAGTAGAGGATCGAGGAATAATGAGTGAGGAGTGAGGAGTCGAGGTTCGAGTGAGGAGTCGAGGAGTGATGAGTGAGGAGGTGAGGATCGAGGAGTAGGGAGGGAGGAGTCGAGGAGTCGAGGATCAAGGAGTGAGGAGTGATGAGTCCAGGATCGAGGAGTGGGGAGTGAGGAATCTAGGAGTGAGGAGTCGAGGATTGAGGCGTGAGGAGTCGAGGAGTGAGGAGTCGAGGAGTGGGGTGTGATGAATGAATGAGTGAGGAGTCAAGGATCGAGGAGTGGGGAATGAGGAGTGGATGAGTGAGGAGTCGAGGAATAAGAAGTCGAGGATTGAGGAGTGGGGAGTGAGGAGTCGAGGATCGAGGAGTGGGAAGTGAGGAGTGAGGAGTAAGGAGTCGATGATTGAGGAGTCGAGGATCAAGGAGTGAGGAGTCGAGGATCGAGGAGTGAGGAGTCGAGGATTGAGGAGTGGATGAGTGAGGAGTCGAGGATCGAGGAGTGAGGAGTCGAGGATCAAGGAGTGAGGAGTGAGGAGTTGATGATCGAGGGGTCTAAGAGTGGATGAGTCAAGGATCGAGGTGTGAGGAGTCGAAGAGTGAGGAGTCGAGGAGTGAGGAGTCGAGGATCGAGGAGTGGATGAGTGAGGAGTGAGGAGTGAATGAGTGAGGAGTGAGGAGTCGAGGAGTGAGGAGTGGATGAGTGAGGAGTCGAGGATCGAGGAGTGAGGAGTCGAGGATCAAGGAGTGAGGAGTGAGGAGTGAGGAGTTGATGATCGAGGGGTCTAAGAGTGGATGAGTCAAGGATCGAGGTGTGAGGAGTCGAAGATTGAGGAGTCGAGGAGTGAGGAGTCGAGGATCGAGGAGTGGATGAGTGAGGAGTGGATGAGTGAGGAGTGAGGAGTCGAGGATTGAGGAGTGGATGAGTGAGGAGTCGAGGATCGAGGAGTGAGGAGTCGAGGATCAAGGAGTGAGGAGTGAGGAGTTGATGATCGAGGGGTCTAAGAGTGGATGAGTCAAGGATCGAGGTGTGAGGAGTCGAAGAGTGAGGAGTCGAGGAGTGAGGAGTCGAGGATCGAGGAGTGGATGAGTGAGGAGTGGATGAGTGAGGAGTGAGGAGTGAGGAGTCGAGGATTGAGGAGTGGATGAGTGAGGAGTCGAGGATCGAGGAGTGAGGAGTCGGGGATCAAGGAGTGAGGAGTGAGGAGTTGATGATCGAGGGGTCTAAGAGTGGATGAGTCAAGGATTGAGGTGTGAGGAGTCGAAGAGTGAGGAGTCGAGGAGTGAGGAGTCGAGGATCGAGGAGTGGATGAGTGAGGAGTGGATGAGTGAGGAGTCGAGGAGTGAGGAGTCGAGGATCGAGGAGTGGATGAGTGAGGAGTGAGGAGTCGAGGAGTGATGAGTGAGGAGTGATGAGTGAGGAGTGAGGAGTGAGGAGTCGAGGAGTGGATGAGTGAGGAGTGAGGAGTCGAGGATCAAGGAGTGAGGAGTCGATGATCGAGGAGTGGGGAGTGAGGAGTCGAGGATCAAGGAGTGAGGAGTGAGGAGTCGAGGATCAAGGAGTGAGGAGTGAGGAGTCGATGATCGAGGAGTGGGGAGTGAGGAGTCGAGGATCGAGGAGTGGATGAGTGAGGAGTGAGGAGTCGAGGAGTGATGAGTGAGGAGTGAGGAGTCGAGGAGTGGATGAGTGAGGAGTGAGGAGTCGAGGATCAAGGAGTGAGGAGTGAGGAGTCGATGATCGAGGAGTGGGGAGTGAGGAGTCAAGGATCAAGGAGTGAGGAGTCGAGGATCAAGGAGTGAGGAGTCGATGATCGAGGAGTGGGGAGTGAGGAGTCAAGGATCAAGGAGTGAGGAGTCGAGGATCAAGGAGTGAGGAGTCGAGGATCAAGGAGTGAGGAGTCGATGATCGAGGAGTGGGGAGTGAGGAGTCGAGGATCGATGAGTGAGGAGTCGAGAATTAAAACTTTGGACCCTACATACCTAACATTTCTTATGAAACTTTTCTTTATGAAAATTTAAGCATATCATGAAACAATTTGTACAGTGTAACTGATGTATAGATTAATATCTTTCCTTCATGTTCTTCTTCTCAACTGATGTATAGATTAATATATTTCCTTCATGTTCTTCATCTCTATCTTTTTTATGTATTTATTTTATTTAATAAAAAAAATTTAAAAGTAGAATTTTGAGCTGTAAGCACGTCCCAGCCGGTTCATCACTTATTTGGTTCCCCTGGAAAATTTCCGTTGTGGTCTGCGTTTCTGTATTTGGTTGAGTTGTGAGTATTTGGAGCACAAGATGTTTTCTTAATTTGCGGGTGTTTTTTTTTTTCTCTATTTGTATGTGTTTTTTTCTTCTATTTTCATGTGTTTTTTTCTATTTGCATGTGTTTCCTTCAGTTGCAGCACGACCTCTCTCGGCCACCGTAAAAATATGTTAACAAAGGCAGGCAACGCTGGTTAACCACACTAATCATTAAATATTAGCAGATCAATGTTGCTTTAATAACAACATTGCTGTAACTACATACACATACTACATTCACATTTCAGTGTATTATATACATATTGTAAATCAATGCATTTATTGACTACAAATTACCAAACATCACAGTTCTGCTCCCTAATGCTGGGTACACACCTAAAGATAATCGGGCTGATTTTGGGCCGATTTCCCCCCTTCCGACAATCCTAGCTATGTCCCGATTATCTTGATGGTTCTAAAGATTATCTTATCAGATTTTCCTGTGGTGTGAGGTGTGTTAAAGGTGGGGTATGTGATTTCCAAAACGGCCGTCATATTTTGAAAATACACAACTCAAATGGTCCTACCTTCTTTCCTCCAACGCTGGCCCTGATTCGCTCGAGGGGGATGGGGGAGGGGGGTGTGGTACGACCGTTTGATTGACGGACTTACTGTCCAATGATTCTAGGTGGTCTTGGAAATGATTGGCTGGAGTTTTTCGAATCCTGCCCGTTCCACAGATGATTAAATTGCTTAATTTTCATTTCAGTGCTTCTAACTCAGTGGCTGTACATAAGTGGGTTATGAATAGGATTTCAAGTGATTTTGAAAAAATGGACAAAAAAGAGAATCACATACCTCACCTTTAAGAGTGCACGAACCTGCTCGGAAGAACATCGGAGCCAGCCCGATCGCGAATCGTAAATATTCAACATGTTGAATATTTACGATCAGAAATGCTGATGTGTGGGGGGAACCCCGAGGACAAACGCGCGCACGCTCTGGAGATTATCACGTGAAACGAAATAATATCCAATCAGAAAGCGAGATGATGGAAGACGGAAGCATAACAAACGCAGTCATGGCCAGCACAAAGTGTAAAACCTACCATAATAGACAAGAAAAGGAAAAGAGATGGTCAGAAATAGTTTCTGCAATGTTATTACCAGGTAGCAACAGAGTAGATTTTTATGTGTGTGTGTGTGTGTGTGATTGTGTTCTGGTTTGACCTACATTATGAGGACCCATACTCAAATATAAAAAATGCTGAAAGTTGTCTGTGTTGGATAGGTTGGGGCTAGAAAATGTAATTAGCTCAGTAAAAAAAAAAAACATTCCATATAAGGATAGGTGTACCAGTACATATTGATGTGTGTGTGTGTGTGTGTGTGTGTGTGTGTGTGTGTGTGTGCGTGTGAGAGAGAGAGAGAGAGAGAGAGAGAGAGAGAGAGAGAGAGAGAAAATTAACCATGGTTTTATTATAGGCGTATTGAACATTTGTATTAACAAATAAATACTATAGTTCGAATTTTTCTTAGCAAAACTATGGTTAATTTGTGGTTTTCATGGTTTAAATATCCATTTTTTATTTGTATAGTAAAACCATGGTAAATTTTTATAAGGGGAGAGAGACAGGGCCAGTGTGTGTGCATAACAGAAGATCTGAGAAGGTCACTAAATTCCCGCCGTCTCCACGACTTTACCTAAACCCTTTTCTTTTTTTCTCGTACATTTTCTGTGAAAATCATTCCAAACACTATCATCGCAATTTCTTCCTGCATATTGTCCGCCATGCTTATTGTGAAGTCTTGCAATATTTTACGAGATTTCCTGTGTTTACAGTCGAGACTCGGGTTGAAAATCTGTTAGTGTGTGGTGTGCTGTCTTTGTCACATCATGGCACACCACACACTATAGGAGCAAAACGGTTCAATCTAGGATTTTCTATCCTCATGTTTGTGGTCTATCACATTTTGAAAATCTTATAAGATGTAAAAAATTGGTGTGTACCCAGCAGCATTACTCAAAAGATTTGATCGCCGAAGCACTTCCTGGAACTATCTGAGGTCTACACGAATCACGTGACGACCAAGCATTTTAAATTTCGTTGTCGCAACTCTATCTCCTATGGCTCTGCACGGAGCGGAAGGCAGATTGCATCAGCCACTGCTGGCAATCAGGTTTGCCGCATTTCCGAACACAACATGAGCTAACACAGGCAGTTCAATGAACAATCGGTGCAGATATTTAAGTAGGCTATTTAACATGTCAAGTCAAGTAGATCACGTTTATTTATATAGCGCTTTTTAAAATACAGATTGTTTCAAAGCAGCTTTACATTGATAACAGGAAAATTATGCAAAAAAGTTTGTTTCTATAAAGAAAATAGTGCCACAGCACAGTCCAGCTCTGTTCAATATTGCGATCAAAATAACTGTCGTCAATAATGCTGATGGATCTCTAGGAAAGAGTTTTACTGCCTTATAATAAGATATTTATCACATATCATATGCATAATAATACATTGCACGAGCATCTTTATTCTGCAGCGGTTCATTAACAAAGTAGCCTATTTTTTTAATTATTTGATTTTGAGGACAAATAGAAAGTGTGTGTTTTTTTGTCTTTATCAGTCGATAATCTCAACTTAAAATAAATATTTCCTAAACTTCAGCGAGAACAATACTTTGAGAGCTTAATAAAAGGCACAGTTGCCTCCGATGGAAAATATGACTAAAGCAGAATTTCCAATGGCCTAGACCTAGTTTCATCACAAGCATTTATATAAAAAAAAGTCTTACCAGAAAAACTGAATGTCAGTTCAGTCTACGACCAGTTCATTAGTTAATCTCTGTGTCTTTCTTTACAAAATTACCCGTAACCTAATAATGCAATTCTACACCGCGCATATCCGTTATCGAGAAAGTGAAAGCATGGGACGCGATAAGGTACCAAAAACGAAACGAGTTTCCGCGTCGACATTCTGCTGCGTCAATTCGCCTTCTTATACTACGCCCGAAAAGTATGTAGCCTACTCGTTTTGTTAAGAAAAAGTAGATACGTTTGAGTGTGTAGCAGAAGAGTATACAAGCTTTGGAACAAACTATCAAGTCATAAAACAGCATCTTTCACGGTTGCTCTCTGTCGCATCCTATCACGGTAAACTGGCCTGTCAATCATCTTGTCAGAGATAAAATCCTCCACATTTAATTTAATTTAATTTCCCACGGTATCGGAGAGAAACGCAGAGACTCATCTTCTGATGCATTTAAAAGTTGATGACCAAACGGGTCTTTATAAAAGTCCACATTTTTAATTAGGTTAAACTTTTATTAGTCACTCAAACATTAATCTAAACCTCTCACCATAGGTTGCGCATATCCGTCATGTTTTGTAGTTTTTTTTAAACACGTTTTACTTGTGTTTGTAGTTCCTCCTCCAAAGTGCAGTGGGTTGTGGGTAATATGGGCTACTGTTATAGTGAGCACGGATCCACACTTCTAAAATCCACCGGGATTAGTAGATCATCCAGTGACTTCTGGCATATATACTCTTTTGTCTTTTCAACATAGGCCTTCTATGCTTTGTGACACACTTATTTTTAATCTCACATTCTGTTTATGGATAATATGAACATTGAGATGCAGGTTCAGTTTCACAGTAATCTTCATTCAACAATGAACAGGGACAATACAACACAGAATGAAAAAAAAAAAAAAAAAACGAGAAGGTCTACAAAACAGTACCATCACTCAAAAAACGGGAAACCCCCCTGTGTTGCAATGAGTTGAATCTTGCTTCGGACACAGTGGCATTCGGACACATAAAGCTGATGATGGTCAGAGATGTTAGGTTTTCTTCAACAAACGCCTCATAAACAGTGATCTCAGAGGATCTTGATGTTCTTCGTCTTCTTCTGTGATGTGATAAAACTCTTGATCCTCAAACTTCACTCCCAATAAGTAGTTGATAATGGTGCATAGTATAACATCATGTGTGTCAAGGTCTTAATTTTAATTGATAAATTCAGTTAGAATAATAAGCACTATATGCTGTTACCAGTAAAATAAAATCAGTATCAACAAAATCCATCTTCACAATGCAGATGTGGGACGTGCAGACGCTGACTCTGAATGGCATTAGATAATTTTTTACACAGACTGCTTAATGCAGAGGAGCCACGTATGCATTTACACTACAATTACAATGTCATAAATAATGTTATGAGATTAATGTGTTAAATATAACATTTTGAATATAGAAATAATCAAAATAATGAAATTATAATTTTTAAATATGAAACTTGTTGTGGCAAAAATTCTCTTTAAACAACCATCACTGCGTAAGAGACACTCAGAGTCAAATTAGTAAAAAGAAAAGTATTTATTCTTGCAAGAATAAAGGTTCAGTCCAATACACAGAATTACGCATGCAGAGGAGTGACACAGATAACACAGTTCGGGCCAATCTTTATACTGTCTCTTTCAAGGCTATCTTCCCCCCAGGTCTGCCTTTCACAGTAACTTTCCACAGACATTATCACATTATAGGAAGACAAAACAAAGGAATCCATATTGCAGGTCTACTAACTAGTCCCTTTCGATCTCCCCTTGGCTAACTGACCTCTGACCTGATCCAATCATCTTAAGTCACGTTTCTACCTCCCAGGCCCATTACGTTCCTCTGCATTATCCATTTGTAAGTAAATGAATAGAAACACATGACCTATTACTGAACCCTGTAGGTGAATGAACAGAAACCCATGACCCAATAATCAAACTGATCAATGTGAAATTAAAATTTCCCCAACAAACTAAAACAGCCAGTAGGTGGTGGAAATAAATTTTTCTTGAGGCCTCGACTCCTTAAATGTTGAGGGAACAACATCTAGGGCTGCGTCCGAAATCGAATACTTCCCTACTATATAGTATGAGAAAAACAGTACGCGAGTAGAGTAGTATGTCCGAAATCATAGAATTCGAACAAACAGTAGGCGAAAAGTCCCCGGATGACCTACTACTACCGGCGAGATTCTGAAGTGCTCATATGATGGACACTTTACTATCCCATGATGCCACGGGAGAGGAGTTGTTATCGTTATATTTGAAAATGGCGGAAACCGGAGACGCGGCTGTAACGTTAGCTATGGGCTGTAGAGATAAACACAGACACATGCGTATCTCTATTGATTCATTCATGTTTAGTAATATCACAAGCAAATGAATGGCTTTTTCCTTGCCAAAATTCAACATCTGTCATTGTTCATAGGGGTTGTGTGTGTGTTTTATGAGGTAAAATGTATTAGGTAAATAAATGTTATTTGAGAAACTCCACAAAAGGCGTGATCTGCGAGCAGCTGACCGACGCCTCCTCTTGATTGTCGGCTCGGACGACGTAAAAACGCAGATGAAAACAGAAAGCAGAACTAAAACCAGCGCGAAGTTGGTGCAGTCAGTGGAATGGGCTCTTTAAAATTTCACACTGTTATGACAGCGCATGTCACACGATAACAACATGGCGCATGTAGTAGCCTACGTCCGGACTCATTCATACTACCCGTATTCATACTTTAAAGAACGTACTTTTTTAACGGTCGCGAAGTACGTTCTTATTTAAATGTAGTACTACTCACATAGTACGCGATTTCGGACGCAGCCTATTTCTCATGACAACGAGTTAAATGCGTAAACAACCTGTGTGACCATAGCAACCTGGAATTATTAGGAATGGATAGGCCTAAAATAATATTTATTTTTAATTAATTAAAGCTGCAGTTTTTCCTCTTTGTCGCAATTTCTGTTCGAAATCTGCAATTGCAGTTATTCGTGGAATTATCGGCTCGGCACAGCGCGGATGAATCCGATGTTTTGAGGAGAATGTGTGGCTGTCAGTCGGTGTGGAGACTGGCATTCACAATCACAGATTATACTTTTTGGAAGTATGACCAACATAGGTATTTTAACCGGAAAATGTCATATGAACAAGTAAGTAACATCCACTTTTGTTTTGACCAACTAAGGGAAAAAAAAAACATTGCAGTAAATCGCGCTTATTAAATCTAACGATCGCTTATCATATCACGTCAAACCGTGAAAATTATACTTCTCCGTTCTCTAACCGTTCTCCAATTGTTAATGTTAACAACATCAGCATCCTCGTTTACGCATGGGCCCGGTTGCAGTCTGTTTTTTCTGTAGCCACTCCTGTGGATGTGAATGTCACTGAGGCGCTCCGGCTACAGCAGGGCGAGACATCAGCGCTCAGAGACGGCAGGGGAAAGACACGGGCTCGCCGCAGGGAGCCGTACCGTGGAAGAATACACACATGAGATCGCTGTAGGGACCTAGCCTGTCTAACGCCAGACCACGTATACGTGGTCTGGAAACCACATGTTCATTTTCTCGTATTTGAGGCGTGGTTTACGAATGCCCAGAGCCGTTTTATTGGGTGCTACGAATGTCTATCAAATGCGCCTGTTCGTAGCTCATAGCCAATCGTTTCAATTATACCAGATTACGTATTTAAAAACGCAGTTTAGACAAGAAATTAAACTTATTTGAACCTTACAAAAAAAGTCAATATTTAAAACAGTTTATACTGTGTGTGTCATTTTTCATTTTAATTGTGCAATATTATCTGAATGAGGCGATCTCCTGTACAATATACCACAGCTGTGATCAGTCATGAGATGAAGAGCGAGCGCTGCTTTGCCACAGGAATAATGGGAATACACTTTTTATTTCTTAATGTTTTAAATGTTGAATGTTTTTATTGTTTCAGCATGTTTATTAATCTCCCATTTCTGTTAATATAGCCATTGCACGGTATAACCTTAAACCCTGATGATCGATGATGTGACTTTAACATGATCAACCCAGTTATTTTTGTATGATCACCTCTGAAATATTCCTTCAATCAAAAAACGTAATTTGAACTAAGACTGGAGATTGCATAGGAAAGTAAAGTGAGTGAGTGAAAGCAATAGGGACTGCTTAATTTGTATCATCTTTAGGCTACTCTTAATCTGGTGTCGTGCTACAGACCTAATTGAAATATTATGCAGAAACAGAAATCCAATCGGTTATCCAGATACAAGGGCTACTTATTGTGAACAAATGTAAACACACCGTGTCCTGATCTGCTTGATCGGATCATGGTGATCGCATGTGAATGCCAAGTGTAAACGCAGAAATTTTGGCGAGACGACTAACAACTGGGGTCTCGTTAACCTAAGCTCCATTGCCATAGCCACTAACGGGGCTAACGTTGATATGAGGCTTTTGCCAAAGCTTGTTGGTAGCAGGGAAAAACATCCTTCTTGGTTATGAAATGGTTTAAAGCCAAAAGGTGCTATTTTTTCTAAATAAACTTGAAAGGTAACTTCGCGTCTGCTGCCGTGTTGGATCCATAGATATAAACAAACTGCTTCGGTGTGTCGCATAGACTTTGTCATCGTCTCGCTGATTTCCTCATGGTGACCGCTGACTGGTCCCCACAATGTAGGTGATTTCAGGTTTTACTATACTTGTGGGGACATTTGGTCCGATGATCTGATGAAGGACCTGCGCCTGCACACACACACACACACAAACACACACCAGATCTGATGAAGGACCTGCGCCTGCACACACACACACACACAAACACACACCAGATCTGATGAAGGACCTGCGCCTGCACACACACACACACACACACTCCAGATCTGATGAAGGACCTGCGCCTGCACACACACACACACACACACACACACACACACACTCCAGATCTGATGAAGGACCTGCGCCTGCACACACACACACACACACACACACACACTCCAGATCTGATGAAGGACCTGCGCCTGCACACACACACACACAAACACACACTCCAGATCTGATGAAGGACCTGCGCCTGCACACACACACACACACTCCAGATCTGATGAAGGAACTGCGCCTGCACACACACACACACACACACACACACTCCAGATCTGATGAAGGACCTGCGCCTGCACACACGCACACACACACACACACACACACACACACACACACACACACACACACACACACACTCCAGATCTGATGAAGGACCTGCGCCTGCACACACACACACACACACACACACTCCAGATCTGATGAAGGACCTGCGCCTGCACACACACACACACACACACACACACACACACACTCCAGATCTGATGAAGGACCTGCGCCTGCACACACACACACACACACACACACACTCCAGATCTGATGAAGGACCTGCGCCTGCACACACACACACACACACACACACACTCCAGATCTGATGAAGGACCTGCGCCTGCACACACACACACACACACACACACACTCCAGATCTGATGAAGGACCTGCGCCTGCACACCCACACACACACACACACACACTCCAGATCTGATGAAGGACCTGCGCCTGCACACAGTCTCTCCCTGTGAAGGCCTCCTTCCCTTTACCTCTGTACAGATAAATCGTTGTCGGGATAATTCCTGTTCGTGTGGCTATACGCAGAAGCGATAAAAAATTCTGTATTATACATAAGGCCAGACAAGTAATTTGTTGAGGTCAATTTGTAAAGAAAGACACATGCCTGTTCACATATATATTCAAGCATGAATATCACGTAATACGCATGTGCACGCCGTCAGCGTTTTCAAAGGTTTGCGTTAGATTTTTGGACATCCTCATTTGTCATCAGCTCATGATTTAAAACAACATACCCATGTCATTTCACCCATATAATCAATATTTTATAACTCAGAAATGAATACATGGACCTTTTCACAGCAATGCTGGTGTATCTGTTATTAATATCTGTTTAAGTGAACAACACCAATCCTCAAAATTGCAGAAAATGTAAACCCAAGCTGTTGATTTTTGGCTCATATAATATTATGTATTTACCATGTTGCAAATTTATTCCAAAAGTCAGTAGTGTGATGAACGAGATAAGATGCAAGTGGCTAAACTAAACACCTGTTTTAATTACGATAGAAGTTTTAAACGACCGACAGAAATAATCAGTTTGCGGTTACGATATAGGTCAGCCAATAGAGAGCACCAGTGAGCTATCTAAGGATGGGGGCGAGACAAAGAGAGAGAGAGAGATAAAAACATTGAGATGCACGAGGATTGCTATGTGAAGTGAGCTGAATAAAAGCTAGTGTTTGACCCATCACGAGTCTCCTTTATTAACATTAAACATGGTGTCAGAAGTCAGATTAAAGCTCAAGCTTAACAAGCAAGTAAATAGTAGACATACTAACGGACAACGTATTTGTTCATTAAAGCGGCTATATGCGTTTTTCTGAAATTTAAACTCGCGACTGACACCTGTGGCCGAAAAACAGAACTGCTCTTCCTTTCTGCTCGCTCTCGCAGCGCGCGCTCGATCTAACAGCATTTACAAGTGAACTGAAAACAACACAGTGCTATTTCAATGAACAGTTTTATCACGTGTTACCTTACCAAATTCACTGCTTGCGAGTGTAGGCTACTTGCTGACTAGCGGTGGTGGCAGAGTGATCTGAAACGTTTAACTTGAACGCGCTTGACGTCACATCCGCAGACAGCGCGGGAAAAATCCGACCAGACAGAAAATAGGAAAAATAGGATCCAGGCTTATAGGTGCACCCACTGTGAGCGGACAAGGTGTCAGTATGCTCAACAGGAGATGTTTGAGTCATAAATGGTAAAATAAAGAGGCTATTGTTACGTTTATTTTGGGGAAAAAGTTCCATATAGCCCCTTTAAGTTACCCGTTCAGTGAAGTCAGATCAACAGCTAGCAGCCATGGCATACAGCATCCCGGTTCCAGAACCCATGGACATAAAAGGTGATGCATACAGCAACTGGACGTTTTTCCGTGCACAATGGGACAATTATGAGATTGCCACAGGCCTGGATAAAAAAGAAAAAATTGACGGTGGTGGGAAAAGAGTGCCATCAACTTCAACGCCATCTACACATGCCGTCGACACACAGGGAGGATCTGACTAAATTACTAGATGCATTACAGTCACTTTTTGAACCATGCAAGAACGTGATCTATGAAAGGATTGTGTTGAATGACTGTAAACAAACTAAGTGTGTGAGAGCAGAACAGTTCATTGCAAAGGTAAGGAAGTTAGCAGATACATGTGAATTTGGTGAATTAAGAGAAGAGCTGATCCGTGACAAAGGATTCAAGTGCACAAGTGCGGATGTTACGTGAACCAAAGCTCACACTAAACATGGCTATAGACATGTGTCGCGCGAGTGAACAGGCGCAACTGCAAATACAGAAAATATGCGGGATGACGTCATCAACTTCACTTCCTGAGAAAACTACTCTGAACGCGACAGGCAAGAGTACAAACAGACAAACGTATCTGAGGATCACAAAAAAAGGCAACATAACAACTCATGCCATTACTGTGGATCAATGCATGCAAAAGCCAAATGCCCCGCTTATGGTGTAACCTGTAAAACATGTGGCAAACCAAATCATGTTGCATGCGTTTTCAAACAAAGACAACACAAACCACAGCTGAACTTAGTAGAGGAAGACATCCAGTCTGAAGAACAAGCAGATGCAATGTGGTACATATCACATGTAAACTGTATGCAAGCCAACCAAAGTAAATGGTTTATAAATCTGAAGCTGACCCCACACAATGTAAAGTCATTCAATGACGATTCCCATTATACCCTGAAATGCCAGCTAGACACAGGCTCCACAGTCACTGTAATCGGTTTTCGTGACCTCCAATGCTTACTGCAAGACGGCAATCCAGCTTTAATGCCCAGCAAAGCCACACTCAAGCTGTATAATGGCACGCTAATCAAGCCTAAGGGTGAATGTGACCTCAAAGCAGACCATGAAGGGCACAAAAACGTCCTTAGATTTCAAGTAATGGAGACATCACATATACCACTGCTTTCAGCTGAAACCTGCCAGAAACTCAATCTATTTCAAATAAACACCAACTATGTAATACACAATATTGACACGAAAGAGGTGTCAGGCGCACCCAACACAACAGATGAAATCATCTCCATGTATGATGATGTGTTTGATGGATTAGGATGCCTCCCAGGAGAGCTACACCTTGATATTGACCCCACAGTCCAGCCTGTGCAGCGGTTACCAAGACGGATTCCTATTCCCATCAAATAAAAAATTAACAAAGCCATTGAGGAAATGGAACAAAAGGGGGTCATCGCTAAAGTTACGGAACCGACTCCGTGGATAAGCAACATGGTGGTTATAGAAAAGAATGACAAGCTGCGCATATGCATCGATCCTACCCCATTGAACAAAGCTTTGCTCAGATCACGCTTCCAGATTCCCACAATTGAAGAAATCCTTCCAGAAAGAACTAATGCAAAAATATTCACAGTTCTTAATGCTAAGGATGGCTATTGGCAAATAAAGCTGGATGAGGCCAGGAGCTACCTCACCACATTTTGGACGCCTGAAGGAAGATACAGGTGGCTTCGGATGCCATTCGGAATAAAACCGGTAGCTGAAGAGTACCAAAGGAGACAGCATGAAGCATTGCAGGGTCTTAGAGGAGTCAGTGTGATTGCAGATGACATTCTTCTCTATGGGTGTGGCAACACTACAAAAGAGGCAATGGCAGATATGACAAGAACATCTCAGCCCTACTACAGAGAGCTGAGGAAGTCAATTTGAAGCTGAACAGAAAGAAACTTCAGCTGAAGCTCCCTAGTGTGACGTACTGTACATGGGTCACCTCCTCACAAATGAAGGCTTACGCCCGGACCCGCAGAAAATAACCGCAATCCAGAACATGCAAACACCGACCGATGTAAAATCCCTCCAAAGGCTTTTGGGGTTTGTAAACTACTTGTCAAAGTTCCTGCCCGGTCTGTCATATGTGAACCTCTCAGACAGCTGACAGACAAGGACGTTGACTGGACATGGCTACAAAAGCATGAGGCTGCTCTGGAGAAGATCAAAGATTTAGTCACTCACTACCCTGTACTGAAATACTATGACATCAAAGATAAGGCAAAGTCCTTTTAGGCAAGTCATGCCACTCGGCCGCCATCTTGGCAATGCCTCCGGGCAGCTATTTCGGACTAACAAGACCAGGCTCCTATCTAAATGAATGGGCAGAGAGTCAGAACTAGCCTAGAAATCTAGACGCACCCTAGTGGCAGCAAAAATTATTTCGCAGCCAGTGTGGTCTAGCAACTCTCCATAGACGTTTTAGCTGGAAAAACCAAACTCTGGTCAGGCCAATCACATCGTGTATAGAGTCGGCGGGCGGGATTAACATAATGACGACAGAGTTGTGACGGTTCACTGCTACTTGAAAACAAAGAATGGCTGGCGAACAGATGTCTTTCGATTCGGCTTTGGCCGCGACTCTGGAGGATTTTAAGTTAAACTTTTCTTTAAAACATGAACAAAGAACGGCACTTGAGTCATTTAAAAAAAAGGAATATATAAAAGACGTCATCTTCTTCGTTGCTCTGGTTGGTTGTAGCTCTATCCTATTGCATGCAGAGGGAATTTGAAAGACAACCGTTTATCCCGCCCCTCGTATTGAGCCCAGTCAACGGAGAGTTCCCAGACCTAACATCTTGATGGAGGTCTGGCATGCCAGGCTAAGTCAGAACTGCACTTTCACTGGTTACCGGGACATAAAAACTGCATGTATAGAAACAGCAGTAAAATCTGATAAAAATCGCTGAAAAAGTTTGATGACTTTGCCCCAAAATAAGGTTTAAAACGCCTTTTTCCCCACAGGTTATACTTTACTACGTGTGGCAGAATGGATGGATATATATATATATATATATATATAAATAAAGACAGTTAGCAGACTACGCCACGATGGGACTTACACCCAAAGAATTAAGTATTTAGTTCAACCAAGGCACTCAAGTTCGTTGATGGATAGCCAGAGACAGTGGTCCAGTACAAAAACAAACTTTATTTTCACAACATCAATGATTGAGATTTCATAACAAACAACATGCACTGTACACCAAATCAAATAAAACACACACTCAATATTCACTCCACTCACTATACTCTATTTGCAACACACACACACGAGAG
This sequence comes from Semotilus atromaculatus, assembly GCA_031834385.1. Taxonomy (NCBI): domain Eukaryota; kingdom Metazoa; phylum Chordata; class Actinopteri; order Cypriniformes; family Leuciscidae; genus Semotilus; species Semotilus atromaculatus. Next base: position 38,761,965 of record JAULUF010000009.1, on the reverse strand, counting down.
AAGGGCAATAGAACGGAATCTTACCAGTGGGAAGCTAGTGGCTCAAGCAAGGAGCGTCCATGAAAACACCCCATTCACACGTGTCAAATTTCACACACACAGTAAGAGAAATGACCACACTTGGTGAACACACAGCCACAGCACACCAAGGGACCCGCCACCACAAGGGGCACTGCTCCCACTGGCAGTTCTCAGCACCTGGACAATAAACGGACATGTGAAAGTTAAACAAAATTACACACAGATTACATTAAAAAAAATGTCTAATAAGTCACCCGTTCTGAAGTCCAAGGTGGTACTGGCTAACAATATGAACAGAGACGCAATCAAAATAAACAATTAAACATGGACAAACTACAAAAGGAAAATCACAATTAGGCCAATCCTCTTGGATATCAACAGCAAGAAAAGGCCTCCATACAAGAGTTCAAATAAATACATAAAAACATTAAAGTGATGTCAGTCCATCAAACACTCCACACTCAAGCACTGAAGAAGGATCAACAGTGTTAAACAGGCAACGATGTAACACGCTAGCCAGCCGCCTGCTAACTTGAACTAATAATTGAGTTCAATCTCCTTGGCCAAGTGTGAAGGCAGCCGGGTACGATGTAGCTTTAAATCCGTGAACATGTAACGTGAAGAGTATAAGCAAAGCAGCAGATGTTCAGCGTCGATGTAGCCAACTTGCGGCCGCACCCCCGGTTAAATAGCACTCCCTAGAATGCACAGGATGTCAATTTACAAATAGTTCCCACATTAACTATTCAACTATTACTCAGTATAGCAACATACCTATGATTATCACAGGCCCTGAGCTCTGATTGCTGATCGCAGGGCGCACACTCAGCTGGTGAAAGGGCTACTGCCGCACCGGGGATTCTATAGCACAAAACATTCCCCATAAGCCCAAGCTATAAAGTTAACGAGTGAGTTAGCTACGGTAGACCGATAACCAGGCAGACATCAGGTCGCTGGGCAGGTAAACAAGACAAGTCGCGTACCGGTGACACCATTTGTCAAAATAAAAGTCCCGGTTTATAAAAGGGGTGTAGCCCTCACGATTGGCTCAAAGTTAACTGCCCAGGACCACTCACAGCTGCAGCAAATTAAGCGTCACTTAGGGAGGTATGAGCCAGACAACTGCATCCTGCTACAATCGCATACGCAAGGGTTCTCGTCTCCGCTGTCGCAAACATCAACTGTGCGCATGCGTCAGTGGAACCAGACGATAGGCTTAAATGTTTCCCGGCTTGACTGTTAAAAGCAGATGATTGGCTTTCCAGCGGGAGGGGCGGGACATGTGCATACAACCGCCATATTTGGCGTTACGGGTTTTCCCCTATATACAGTAGTTGTATTGAGGATTGAGGAAGTGGCATGTCTCATATAAATTGTCTCTGGATAAGGTCACACTGCAATGTGATGCCAGCGAGAAAGGCCTAGGGGCAGCCCTCCTACAGAATGGACAACCTGTAGGATTTGCGTCCAGAACACTGACCCCAACAGAACAACAATATGTTCAGATTGAGAAAGAATGCCTTGCCATTGTCTTTGCGTGTGATAAAGTATCTACATGGAAGAGAGCACATCACTGTACATAGTGATCACAGACCACTTCGACTGATCGACTGTCCTGCACAGTTCATCTCCAACCCTAATCAAACACCTAAACATTATGTTGTGTTGTTCAATTTCAAGAACTTTCCTTTATGTAAAGGGAGATGTTACGATATAGGTCAGCCAATAGAGGGCACCAGTGAGCTATCTTAGGATGGGGGCGAGACAAAGAGAGACAGAGAGAGATATAAAAACATTGAGATGCAGAGGATTGCTTTGTGAAGTGAATAAAAGCTAGTGTCTGACCCATCACGAGTCTCCTTTATTATCATGAAACATTTGCGAAGTGTGGGGGTCACTTTTGTCACCTCTGTATTTATAAAACCCTGTGTAGGCTACGGCTATTAGAAAATTATATATTTTTGAAATATAATGAATAACAAGACAGTACAGAACACTGCACTTTTGCAGACTTAGGCTATACTGAGGTTTTAATTACATTATTTTAATATAGTCAGTCGGGAACTAAAGTGGGCCGGTCTAATTAACTCCAGGGCTGAAAATGAGTCCCACTCCAGCTCTCACTAGCTAATGATTACCTCCAAGACATTAATATTTTACCATTTTGTCTGCACATTGGATTTGGCACAAGTTTTACAGCAGGTCCTCTTCCTCAGGTTATACCTCAGTTACAGCAGCCAAACAACTAAAACGCACTGATCATAATGGTGGCTCTGTTTTTCTCCTTCAGTGATTCTGCTTGTTAACATCAGGTGTCTTCATTAATGGTCAATAATCACTCAATTAATCACTTAATTACACTTTGATTTAGAAAAGTTAGGGCAGTTTTTTTTTAGATTACATATTTTGTACAAGTTATTCTTGTTGGAAATCTTTTTAAAAGTTTTCAGAATTGTTATTGAAGGAATTCAATAATAACCAGGAACAGAATGAAACTGTATTATTTATTTTGGTTGAATGTTAAAACATTAATTTGAGGATAATTGTAGTTAATTACCTTCATTGTTTAAAACAAAACCAATACAGTTAAGTTGGTTCAACTAAACAACATTGCATTTAATGTAGAATAATTGAAATTATGGGATACCCAGAATAATCAAAGATCTAAATAAAATCATTATCAATATTTTTGATTATTTTCCAATAAGAAACACTATCTAAATGTTATTATCATTTGAAATTGGAGTCAGTTCCAGTATATTCTAATAAATAAAGTGAACTTCACAGATTGTTGAAAAGACATAAACGCATTATACATTATACGCATTATACCATTATACCCACACCGCTGGATTCCGTCGTTGGGGCGATGGGCCTTACAACATTATACATTTCTATTATTCAAATCAGTTAAATGATTATTAATTATAATACACATTTGTTATGGTATGAAAAAGCCAAAAGGAAGTTGATCAGGGGCCCGTTTCAGAAAGGAGGTTAAGTGAAAACTCTTTAACCTGTAATGAGGGAAACTCTTTCCGTTTCAGAATTGGAGGTAGAAAGCAGGGTAAGTCAAGCCTGTTTCTGAAAGACAGGTAACTACTACTGTTAAATACTCACAGATGTAACAACATTTTTACAGTAACATACTGTAAAGTAGATTATAGTAAAGACAGTATTTTACCATTCATTTACAGGTTTTACAGTGGGGCCATGATTAATGTAAACACAGATATCGGATACTAGTCATGCCTAAATCTAAATTAAAGAAGCATCTCTTTTGCCAAGCATTTATATAATGCGTCTCTTAACCTTGTACTCCAGTTACATCAAATCAAATGTGCATGATTATCCTTGCGTAATGTAATAGACCCCATCTACGCTAATTATTTTCTATTTGCTTCTCGGTTTCATCTTGATGCCCGTCCTGAGGTAACTATAGAGAGTTTGTCAGCTCCAGTTTGGATCCAGCCTCTATTGAAGACTTCAGAAGCCCAACTCCTGCGAAGACTTCAGATGACACAAAATCTGAACCAACATGCACCAATGATACCTTTTTCTATATATTCGAAACATTTATTAAAGGGGTGGTAAAATGCCCTTTTCACAAGATTGTGTGTCCCCAGAGTGTGTGTGTGAAGTTTTAGCACAAAATATCCCACAGATATTTTTATATAGCATGTTAAAGTTGTCACTTTTTGAGGGTTTGCAAAAACGCACCGTTTTGTGCCATGCCCTTTAAATGCAAATGAGCTGCTGCAGAGGGCGGGGTTTCACGAGCTTTTAGCACGCAGACACACGCTAAAATGACAGAAACTGTTCTGCCTTTAATGTTAAAACGGAGTCAGAAAAAGATGGAGAGACTCAAGAAGAAGTGACATGTAGAATGCAACATGACGTCTCTGAATGGTTGATGAATTTATGTTACTGATGTGGAGTTAACTATCTTTAATTAGGATATTCTGGCATGATATCTATAAATCGCTCGTATAGGAACTGTTGTGAGATGCACACAGAGTGACTTTCTATTGGATGTGAAAAGATGGATGCTAAAGTTTGAACTGACTCACAAATGTCCTCCAACTCTTCCTCTTCTCAACATGGACTGCGTGTTCCTTGGGGGCGGAGTAACCCACTAACCCGGGAGGAATGTCGTGTAGTCCCTACCAGCCGTTTGTTGAAGTCCTTTTCATTAAAAGCAAATATCTCCCTTTGCTTTGAACTTTGAGCGTTGTAAATTTGCAGATGTTGTTTATGCTCAAACAGCAACTTTTCACACTAAAGTTAGAAAAGTGAAATCATGTTTTACCACCCCTTTAACATGCATTTATTGACTCAATGAGCTCATTGTTTCTGCCTTAAATTATCATTGAGTAAATTGTCTCCAGGAACGTGATTGGCCAGCGGAGGCAGGGATTAGTCAGATAGCACAACGAAGGAGTTACACTCAAACTTTTTAAAGTGCACTGTTTGTTTCAACGATGTATCACGTTGAGGAACGATTAAATCACTTCTGCGATTAAACATTTGCAATAAAATAATTTGTTGTTCAACGTCGATTAGTTCCAGCTGCAACAACATTCTCTCTCTTTCGCTCGCCATTAGGTGCGTTTCCATTACAGATTTGCGCAAAACGTTTGCGATTTTTTTCTAAATGTCGATAAAAAACTATTGCCAAATGACCGATGTTATGCGACTAAACGTCTTTTTTTCCTCTCGCGATAATCATTCCAAAAATCATGGCAACGGACGTTGGTATAGCCACCGCATTATTATTATTAATGGAAGGAGACGCATTAATGGCATTAATTAATGGCAGGGAAAGACACAGAGTTCTCCCTCATTTCTGCTCCGAGGTCTTGATTGTGGCATTTCTTTGAGGTTTAGAGTCCAGTAGGCTATTCCTGTAATTATTGTTTCTTTTATGAATTTTATGAATCCATTCGTTTTCCCTTATTTAACCCGTAATTGCAAAACGAAAAATGAACGGTTGTTGTATTTTTAAAACGCAAAGTTGAACACCAAAATTTAAATTTGAACTGTACACCAAATGCTGCGCAAAAATAAATAAAAAATAGACGAATTTTCAGATATTTGTTTATGATTTCTTTGCCCCTTTATTAAACATTTAAAATATTCACAAATTAATATGGAAAAAATTTTGCTTTTACTGGTTTTCTAAGGCCAAATTATAACCTGGAAATTATATTTTTCCCGGAGTGCTGAATGAGAAGAGGGAAGGGAGAGTCCAACTGAAGATCTGGAGACACAGAGGAAAGGAAGACGCTGGAGACAGCGAGATCGCTGAAGAACAAAGGGGAATAGTCCACATACAACAAACGAGGTCAGACGAAGAGCTGGGGTGAGGTGAGTGTGTTTATAGTGGCAGTGATGAGGGTGATGATGACGGGCAGGACCAGGAGGGATGCTGGGATGTGTAGTGCAGAGGATGGTGGAAGTGCAAATGTGCAGAGCAACAGAGTTCAGGTGAAAAATCAGCTGGAAACCATCGACAAGATGGTGAGAGAGAGCGGCTGCTTCACCAATGAGCTTCTTCAACTTGTTGTATGTTCTGCCACGTTTCCACCAGCATGTCACCTTAGCAACTAGGGGAAACAACACACTTGACCAGGTGTACACCAACAGACGGGAGGCATACAGAGCGGTGCCCCGCCCCAACCTAGGCTTCTCGGACCACATCTCCATCTGGCTGGTTCCTACTCATCATCCTGGACTCAAAAACAACAAGCCCACAGAGAGGACCATCACTGTGTGGCCAAATGGAGCTGTCTCCATGTTACAGGACTGTTTTGAGCGTACCACCTGGCAGGTTTTCAGGGAAGCAGCAACAGGTGGAAATGGGGTGGATCTGGAGGAATATGTATTATCTGTTTGTGGATACATCAGCAAATGTATCAATGACGTCACTACCACCAAGAAAATAACCATGTATCCAAATCAGAAACCCTGGTTAAATGGAGCAGTGCGGTCTCTTTTAAAAGCACGGGACTCAGCCTTCAGGTCGGGGGACACAGTGGCACTGAGAGCAGCAAGGAGGGAACTAGTGGATGGCATCAAAAATGCTAAAGCTACTTATGCTCTACGAATACAGGATCATTTTTACACCAATGACCCCCGGAGCATGTGGAGGGGCATTAAGAGCATCACAGGATATAAAGGTAAGGATGCAGAATGTCCTTTGGACCCATCCCTTCCTGATGATCTAAATGCCTTTTATGCTCGCTTTGACTTATCCAACTCCTCCAAAAGTACCAGGCTCACAATATCTCCAGGTGAACTATCTTTCAGTGTCTCTGCTGAGGAAGTGAGGACGACGCTGCGACGGATTAACCCACGCAAGGCAGCAGGCCCAGACAACATCCCTGGCCGGGTTCTGAAAGAATGTGCTCAGGAGCTTACAGGTGTGCTAACAGACATTTTTAATCTATCACTCTCCCTAGCTACAGTGCCTGTTTGTCTTAAGACGTCCACTATTGTACCAGTGCCTAAAAAATCAGTGGTTGAAAGCATGAATGACTATCGTCCTGTGGCCCTCACTCCACTGATCATGAAATGCTTCGAGCGACTGGTTCTGGCTCACATAAAAGGCACTGTTAACATCACTGTGGACCCCCATCAGTATGCCTATAGAAGGAACCGGTCTGTGTCTGACGCAGTGTCAACTGTCATCCACTCTGCTCTTACCCACTTAGAGAGCAGGGACTCCTATGTCAGGCTGCTTTTCCTAGACTTTTCATCTGCCTTTAACACCATCATTCCGCAGACATTAATCAACAAACTGCTGCTGCTGGGACTAAGACCATCTCTTTGCAATTGGGTCCTGGACTTCTTGACAAACAGGCCACAGTCGGTTAGGATCCATGGCACCTTATCTTCCACCCTTATACTCAACACGGGCTCCCCACAAGGATGTGTCCTGAGCCCTTTGCTGTATACGTTCTTCACATATGATTGCTCTGTAACATGTCTGAGCAATCACATAGTAAAGTTTGCAGATGACACGGCTGTGATTGGACTGATATCTAACAATGACGAGTCAGCGTATAGACAGGAGGTGGAGGAACTCGTGGTCTGGTGCAGAGAAAACAACCTCTGTATCAATGTGGGGAAGACTAAGGAGATGGTTGTGGACTTCAGGAGGAGAGGTCATACCCTACCTCCTCCCCTCTACATTGATGGAGTCACTGTGGAGATGGTGACCAACTTTAAATATCTGGGCCTGTACATCTCCAACGACCTCACATGGTACACCAACACAGCCAGCATTATTAAGAAGCCCCATCAACGCTTGTACTTTTTAAGGAGGTTGAAGCAGGCCGGCCTCAACCCTGCTATCCTGACCTGTTTTTACCGGTGTGTGGTGAAGAGCACACTGTCATTCTCCATCACTGTCTGGTATGGAAACTGCTCTGCAGCTGACAAGAAGGCGCTGCAGCGAGTAGTTAAGTCTGCTAGGAAAATAAAAACAAATGACAGCCTTCCTTCCCTAGATGACATCTATGTCAGCAGGTGCAGAATCAGGGCATCGGATATTATGAAGGACTCCACTCACCCAGCGCATAAACTGTTTACCATCCTCCCCTCTGGTAGAAGACTGCGCAGTCTTAGAGCAAGAACCACAAGGCTAACGTGCAGCTTCTTTCCAGAGGCAGTGAGGCTTATAAACTCCTTGGTTTAGAGCTCCTCATGCCCTCTGCTCGCTCATTGCTGCTACTGCACAAGGCACTTTTATGATGTTTATGGGTTAATTATGGTTTATGGTTTGATTGTTTATGTAAGGGTGGATTTCCTGCAGGGGTTCAGGCTGCAAGACTGCCGAATGACTAAAGAAATATTATCAGCAAGATGGTAGAAAACTGTACATTTCTAGTCTATTCCACCCACTGCCACTTATACCAACGACGGAAATAAGCGCAGTTCCAATAGCTTAATATGTGGGAGAGCGTTGCTATAATGAGTGACAATATTGTATTTAAATAGGTAGCACCTCAAAGTCAATACCAAATCAAAACTAGTTAGCACGTTATTTGTAATAGACAAGGTTTAATGACAAAATATGGTTATGGTTACACTTAAAATAGTTACGTAATAGTTGTATGAGATGATCTTATATTATTAATTGTATCCAGCATATATGAAAAATGTTACCTGAGAGATAGATAGAAAGAGAGAGAGAGAGAGAGAGAGAGAGAGAGAGAGAGAGATACAGAGAGTCCCAAGAGGGACCCAGAGAATCAGAGCGCCAGAGCATGAGAGAGAGAGAGCAAAAGATTCAATCTTGTTTTATCCTTTCCCTGACCATGTGACTAAAACCCAAATGTGAGACATTCAAACTGACCAATCAGATAATTACACTTCCCCCATTGTTCTAAAGGTGTGACAATTCATTGACCCCCAAAGTACAAACATCTGGGCCTACAGGCCTTGATCACTATCAGCCCCTCTGTGTCTTTGGGAACTCCAAATGGTCCTTGTGGTTGAAACAAGAGGTGGAACACAGTAAAGCATATGTCTTTGTTCATTTCAAATATCTTGGATTATTTTCAATCCTACAATTATATGGTTAAGACTATTTTAATGTTTATATAGATTTATTTTATACGTTTTATATAGGGTCTATCTTAGAATTGAAATTATTTATTCTGTATTACGCTGCTGGACCTGGGAAACGAATTTCGTTCCTTCATGTTTAACATGTTTGAATGACAATAAAATGAACTGAACTGAACTGAACGTGTTGAGGAGGAGATTCAAGAGGAGATTGAGAACATAAAGGAGGACAACTCGTCTCCAGGACCACAGGAACACGGACTGGCGCTGTCCTGGGAATGCCCGTCCCAGTGGCGTCGCTTGTGGCTTTAATGAAAGGTGTAAGATATACATCAGCAGCTGTTTTTGACACTAAATGTCCTGTTTATTGTAATGCATGACTAATGAAAACACGTTTGAAACTTAGATGTAAGAAATAAGTTAGAAGGAAGCTGTTCTGTCTTTTCAACAACTCCTTTCACATTATCTAATGAATACACAAGCAACTAATACACACAAGTAGAAATGCAGCGCAATTGCAATATTCACTGAATATTCACATTTTAAGTTATAGTCAGGAGGAATCAATGTTCTCTAAAACATCTGCAGTCTTTGGATGTTATTAAATGTTTAAATGTCTGAAAACAGAAGTATGTGCAACCACATTATGTTTTATACATATATTTATGTATAAAGACCAGTGACTTAACGACAAAACTGTTATTCGAACTGACACAATTAAAAAAAATTATACACAGAAAGCAACATGAAAACACTCTTTATAATTATAATGACTGAATCTGTCTCAGCACAGGCTCAACTGTACAAAAGCTCCCATTATAATGAATGAAGATCTGCATATAGTGTTTGATTGTTTTCATATTTGTACTTTTACTTAAGTGTTTTACTCCTAAATAAATAAATTGTAAATCAATAAATAAATTTTTATAACAGTCTGCCTCCTGCGACATTGATTTAAAACACTGACCAAGAACACACACAGAAGTCTTCATCCGATTGTGGGTATTTTAAAGTGCTTATAATTTAGGTCAGATTCGACTATGACCTAACCTGAGAATAATAAAAATAAGGTAAAGGTGTCAAATTATGCACCGTAAAACAGTATTTGTCCGTCAAGAGCAGATACGAAAGAAAGCAGTGCCGTCAGTTCAGCAGAAGCAGAGTAACAATCTCTGATGACGGCATCAAATCTTACTAATCTTAAAATCTTATGTTTTCTTTCATTCCTGACCCTATACACACTGCTCCATCCTCCAATATTACAAGCACATCTAAACATATTGAAGACATTTGACAAATTGAAATGCACACATTTTTAATTCCTGCAAAGATAGATATCAGTGAGAAAAACAACCAGAATGCTGTTGACAACATCACCAACCTCATAGTTCACCCAAAAATAAAAAAATATGTCCTTTATTACTCATCCTCATGTTGTTTGAAACCTGTAAGACTTTGGAACACAAATTAAAATCTTTTTAATAAAATCTGAGATCTTCCATTGACCACAACGCAAGCCCAGACATTTGAAGAGTCGCTAGTCGTTTCTTTATCAGAGTGTGTTGCTATGAAAGATCACTGAGAGATAATCAGTCATGTTAGTAATAAAGGCAAGAAAGATTAATATATGTAGTATTTAGTTGTTTATTTTATAAATGTTAAGAGAGAATGTCCCTCAGATCTGTTAAATTACTTATAACAGTAAACCTTCATAGTCACACATGCTTGTTTTATTTGCAGAATAACAAGGCAGCTTAATACTTGCATTTAAAAATGAATCAATATATTCTTTTGATTAATGGCCACGCTTTACCTACTGTACAAAGTATACCCAGCTGCGCAAAAATTTTTTATATATATATATATATATATATATAATTTCTCTCTTGATAAAAGACTGTTCAGTTAATATGAATCTATTATGAAATGTTTTTAACCTTGTGAAATAATGTCATGGCATATAGAAAAGACATTTCAGGTTGCTTTTGTGTAAGATATGAAACTACAAATCAAAAGTGAAAGCAAAAAATAAGTGTGTCTGCAAGTCTTTCCACTAGTCTCCACCCCTCAATGACAGCAGGGTATATAATGGACGTGAGCCTTTGTGTCGCTATAACATATCTAGAAATCTAGTTCTCTGTAAGAACTTCTACAAGTGAGGAAACTCTTAAAGGTGAGCAAGATATTCTGATATATTTTATATTAGCGCTATGCTATCATAATACAAATTGTGTCATAATATCAAAGAACTTATAGGATTTCAGTGTTATTAGTAAGTGTTGCTGATCCAAATGGAGGAAATTAAAATGTAAAATTAAATTAATTAAATTAAATCATTACAGTTAATTAAGTATTTAAAAAAGCAAGTAAATACAGACGCAATGTTATAAGTTTGAAACAATGTTAAGATGTTGAATTTGTAAAGCAGGAACTGTACATTCCTCATTTCCTCAAGTTGTATAAACTTAGACATTATGTTTACACAGTGTCTTACGATCTAGTATAACCGACTAGCAGTTAGAAGGGATGGTTAGTCTTACCTTTTGTTATCAAATTAGGCCAATGTACGGTTTTATGTAGCTGACTTAGGGTTAAGAACAGTCTTTAAGAAAAAAAAATGTAATTACTAACTTGTAAGACTAGTCTAACCGGTATATGCAACTGGTCCCAGTATGTCAAAACACCAGAACGTGCTTGTAGCAAATAGGCAGACAAAGTTTCAGAAGAAGACAATACCAATACGAAGTTTAATCCAAACAGGAAAATAATCCAATACAGGGCAGAGACACACATCCAACATGAACAAGACCGAACCAAGAATTAATGTGATGGTACAACTTAAGTAGAAGCACAAAAGAGACTAATTAATTAAACATAGCTGAAACCAATGCAAACAAATGAGAAGCGAAAACGGAACAAAGGATGACGTGACTAGTAAAAAAAAAACAGAAAGTCAAAAAAGGACAAGGGCTGCGTTTCCCGAAATCTTCTTAACGCTTCGTCGTTCTTAAGTTGTAGCTTAACATGAGGAAGGGCAGAAGCCCAAGAGAGGAGATGTTAGTTTCACGTCTTAGAATGGGTCACACTGGTTTAAATGCAACACTGTATAAAATAGGATAGCCCACTGGATTATGCACTTATTGTAATGTACAAGAGACAGTGAAACATATATTGTTAGACTGCAAAAAATATGAAGAAGATAGAATTAAAGGCACAAATGAATGAACAAAGCTTTACACTTGAGTGTTTATTGGGGAAAACATCTGGGAAAATACACAAGCTGTTAATTTTGTTTTTAAAAAACACTGCAGGGTTAAGCGAAAGAATTTAATAGGAGTTTCTCTATCTCTTTTTGATGCCAGTGTAATGCCTCACACTCCAGTCTAGTAGGTGGCGGTAATGCACCTTTGAGATGAGTTGCCAACCGCCATTAAATCCTGAAAGAAGAAGAAGTTATAGCTTAAGTTGTACCTTATCGTTAATACGTGTTTCCCGACACGTTCTTAGTTAAGTATACCTTCTGTAACCCATACATTCGTAAGGCTGGGCTGGACCACTCTTAGCTTTACCTTATCACTGTTAACAGGTGGCCAGCACTGCAAAAAAACACTTCTTCACATCTCAGTATGCGAATATAATTCTGAAGTTATTACACCCAGTGTTCAGTTTCGCTAATTCATGCACAGAATAAAATTATAATTACACTGATTGTTGTTAGCTTTTTAATTATATTAAAGTTGCATCAGATGGCAAACCATTAGGCAGTAAAGGCTTAAGAGTCTGCAGGTGCATTAGCACAAGTAGCCTCAAGCTACATGACACAATTTAATTTATTAATATTACACTTTTATTCAAAGTTCACTTTAAAACAACATCGAGTATTTGTATCATATTCCGGTCGCGGATTAAAATGGTTTCAAGTCATGAAAAGATTTAGAAATATGTTATATATAACATTTTAGATGAAGCTATGGGCTAGCCTTACCGAGCATATGCATTCTGTAAACATCCTGTATTCATATAAAAACCCCAAATCGCACGAAAATCAAACACAAAACACATAATATTTCAATCGTGCATTTATTAGTTCCTTGTTTCAGGTGAAGAGATGTCAGTTTCGCTTTGTTATCACGGATGTCCAGTATGAGGAAGTGTACATGACGCGTCATGCAGAAGAGGTCACGCTGGACCACGTCAGATGATTGACAGCTGTACAGCGAATGATATAGCTTTGAGGTCAAATATGACGCGAACCAGGAAGAGGAGATACACAGCTCGCTCCGTTCGCTGTTTGAGCTCTTTAGATCGCATATTTCAGTGGTAAATGAATAGAAATGTTATTCTGTATGACGAAATATTTTACTAGCATGTGATAATTATTAATCATTTCTCCAAATATGCGCACCATTGGACTAATAGCCCTGGCGGATGCTGTATATTGTATGTATTTGAACACAAATAAACCGGAGAAGACGAGAATTAAAGGTCCCGTTCTTCGTGTTTTTTTTTAAGCTTTGATTGTGTTTACAGTGTGCAATATAACATGTGGTCATGTTTCGCGTGTAAAAAAACACAGTATTTTTCACACAATTTACTTATCTGTATACCGCTGTTTTCACTGTCCAAAAAACGGGCTGATGACTTCCTTGCTCTATCCTCCTGAGACCCAGAAAAAAAAAGTTTTTTGAATTTAGTTTTTTTCCATGTCATCACATTGTTTAGAGCACAAGAAACAAATGGTAAAAAAACATTTTTGAAAAATAATATTTTATTCATACGTTATGCTATGTCCTCTGTAGTGGACGCCAGAACTAAGTTGTTTAAAAAATAAAATGCCATCAAATTATATGTATAGGCAAAACCAATGGGATTTTTTTTCCAATCACCAATAGATTTAGGGGTTTCAGGATTTTTTTTAACCAAAATTTATATAAAGATGATTCTCAACTATGTTATGAAAGAAATAACGGAATGAATTGATACACCATTTTACTTTATGCAATATGTGGGTAAAATGGCCATAAATTAATATTCCCATTCAATGCAATGTATCTATACACTGTATCTAATTTGCACATTAATGTGTTCTTGGAGCAACATTTAATGAAAAAAGAAGTGTAATAATTGGAGTAATAATTGGCAACATTTTAATAATAATATATAATATTTCATAGGAATATTGATGCATAATTTATTTCCATATTCACTTGTTGTGTCTCACAAAATGCCTGATAAACATGATTTAAGTCCTGATGTCCTCTACAGTGGACATGTATGAAATCAATGACCTGTTCTGTAACAAAGTATTTTTTTATTTGAAGCCCCATAACTTTTTCCTGAGATGTTTTTTTATGAAATACAATTTGAAAAGTAGTCCAATAAAATTATAATTACAATATATGATCATATTTGCATAATAATGCTACATTTGATCACTAAATTAATGTCAGACATTTTTAAAGACCAAGGAGAAGTTGTTTTCATGGTGAAACCTCCAAACATTTTATATCTCTGAAAAGCCCTGAATGTGCTCTTTACAGGACACCCAGGTTGTATCATGTGACATGTATGATGTCAGAGAAATTCACTAAAATATAATGTCCACTACAGTGGACAAAAGTCTATTCTTGGGTCCCAGGAGGCTATGAAGTCCCTCCTTCAGAAATGCGTAACGAGTTCTGATTGGTCCAGCGGTTCCTGTGTTGTGATTCGACGGCAGCTTATTGCACGTTGCCCAGAAAGGTCACGCCTCTTACCATAACGTGAGATGCATGCGCACATTTTCGGGAACCGAGTTAAACATAAATTGTAACCATTGATCTCTAAACACAGCGTCCCTGGGAAGGCCAAACACAGGTGAATTGACTCCGGCATGAAAATAACAGTGTCTCGACGACATGGCGACACGCTCTACAAACGAAACTCTTCCTCTTCTCCGTGGGAGACAAGACAACGCCCCTTTTTTTTGTGTATTCCCATGGGCGGAGATTAGTCAAAAACCTGTTTTAGTGACGTCATTAAAAACGGAAGTAGAGGGATGTAGTCCAAACCGGCCGTTCGCTGGCTTTGAAAGGGTACTTCTGTTAAAGGGACTATATGGAACTTTTCCCCCAAAATAAACGTAACAATAGACTTTTTATTTTACCATTTATGACTCAAACATCTCCTGTTGAGCATACTGACACCTTGTCCGCTCACAGTGGGTGCACCTATAAGCCTGGATCCAATTTTTCCTATTTTCTGTCTGGTCGGATTTTTCCGCGCTGTCTGCGGATGTGACGTCGAGCGCGTTCATGTTAAACGTTTCAGATCACTCTAAGTAGCCTACGCTCGCAAGCAGTGCAATGGATTTTGCGAATACACAGAGGCTTTTTTCTTCTGAAAAGGTAACTCGTGATAAAACTGTTCATTGAAATAGCACTGTGTTGTTTTCAGTTCACTTGTAAATGCTGTTAGATCTGTTTGAGCGAGCAGAAAGGAAGAGCAGTTCTGTTTTTTGGCCACAGGTGTCAGTCGCGAGTTTAAATTTCAGAAAAACACATATAGCCTCTTTAAATAAAATATCTCGCTAGGCATTGAACTTTGAGCTTTATAATTTTACAGGTATTATTTATGCTCTAACAGCTACATTACACACTAACTAAAGTTTGAAAAATGGAATCACGGAGAACGGGACCTTTAATGTTTTATGAGTGATGATTTCTATTCAAAATAACGAACGTTACAGATTAATTATTTTGCACTCCTGGCATAAATTAAGAAATTAATATCACTGCAAGCCAGTTTAATCATAAACAGTGGTCAAACATCGAAGCTGTAGACTTAAACCTTTCTTATGATGCCGAGTTTGTCCAGATCAAGTAAGAGTGTGATGTTTTGACGAGTAATGAATTTTGAACAACAATAATCCGGGATCACCAGTGATCCCTGCCGATCAAGGGGTTAAAGGAAATGATTTTGAATGATTGCTCAAACTATGGCAGTAATAGAGCGAATTGTCAGGAGTGGGGTTGAAAGGAGCGAGGACTCAAGTGCAGGAAGAAATTAGGCTTTTATTAATCAAAAGAAAAATACAATCAAACAAAACTACCCCGAGGGGGAAAACAAGACTGACTTGACTTGACTACGAGGAGAACACAAGAGGGTAACATTCCATGTAGAAAGGCCATGTAGACGACAACGAACCAGCACAGGACGACGACTTCTTTCAGTTTAATGGCGGATCGCAGACCAGCATTTATAGGTGCATACCGCCACCTACTGTACAGCAGTGTGTAATATCAGGGCTTTACACACTTCAGGTCTAATATATATATATATATATATATATATATAATAAATAATAATAATAATATTATTATTATTAATAATAATTGTTAAATGCACACACACACACACACACATACATAAATATATACATATACACACACACACACACATATATATATATATATATATATATATATATATATATATATACACTCACCGGCCACTTTATTAGGTACCCCATGCTAGTAACGGGTTGGACCCCCTTTTGCCTTCAGAACTGCCTCAATTCTTCGTGGCATAGATTCAACAAGGTGCTGGAAGCATTCCTCAGGGAGTTTGGTCCATATTGACATGATGGCATCACACAGTTGCCGCAGATTTGTCGGCTGCACATCCATGCTGTGAATCTCCCGTTCCACCACATCCCAAAGATGCTCTATTGGATTGAGATCTGGTGACTGTGGAGGCCATTTGAGTACAGCGAACTCATTGTCATGTTCAAGAAACCAGTCTGAGATGATTCCAGCTTTATGACATGGCGCATTATCCTGCTGAAAGTAGCCATCAGAAGTTCGGTACATTGTAGTCATAAAGGGATGGACATGGTCAGCAACAATACTCAGGTAGGCTGTGGCGTTGCAACGATGCTCAATTGGTACCAAGGGGCCCAAAGAGTGCCAAGAAAATATTCCCCACACCATGACACCACCACCACCAGCCTGAACCGTTGATACAAGGCAGGATGGATCCATGCTTTCATGTTGTAGACGCCAAATTCTGACCCTACCATCCGAATGTCGCAGCAGAAATCGAGACTCATCAGACCAGGCAACGTTTTTCCAATCTTCTATTGTCCAATTTCGATGAGCTTGTGCAAATTGTAGCCTCAGTTTCCTGTTCTTAGCTGAAAGGAGTGGCACCCGGTGTGGTCTTCTGCTGCTGTAGCCCATCTGCCTCAAAGTTCGACGTACTGTGCGTTCAGAGATGCTCTTCTGCCCACCTTGGTTGTAACGGGTGGTTATTTGAGTCACTGTTGCCCTTCTATCAGCTCGAACCAGTCTGGCCATTCTCCTCTGACCTCTGGCATCAACGAGGCATTTCCGCCCACAGAACTGCCGCTCACTGGATGTTTTTTCTTTTTCGGACCATTCTCTGTAAACCCTAGAGATGGTTGTGCATGAAAATCCCAGTAGATTAGCAGTTTCTGAAATACTCAGACCAGCCCTTCTGGCACCAACAATCATGCCACGTTCAAAGTCACTCAAATCACCTTTCTTCCCCATACTGATGCTCGGTTTGAACTGCAGGAGATTGTCTTGACCATGTCTACATGCCTAAATGCACTGAGTTGCCGCCATGTGATTGGCTGCTTAGAAATTAAGTGTTAAGGAGCAGTTGGACAGGTGTACCTAATAAAGTGGCCGGTGAGTGTATATATATATATATATATATATATATATATATACATATATATACACACACATACATATACATATCAGCACAGGACTGAAAACACAAGGAGAATAAGGCCACGTTTACACAAAGCCAGGTATTTAGAGAAACGAATATTCCCCCCCCTCCCTCCGTTTTCAATAATAACATTGTGCACACACCCACATAAATACGCTGTCGAGCACCATCATAACTATGCCAAACCTATGGGCGGCAGTGTAGGGAGAAGGATAAAGCCATGCAAGCCAATCAGAATCCTCAGAATCGACAAGAGAGAACCGAAAACATCTCTGTTACGTATGGTAACCCTCGTTCCCTGAGTAGGGAACGGAGACGTCTCGTCGGAGGAGTTTCCAACGAATTGGGATCACGCTAGGGAGACCAATTGCCTTCGAGTGAATTAAAACGAGCCAATGAATATTGGCATGCAAGACTTGCATTCCGCGCCCCGCCTGCCAGTGCGGGTATAAAGCGGAAGCGAGCGCACACACATATGCTTTACGCTGAGGAGCCGGACGGTATCCAGTCCTCCACGAAGGTACAGCAAGCATGGCGACGGGACGAGACGTCTACGTTCCCTCCTCAGGGAAAGAGGGTTACCATACGTAACCGAGACGTTCCCTTTAGTTAGGGAACTCCTACGTCTCGTCGGAGGAGTTTCCAACAAATTGGGATCCCTAATAAAACGCCATGGTTCTGGCCCCTTCCAGCGCCCAGCCTAGCTACCCGCCTAAGCAGTTTCTTAGTTTCTTTACGGCGGGAGCTAGCTAGGAAGAGTCACACTGCTGTTCAGCAAGACCCGCTCAGTGGATTTTGGATAACACTGGGGAAGCGTGCCCAACCCGTAGGAGGGAACGCTGCGGAGCCCCTGCCCGCCCGAAGGGAGGCACTGGAATACACGTACGTACTAACCCGTAGGGTAGTGAAACGTACGGCAGTCCCTGAGGTAGTCCCAGCCCGAGGGGTGGGAGTGTACTCAGCAGGGACAACAGAACAGGTCTGTTGAGGGAAAGACACGGAGCTAACCCGGAGGGTAGCTGGAACGTGGAAAAAATGGGTCACCGTAGGGACCACTGTTAAGGCCACCCAGTCTAATAACAACTCACACGAGAGGTAGTAGACCTGACGCCGGGCGATCCGCCTCGGAGGAACTCACGAGGTTAACTGTTTGTTGGGAAACCAACGGAGCAAAAAGACACATGTATCCGGCCCATGGGGCGGGAATGGCCTAGCAAGCCGACATACCTAACTCCTCGCGCTACTGGTCGTAGGGAGGAAACAGGTACAACACGGAGGCTATAAAATCTAGCGAACATGTTAGGTGTCGCCCAGCCCGCAGCTCTACAGATGTCTGTCAGCGAGGTGCCTTGAGCCAAAGCCCAGGAAGCGGCAACACCTCTAGTAGAGTGAGCGCGCAACCTGGGAGGACAAGGCTCACCCAGAGACTCATACTCAGAGGAATGGGCCAAGGAGGTGCTGTCGCGAGGAGCATAAGTTCTGGGAACCAGGTCCGGTTGGGCCAATACGGCGCAACTAGCAAGACCTGCTCCTTGTCCTCCCTGACTTTGCACAGAGTCTGTGCGAGAAGGCTCACTGGGGGAAACGCATATTTGCGAAGACCCTGGGGCCAGCTGTGCGCCAGTACATCTGTACCGAGAGACCCTTCGGTCAGAGAATAAAACCACTGGCAATGGGTCGTGTCCGGAGAGGCAAACAGATCTATCTGAGCGGCTCCGAAGATTCCCCATCAGCTGGACCGCCTGGGGATGGAGTCGCCATTCTCCAGGAAGAGGCGGCTGCCGTGAGAGCTCGTCGGCTGCACGGTTGAGCACACCCGGGATGTGAATGGCCCGAAGCGCCCACATATGCTTCTGACTCCATAGGAGGAGATGGCGGACGAGTCGCGACATACGACGGGAGCGTAGACCACCTTGATGGTTGATTTACGCAACGGTCGCAGTGCTGTCCGTACGGACCAGTATGAATGCATTAGAATGCGAACACCATGTTCTCTCATGGGAACAATGGCCACCTCCATGACTTGTGAAGACACAGGGCAACAGGGCCAAGCAGAAGGGTAGGAATTTGTACTGATATGCTCGACCCTCGAACGCAAACCGAAGAAATGGTCTGTGTCGAGGAAGAATCGAGACATGAAAGTACGCGTCTTTCAGGTCGATTGCTGCAAACCAATCCCGGGGACAATGCATTCGAAGATGCGCTTCTGCGTGAGCAATTTGAATGGGAGCTTGTGTAGGGCCCGACTCAAAACTCGCAGGTTCAGGATCGGCCATAACCCACCGCTTTCCTTGGGTACAATGAAGTAAAGGCTGTAGGACCCAGACCTCATCTCGGCTGGAGGGACCGACTCGATCGCGTCCTTCGCCAGCAGGGCCACAATCTCTTTTCTCAAGACAGTCGAACTTTGGCGATGTCTCGCACCTCTGCAAGGTTTAGCCGTGGGACGCTTCTGGACCACCAGTGTGGACATCGTCTGACCGAGGGCCAGTGCTGTGACTTATACCACGGTCAGTCACAATGCACAGCTCAACCCCGACTCAGATCTACCCTCGTGTACTGCGCGCCTTGACCTTATACTGGCCAACACATGCAGGGAAGAGGTGGTCTGCCGATAGCCAAGCCACCCCACCACCAAGGGTAGTGAGAGAGGAAAAACTTTTTCTGCAGACTTTGGCTTTTTTTTTGACACCAATATGCCTCCATACTGCTAAAGTTTTTCACACACATCCAGGCAGGCACGGGGCGGGGCAAGGCGAATATGCGTTGCACTGCGTCCCAGAGTAGCCCGGGAAGTGTGGCTGTCAAGTCTGAATCTGATTCAGCAAGAGCACACACACACACCATTACAGTGGAAACTCAGCATCATTTCCAGAGAGTAACAGCCCTCTCTCTGATGCAGCGATCGACATCTGATCCTCCCCTGGAGCCCCGAATGAAATACCTGGTCCCTCATGAGAAGGACCAGAAATTCCACCCGAAAGCTGCCAGGCATGCAAGACAGTGAACGTGGCCATCAACCTTGATGGCACACGGCACGCTGAGCGCTCAACCCCTCATAAGAAAGGCAAGACGAACAACGTGTCGACGTGGTCACTCTCTCATAAGAGAGCATAAACCACCCACGAACACAGTCTCAGCATGTTTGCGATGCGCTAGAGGAGTGAGGGGCCCGAGAATCTGAATCCTCAGATCACCAATGCCATTAACCAAAGTAGCCCTTTTCTGGTGGGCACCAGAAGAGGAACTAGATCAGGGAATAGGCAAAGGGACTCCACCTCGTTTGAGTCTTGACCGCGCATCTAGAGCGCCGAATGATGCGCGCTGGGTTGCCGTGACAACCCGCGCTGTCAGCCGGCAGCTCGACGGCACACAGCACGCTGAGCGGCTCAAGCCTTTACGAGAAAGGGGAGACAAACAACGTGCCGACGTGGTCATGCTCTCATGAGAGAACATGAACCACCCTCGAACGCAGTCTCAACACGCTTAAGCCCAGGCATGTGAAACAGTGATCGTGGCCGTCAATGAGGACAGGAAACGACCGCATCCAGAAACACACGGGTGAAACGTCATCCTGAAAAGGACGCGATCTTCACCCGTGTTGCTCTTTTACAGAAACGCTCTCTTATTGTGCTGAAGCACACAGGGATCAACGCGGCAACACAGCGGGGAAACGGCAAGCCCGCTGTGTGCACTCAACCGGATACCAGCTGTGACAACAGCTCTTTGTTTAAAGATGTAGATCGCGTGCAGTAACAGCCAGCGCCCGGGAGCTTGCAAAGATCACTGAAGCGCCGTCACACCAACACAGAGAGGTCTCGAAAAAAAAACAGAGACTCATTGTCTCATCCACTCAGAGGACACAACAGGTCGGCTCCTCAGCTAAAAGCATATGTGTGTGTGCTTGCTTCCGCTTTATACCCGCACTGGCAGGCGGGGCGCGGAATGCAAGTCTTGCATGCCAATATTCATTGGCCCGTTTTAATTCACTCGAAGGCAATTGGTCTCCCTAGCGTGATCCCAATTCGTTGGAAACTCCTCCGACGAGATGTCTCCGTTCCCTAACGAAAGGGAACCCAGTTTCTCCCAGTCGACACGACAACACATAACCGACTTTTTCAGAAATCTCCACTTTGGCTGGAGTTTTTAGAAATAATAGTTTTCTGTGATAAAAACGGGGTTTTCGTGTAAACGAGAGGCCAAACCGCAGGGAAATATCTGCATTTTCCCTTCGTGTAAACGGGGCCTTAGTTCACAGTGCATTAACTAATGTCAACAAATACAACTTTTAATTTTAATACTGTATTAGTATAAATCTAGAATTAGATTTACCACCAGGAACACATTTAGGGGGTTCTATTTACTTTAAGTTTATTAATTTAATGGTGTAAAACAAAACATTTTATTTTGAAATTTTGTCTATCAAAAGAACCAGAAAAGAGCAGAAAAACAAATGAGATAAATAAGGTTCACAGAGCTGGTGATGCAGTTAAACCCCCTCTACGCTCTGCATTACTCAAGTGCACTTATCTCTGCGATACACTGTACACTTGAGTATCACAGTCCACTCTTCAAAAATATGATTAATGCAACAATTCCAAAATGTTACAATACAATTCGGCAGTGGCAATACTGTACTAAGAGAACGAAACAACATAAGTAAATTTTTTATATTACCCACTTACACATTTGAGAGAAATGAGAGAAAAAAACACTCAAATAACAATCATGTTATGCAGGTAAGCGAGGACCCAAAAGCGTCTTAACAGAAACAGTCTTTTAATGTCAACACAGGGTAGTACACAGATCTTCTTCTTGAGAGATAAAAGAGAAAATAAACAGCCCGCAGAGAGGGCGATAACAGGAACACAAAAGTCTTTCAGGTAACTTCAAGAAGCTTTAGACAGCCGTAGAGAATAGCCGGGTAGCGGCGACAGGCTGCAGGTCTCTCAGAGACTGGTGGGAAGAGAGTGAACGAGGTAGTTAGAGGAGATAAGGAACAGCTGGGAGAGCAGAGAAAGAGAAAGTAACCTGTTATGACCAGCAGAGGGGGACAGAGTAACGAGAAAGAACAGGATCAAGACACAACATGACAAGACATAACAAATCAATCAGCTCCTACACAACACCACATTCACTTCACGAGGGCTGAAATTATGTTGCACACTGTCTGAATAATAACATCAAATAATAATCACATGAAAAGCATAATCACAAGAAAAGCATATGAAACATTTAAAAAAAGAAGAAGTGTATAACATTTCATAACTCCCAATGAACAGGCCTACACCGCATGGTGTGACGTCATATCAGCACGGACATTACACACAAGATCACTTTTTAAACATGACAGTTCTCCGGATTGACACAACAAAATATACATCCACAAATATTATTCATCAAAAATATAATCACAAAAAGTCTTTACCCATGGATGAACTCAAATTCTCTACAATTTCTTGAGAGTGCTCTCTCGCACTGCCCGCTGCACGTCTCACCAAAGGGTTAAAGTAGTTGACTGTTAACTAATGAAACCTGATTGTGAAGTGCAATATAGACCAGTCACTCCAAAGAGTTCCTTCTTTGCTTTAGAATAACAGGTGTTCAGTTCATGATATTATATAAATAATCATAATGTATATTTAGTTAATTTTATTTAACTAAAACATTAATCTTATACGAGATTCTTATATTTTATAATCTTATATCTTATATGGCTAATAAGGTCACTTTAAATCTATGAAATCACAAACATGGATGGATATGCTTTTACATGGATTTATTGTCAAAATAACAAATGTTTTACAAATGCTCCAGGAAACATTTTTTTTTCCTGATTACAGATCACAAATGGATACTGGACAATCACTATTTCTCATTCCAAATTAAAGAATTTACAAAAATTTACATAAAAGCATTACAATGCATTAATGCAGAGATCTGCGAAAGATGTGCAAAAATGCATAAAAGGGCATAAATCATAAATATATCACATGAATTGTCATAAAATGGCTCACACAACTTCTGAGATTTGAATCTACCTATTTGCATTACAATTGTGTAAAAAAAACAAAAAAAACAGTGATAAAAAAAAAAAAAAAAAAAAACTGATTTGGACCAGAGGCTGTATAAATAAGTTTTGTCTCTATGTGTATGATAGAGAAAACTATGGCCTCCTTTAGTGGCTTCTTTTATTCTCTATAAAATATGTCAATAGAGCAAAGATAAATAAATATCATTTGTGTGTGTGTGGCACAGACAGCCAGGACTGGATCTATTGGACTATGGGCAACAGCACTAGTCAAGCTGCAGACATGTCTACTGAGAGGTCAGAAGATCCTCCTTTTGAGAACTTTGAAAAGCAAAAATGCTTGCAGTGACATTAAAGTATTTTTTGTCTTCATTGATTTTTTTTGTTGATTTTTTGGGAAATCTTACTCTACAATGCATTTACTGCATTCCAGAACATTACAGGGCTATTGTATACTTTTGACTCAACTACATTTCATAAACACATATGATTCCTCAGGATAAAAATCAAACAATCTCATCAAAACTAAACTAAACAAAGATTATTTAGACTTCAGTTTCAAAAGACTCATAATTCAGTTAATGTTTTTCTTTGTATAATGCATGTTTCAAGAAATTTGATTTATGTCATTGAATTTGTGTTTGCAACCTGTATGAAATGCAATATAGTATACAATAGTGTTTATAGTTTTGAGATTTGTATGCTTTATAGGATATTTGACTTTATTTTTGTGTCTAAGCAATTTAGAAAAACAACAATAATGTAACAATAATGTCAATAATGTCCTGAATATTATTTCCAACATTTGCAGATATTCAGCTCAGCAAGATACAGGCATAATGAGAGGTAAGAACAGTGTTAATAAAAACAAAACTACAATCTAATCTGTTTAATATGTATTAACATGCTATAGTTTTTTTTTATTTTATTTTTATCAGTACACAAAATACTTTTTACTTACCATAGTGTCTTTTTCAAATAGAGTTTAAACCTGCAATAAAAATGGTTCTTCTTGGAGAAACAGGAGATGGCAAAAGCAGCAGTGGAAATACAATTCTCAGTCAACAAATATTCACAACTGAATCTTCACCTGAATCTTTAACAGCTGAATGTAAATCAGGAGTTGCGATGGTTGGTGGAAGAACAGTCACAGTTGTTGACACACCTGGAGTCTTTGACACACGTCTTGATGAGAAAGTCGTCAAATCTAAGATCATTAGATCCATTATTGAATGTGCTCCTGCTGTTGATGCCTTAGTCATCGTTCTAAAAGTTCAAAGGTACACAGAACAGGAAATAAAGATGCTGGATAAAATAGTTGAATGTTGTGGAGAGGATACCTTTAAACATGCAGTGGTTTTATTCACTCATGGTGAAGATCTAGAAGATCAAACCATCGAGGCGTTTGTGGAGAAGAGTCCAAAACTGCAGGAGCTCGTTGATAAATGTGGAGGCCGCTGTCACGTCATTGATAATAAACACTGGAATGACTATCAATTAGGCTACAGGAGCAACAGGAGTCATGTGAACAATATGCTGGAGACCATCGACAAGATGGTGCAAGAGAACGGCCGCTACACCAATGAGCTGTCGTCACATGCAGAGGAAGACATTCAAGACGAGATGGAAAGTATGGACACTATTCATTTACTTCCAGAAGAGAGGCGAGAGGCAGCGAAGAAGAATGTTCATAAAAAATATCTCATTAGGTTTGCAGGAGTGGCTACAGGGACACTGGTTGGTGCTTTTCTGGGCATCGGTGTCGCAGTGGGATCTGTCGTGGCTTTACTAAAAGCGGCTAAAGCAATAGCCACAACTGTAACTGCTGTAATCACATTAGCAGATACAGCAGCAGTGGCAGCAGCAGGAGGAGGAACAGCAGCAGCAGCAGCAGCAGCAGCAGGAGGAGGAACAGCAGCAGCAGCAGCAGTGGCAGCAGCAGCAGCAGGAGGAGCAGCAGGAGGAGGAACAGCAGCAGCAGCAGCAGTAGCAGGAGTGGTGGAGGCAGTAGCAGCAGCTGGAGCTACAGCAGCTGGAACTGTAGGAGCAGTAGCGGTTGAGGCAGGGATAGTAACAGGAGCAGCTGGAGCCACCGCAGCAGCAGGAGCAGCAGCAGGAGCAGTAGCGGTGGAGGCAGGAGTTGTTGCAGGCGCTGGCATCGGAGCAGCAGCTGGTACAGGGATCGCTGCTGGTGTTATATTAGGAGCTGCTGCTCTTGCAGGAGCTGTTGGAGGAGGAGTCACTGGATACAAAGCAGTAGAAGAAGCTGATTCTGTGCTCAACGCCATTAAAATGTCAGCCAAAGCTAACTATGAGAATGCAAAAGGGGTCATTAAAAAGGCAGAACAACTGCCAGAACAAATGTTTATAAGAAGCTTCAATAGAATTTCGTATTATGAATGAAATACAACAAAGTCCTGCTGTAAATTCAATATTTTCATTTATATTTTATAGAACATTCTACACTGTCACACAGAGTGGCGTCTGTAGATGTACGGCTGTACGCACTGTGTACTCCGATTGAAACAGTTTTCTTGCGAACATTTGAGCAGTTATTATGTCTTGCATTATATTTCTGTTGACTGAATCAGCGATGCCAATCATATGTAAATTATCCATTCTTGTAAGCTGTTTTTTTCTCTCCAGTAAATTAGCCAAACGCATTTGCAATATTGTCTGAATCAATTTGAATTCGTTCGGACCGCTCTCTCATGGCATCATCTGTAGTGATTCGATAACCTATAATGTAACACCGCTGGATGAAACAACTAATACAAAAAGCTACTTTTTGACAGTTAATTTTGGGGAAATTCAGCTACCGCTGTGTATATAAATAAGTGGCTATTCAAAAGTCTTTTTTTGTCTGCCCGAGCTGTATTTTTTTTGTGTGTTATTTTTTTCTATGTGAACATGCATTAGTCTTTTTTCATTTCATTGTTTTTTTTGCTATTTTCCTGTTTTAAAATGTTTCAAATGTTAGAGCCCCAGTAGGCCTACCTTTGTTCTGCTCAGAGATATAAAGTACTCGAAACCCGTACTTGAGTAAAAGTACAAGTGCTCGATCAAAAAAGTAACTTGAGTAGAAGTTGAAGTACTCTTTAAGCACCACACTTAAGTAGAAGTACTAAAGTATTCAAAAAATTTTTTACTTAAGTATTGCAAGTAGTTTATTTTAAAATGTACTACTCAAGTACTGAAAGTAAAAGTACAAGTATCGTGTTATGTAGTAAAAAAAAAAAAAGCAGTCAAAAGTTTGAACATCATATTGATAATATTATTTCAAATGTTTAGGACACTTATCAGTATAGGCTACAAGGACATGAATGTACAAATGCACCTTAAAACACTGAGCTTAACTCTTTGTAAACAAAAACAGATCAAATATGTCCCTTCCCCCTTTAAAGCATCACTCCCTTCTCTTCCCTGCTTGAGCCTTATTTCTCCAGTTTATTGGGTATTTATCTGCATGTAACAGCGATCTCTGGAAGTTTTATGTCAGGGAGTTCTAGGAATGTCACATGATGTCTCTTCTTCATGTGTTCCATATATGGACTAAATGTGCAGCTGGCGCCCTCAGGCTGCCGGTATGGATTGAAAACACAGTAGGCTACATCAGAGTATCCAGCGCTCATAATGATTACATCGGCCCATTTTGGGTATAATTTCAATAAATATTATTCCGCTCTATAGAAATCTGACGTAAACCTATGAAATCTAAGAATATTTGTCAAAATCTGCACATTTTTGAGCTAAAAGCCCCGAGGGACATTGGTTTGTCAAGCGTTCTCATGACGACAGCACAGGAGTTTTTTTCTGAATGGGAGTGGCTGACGCTTATAATTCATACTAAAGGTATCGACTCATTTTTTCATAACATAACTCCTCAGAATAAAATTGTGATCAAATACTGAAACTTGAGTCAAATCTTTTTAATAGTAATTTTAAACTATTTAAACAAAGAACGATTCAGAGCGTCTGCGTCATGAAGGCTATATTGTCTTTCACTCAGAAATGAAAACATGGACTCTAAAGTAGGGCCAGGGGTGGTCTCCTAATCCTCACCCTCACCATCACTCGAAGTTGAAGGCGTTGTTTCCGGTTGTTCTTCCATCTCAAAACAAACTAGCAAAGCTCAAGTGTTCTTAATGGAGGCAGGCAGAAAAGCGAAAGGCAGAACGGGACGGGAGCACGCGCGTCTTCTTGATCGCTAGATTCGCTCAATGATGAGTCTGCTTCATCAAACCTGGTGACAGAGCCATCTCCCGCTCTGGCAGTGATAATGCGGGTTTGAAATGATTCGTAACATTTTTATAATTGTAACGAGTAACGATGCAGCACGTGAAAAATGTATCGGAGTAAAAGTATTAAACTCATCGAAAATATGTACTGAAGTAAAAGTGGAAGTATGAGAAAAAAATAAAACTCTAGTAGAGTACAGATACAGTCTTTTAGTACTTAAGTACAGTAGTGAAGTAGTTCTACTTCGTTACTATACATCTCTGGTTCTGCTCATGTGTAACGTGATCGTTTGCTCACTGATTTTGGTCTGAAGAGTCTCTAGTTTTATTAAACTGTGTTACATGAATGCCAGTTAAAAAAAAAACTTCTCTCACAGTTGAATGTTTAACATGAGAAATTATTGATATTTAAAAAAAATTTAAAGTTATAAAAAAAAAAACCTCAGTGCGGACCATCAGATGACTAGAACAATGCGCTCTTGCAAATGCTCCCATTATAATTAATGAAGCTCTGTGTATCAAGTATTAAGTATTTGGTTGCATTGCTCACTTTTTATTTATTGTGTCTACATTGCAAACTAGCAGTGATGTGTAAAAAAACATATCTGTCATTGATTGATTCCAATTGTTGGACACAATTAATCATACAAACAGGGAAATCTGTTTTCCCAGAATTCTTTGCCACAGA
This sequence comes from Semotilus atromaculatus, assembly GCA_031834385.1. Taxonomy (NCBI): domain Eukaryota; kingdom Metazoa; phylum Chordata; class Actinopteri; order Cypriniformes; family Leuciscidae; genus Semotilus; species Semotilus atromaculatus. The sequence continues at coordinate 38,733,677 of JAULUF010000009.1, read as the reverse complement.
TTGTACAAGGAGAGTAAAGGAGTTATTTTGTGTATTTTTGCACAGGATTATTATCTGTTATCGTTTAATGTGGGATCTGTTATTGTTTAAGCTGCATGCTTCTTAATTTGAAAAGCAACAGTGCAGTGATAGTTACACATGTATGCATTTTTAGTGGAATACTCATATATTGTTTTTTTATTGGTTTCTTCAAATTAATCAAGATACCTCAACATTTTTTAAATTTTTACTTACAATTACTTAATTCATAAGGTATAAGGTAACATGAGGTTTAAGGTTTATACTTATGAAGATGATCTTGCTCATCCTGACCTTTCTGAGTCTGTTTGGGTTACATTGATTTTGCGTGTGCCTGTAATTACTAGTGACTGTTTAATTTAGTTCATGTCTCATACATATTTGTAATCGTTCTCTCTCTTTTTTGCATTATGGTTAAATCATTTGTCTTCAATAAATTCTTTGTTTTGACTGTGTCTCTATCTGCTTCGTGGTCATTATGATCTCCACTGGACTAAACTGTTTATCCAGCCTGATCTTACGGCAATTCGTACAAATTTTACGAGGTGGCTAATTCGTACGAATTCATACAACCTGACTCGTACAAATTCGTACAATTTTTGCTAATTCGTACATATTTTACGAGTTAACAAATTCGTATGAATTCGTACGAATGACCTACCCCTGACCCCTGACCCCGCCCCTAAACCTACCCATCACGTGGGTTAAGACAAATCGTACGAATTTGTACGAGTGAGGTCGTATGAATTAGTACGAATTAGCCACCTTTTAATCACTCGTACGAGTTCGTACGAATTTGGTCGTGAGATAGCGTTGGTTTATCTCTAACATCCTCTAAAAGGTCAATAGAACAAAATGCTTCATAAAAAAAATAATTTTCACAACTCTATAAACCACAGCATTAAATTAGTTTACATTAGGACTACTTTTGAAATTATGCTATTATCAAGCTCATTTGATCAAACAAGATTTCAAGAAACAAGAACCAACTAACAACACAAATTGATAAGACTTACTGGTGATGTTTTTTTTATGCTGATTTCTCACTAACATGATGTCACTTCCTGGAGGATAATGTCATTAAGGAACAAGCTTTTGGATTGTACAAAATTGACTATGCTTAATACATGCTTTCTTTGGAAATGTTCTATATTTCTAAGAAATATATCTTTGCATTACTGTAAAACATTTCTTAAAAAAAAAAAAAAAAAAAGGAACAAGCTTTTGTTAAAGGGCTTTTACAAAACACTAACAGGATGGAAAGTGCTGAAAGAAACTGTTTGAAAGAAACTGCTGAAAGAAACTGTTTGCTGTTTGATTCTAAACATTTAATTACAGAGAGTAAAAAAATGAAGTAAAAATTGTTTTATTGTAGAAATTTGTGCAATGCCTAGAGACACAATAACAATGAACCTCCACTCGAACCAGAATAGTGAAATTATTTTAAAAACATCCTTAATTTCATTTAATGCTTATATTATGGTGATAAACTTACCTAATAGCATTACATATACTGTATAATAATTGTGGGTTAGTTATATTATTCATAATTCAATATAAGATGGGGTTCTGTGGGTGTGTATGACTCAATGAGTCGAGGATCACCAGTTCTGTCCACTTAATTTCAGGTTGTTGAGCTCATATTAGTTCCTCCAATTTACTGGGAGTAAAATTTCCTTTGTATTCAATATCAAGGGAAAAGTTTCTGGCACAGGAAAGCCATGGGTTGTCAGTTTATGAACAATCCTACCACACTGCTGGACGGCAGGGATCACTCTGCACAAATCAGCTGAAGATCACCAAAATCCACCTGGGTGGCTCACCACCAGGGCGCAAAGCGGGCGCTCATGAGTACCCTTCTGAAACTTAAAATGATAAATGGGACACCCTATGTTCTCATAGACTTAACGGACACGCGCACATGGCGGCCATTGTAAGTCCACAAGACCAAAAGTGCATATGTAGTGTGCGATGTGGGACAGGGCCATACATTTCACTCAAATAGTCTGTCATAATCATTAATTCCAAATGCACAAAAAACGATTTACAATAAACTCAGTTCCTGAATTCACATAACAATAATGGAAAATCCCCCTAAATTGCAATGAGTTGAATCTTACTCCGGACACTGCATTCTGACACACAGCGAGCTTCATTGACAACCTTATCTGTATTTATGGACAATTTTCTGGGTAGAGCTGTTACATCCAACACTTTTAGCAATCATCATTCTCAGTATGATTAAATGCTAAACAGTTAAATAAACAAATAACAGAAGGAAAACATATATGAGTTAAAACTATAAAAGGCTTGAAACATATTTTCATTAAAGATAGTTGTTTTACCAAGTTCAAGACTAGTTTGAGGATGATTCTCACAAAACGTCTCGGGTTATGACTATAACCCTTGTTCCCTGAGAAGATGTCCCCTTAGCGTGCGCCTCTGAAGTAAGAATGAAACTATTCCAATCCTGATTGGCGTTGCGTCCTGACGTAACATGTGACGGCATAACCGGAAGTATAAAGGTGATGCTGAAACACACACATAGCAGCCTCGCAATGAAGCAAGACGCTCTAAGGCCTCGAGGGGCGTGGCAGAGCGACGCAGTGTCTCGTTCCCTTCTCAGGGAACAAGGGTTATAGTCATAACCCGAGATGTTCCCTTTCGAGGGAACTCAACACTGCGTAGAGAACTCAACACTTTGGGGAACGAATGCCCACTAGGCCACGCACCGAATAGGCCTGTCCCGGAGTGAAACTGATTCAGGCACTCAAATAGGACGAAAGCACGTGTGCGCCAGGTGTACTAGGGAGGTGTAAACTGTAAAACCTATGTGGTGGCGATTTTATGATATTCATTTATCTTTAGTTAAATATAGATGATTCAAAGAATGTCACATGTGTGTCTCTCACTTGTAGTGAGAGAAGATTCTGTTTATGTACCTGGGGAGGCAGAAGGGGGAGACACTCCAGAGAACAGACGAACAAGGACCTCTGACCTAGATGTCAGAAGGCCATTCGGTGCAGGGGGGCTTAGTGGGCCAACTAGTGACGTCTATGGAAAACTACTGGGAGGAAGGCTCTGGGGGGAAGAAGGCCTTGAAACTAAGATAAAAGCTCGTTCAGTCTGTCTGGGGGTGTGTCACTCTTCTGCACAGGGTAACAACTGTGTATTAGACTGCTCCTATTCTTGCAAGAATAAATACTTCTATTTCTATAATTTGACTATGAGTGTCCCTTACGCAGTGATGTTTGTTTAATGAATTTTCGCCACAACAGTTTTGGTGTCAGAAGGGAGATTCCTTGGACGTGCCTCCTGGACCTGAGATCGGACGGTGTTTGGCCACCTGGAATGAGTAAGTTCCAGCTCTACCTCGTAAACTTGAGAGAGAGGGGCCGACCGATATCAGGGCCGGGAGAATCGACCACTGGAATCTAAAGAACCCGCAAGTGGCATGAAACAACGTCTCTGGTAAGGGTCATTTAAATTCGGTTTAATTGGGGGAAGAGTGAAATTGAACCATATTGGCTGAGGGCTGTTTCTGTGGTACGTAATCTGGATTGATTAAGATCTACGGACAGATCAAGAGATTTCAAACAGATGCGAGAGAGAATTATCTAAGATTGATTAAGATCTACGGACAGATCGAGAGATTTCAAACAGATAAGAGAACCTGAAAATTAGTTGTTCCATCACGGAGCAAATTGTTTTTAGGTACCGAGGCTAATTAAGGGGAACCAGAAAATATTTTTTGGTAAACCATAATTAGGAGGGCACTAATAGTGCAACCCGACCGATTTGGGTTAAAAGAAAAGAATCGGGTTTGTTGGGGACGCCTAACAGACTAAAGAAAACGCGCGTTGAAGAGAAATCCACAGAGAACAGAAAAGCAGCCAGTATGGGGAAATCTCAGAGCAAGATTATGAAATATGATACACCGGTGTACTACCAAATGAGAAAACATTATGGTCAGAAATGTATGCAAGATATTGAGAAATTGATTAAGCATCATGATTTTCCCCAGGGAGGGAACACTGAACACAACTAGACTAAGAGTGTGCGAGAATCAGTGGAACAAGGCAGCAAGACAAAAGGTTGTTGTATCTGTGTTCAACATGTGTGTAAAAAATGTGAACAGATAATGGATTGTTGGCTTGAAGATAAAAAGTCGAACTGCCAGGAGAAATAAGGTTTTTACTTCTTTATCCAGTAAATGGATGCATGACATTAGATGTCTATATAACTTAAATTTATATGATAAGGATTGAAGTAGCAAGCAGCAATAAGGCTGTCTGTGTGAAATAGAGGGAACTGTAAGTGAGAGACTTAATGGAAGAGGGAAGTGAAAAACAAAAGGTTGAGACACGTGTGTGTGGGGATTGTAAGCAAACAATCATGTACTGGTTAGATAATGAAGGAACTGGCATGTAGGGAAAAGAAAGGAGAGGATACAGAAGGAACTGGCATGTAGGGAAAGATTGAGAAGAAATATAGTAGAAAACTATATGTGATGAAAAGAAAATTTCTGACAGAATTTATGGAAGTCAAATTAACTGTATGAAAAGTGAGTTTCAGAATAAAAATAAGGCATTGTATGATTGACAGGGATTAACATGATATGAAGAATGTTTTAAGCAAAATGGGGAACAATTCTATATTTTGATAAAATAATGATTGAAATGATGATATATCTGCTTTATTTTATTAATGTTAAGAAAATAAGGGTATTGAAGCAAGTAGCTATAATGGTTGTCTGTGTAATTTACGGACTGAGTAATATAATCTGTTTTGGAGAAACAGTAGAGATAAGACTGAGACAATAATGATAATATTAAGTTGAATCTGCAGACTAACCATGTGATGGAAGGAAAAAGGCTTCAAACCAGTTTTAATGAAAATAATGATGTACAAATTGTAAGGTAAAGACTATTTTGAGCATTTCCATGCAGCTTATGAAAATTAATGTTCTGCCAATGATAATGATAATGATGAAGATTATGATTTGGCTATTGTGGTTGTATCTGCCACTGGACTGTAAAAGAATACAGAACTGCTTATCAGTGGCTCTGTTTGCATTCCTGAATGGGACACACTGCTTCAAGGGTGTGCAGTAAATTGGAGCCGACAGAGAGTGTTTTAATTGTGGTCAGCAGGAGCATTTAACACGTAACTGTAAATGCCGACCGAGAAGGTGTTGAAAATGTGATAGTGACACATTTAATGGTGATGAATGTGAGTTGCAAAATATGGAAGTAACTAAAAGGATGATTGTGTTTTAATGAAACACTTTAAAGAGTTGTATGAAAGTTAGTATGGATCCTAATAGCTTAGATTGATAAATTCCAGCCCGTTCTCATCCCAAGGCGTCATATACTGACTCTCCTGACATTTCGTCTACATTCAACGCGCATGGTACCCTTTAGCGTCAATATGAGACGCAGATATATATGGGTCAGAAGGCGCCTCCTAGCGGTCTAACCCTAACCCTACACCATACCTAAACCTACCCATCTCTCTGCGTGTTATATTGACGCTAAAGGGGACCATGCGCGTTAGATTTAGACGAAATGTCAAAAGTGTCAGATATGACGCCAAAGGATGAGAATGCGTTGTAAACTCCTAGAGAAAACATTGAAGTCAGGTGTTAAAACTATGGTAATTGAGAACCTAACAACTAAAATTGAGATGAAATTTGAAACGTTACTAAGAACTAGAATAATTATTATTCTTTCTTTAAGATAAAATAATTCAGAAGCAGTGTTATAGGATTAACAGTTGCTAAATGTAGAAAGGCATTTGATTAAACAAAGGCCTGTTAGTGTTGACCATGAAAAGAACAGAGCTGATGTTTTGCTGTTTTAAAAGATAAGTTTGTGATTTGGCTGAAACAGTTTGCTTATCTGGATCTGGTGTGTGTGACTGAAAGTGCCAGTGCGACAGAGACTCAATTTGAGTGGAAATTTGTAATGTCTAAATTCCTTGATATATGGGCAAGAGACAATAAAAATTATGTTTATTTGAACACGCATGTAATTTCTGGCAAAGATGCCTTAAGCTGGGCTAGAGTTAAAGAATGGTAGGTAAAGTATGATGTTTGATGTTTATGAAAGTACAGTGTACCAGTTCTGAATGCCTCAGAGTCTCTCTCTCATTCAATATGAAAGCTGTTATCTGAGCCTGTCATAAGTGATAATAAGCTATTGATAGTAAAGCACAGTGTTTCAGTTGAAAATCATAGACACAGAGATGTTAAAAGAAATCATTGCCATGCAGAGGGCAATTTGTATTTGTAAATGTTTTAAAAGTAAAACTGAATGACTTTAAAATGTCTTTAAAATAGTAATACAGACCTTAAACGATAGAAGTGACATTTTGATTAGGACCAGTGACTTCTTTGTCTCATTTAGTCTCCACCATTCAGGACCGATGGCTCCGGCTACAGATGAAGTACACTGAATGTACGGTTGTGATCTAAATTCACTGAGCATAATCTAAGCAGCTAGGTTTCTGCTTTTAAGAATGGATTTAAGTGATTAAATACTGTTGTTATTAACCTGTCTCCCTGTGTGAACACTATTAGGCAGTCCGGATGAGGTGACTCTTGAATGTGCCTTTCCTAGGCTCCAGAAAACAGCTGAGTTCTGTTGAAATAACTGATTGGGTGATGGGAAAGAGCAGTTTCCAGTGGGTACGAGGTGATCACCCAATGACGGGTAAGATCCTCTTTGGCCTAACAGAGGGCAACCCAAGCCAGGGGGTCACCGTAAAGACACTGTTATGTGAGATGGGTATGAGAGTTGAGCAGGAGCTGTGAGGCCACCAGCGTCCTTATACCGTTAAGGGGAGATGAAGCTGTGACGAGTTACGGCAGTCTGGCCCATAAACGTAAGTTCCTCTATGCCACTCACTAGAAACCGCATTCATTGTATGGATTGTTGTTCATTGTGACAAGTGTCTGCAACTATGCCAGGGGACAGCACCCTGATGGAAATTATAGATAAAGAGCTAATGGGAAATGTGCTTTCAAGAGACCATGAGGGGATTGTCATTATGTGTTGGGGAGACAGTAACAAAACTTATTAGTTTATATCAGGAACTAATATAAGTTGGTTGCCTTATGGGCAAGGAAAATTATAGAAGTGTTGTTTTAACTCATGAAGGCCATTAGACATGGTGGTGACTAAAGATTAAGACAGTTTTTGTATTTTAGATTGTTGTAATGTTCTAATTTGAGTTAAACATTTGTATATTAACATTTGTGAACTATTAAGGGTTCTAGACTATGATTAATTAAGTTTCAGTCTTAGGAGGCTGTTGAAGAGATTATTTGTATAGTGAGAGAAACTGCTGGAGGAAGGGATTGGTACTCTGTCTGTCTTTCCGTTATCAGGCCTGGTAAGGCAAGCTTAAACAAAATAATGATAATGAACCAAAACAACCCAGCTGACTTTTCTAGGGGGAAAAAAAAATGTAAACGAATAATGAACAGACATGCTTTGAAACTGGTTAAAAGTAAAGTTTAAGTAAAGTTAGGTAAAAGCTACAGGAAAAATGTAAAGTTTAAAATCTTATTTAAAATTTAAATCCTTTTGACGATGATATAAGGAAAGGCGAACATTGAGAATGAGCAGTTAAGATATGTGTGTCCAGTATGAGTGTGTGTGTGATGGTGACAGCACTTTAGGTCTTGTATGTGTTAGTTTGTGGTACTTCCTGATTTTGTGGATATTGTGTCATTAACCTCTGGAGAGAGTGGTTTTATCATTACAGATGGGTTAAGGCAGGTGACAAATATTAAAGAAGCCGATAATTCTAAGTGGATCCGATGAAAAGATGATACAGAAAATAGGACGAGCTTTAAGTTGATTGGTCATCAAGCTCTGTCTGGTAATAATTACTTTTGTCTTTTATGATGTTGATTTGAATTACGTTTTGGATCAGTTTAAGTATTTGGGTAAATTGGAATTGTGGAGTTGTAGATCACAATCTGGCATGGGCTGAGATAAATGAAAATGTTGTAGATTTGATGGAGACACAAAGTGACCTATTGGCTAAGTCAACATGAAATTATCAAGAGAGCCCCTCACATTCATGATTATTGTAAGCAAAGGAGGAGAATGTTATTTGACTGACATTGACCAAGTCTGTACACCACGACCTGACTTGATAGAAACAATTGATGACTTTGAAAATGTTTGTAGATGACTGAGTTGCGAGACAAAAACAACAGGCCTGAAAAGCAGGATCCGCGGTGAGACTGAGGGCCGTTGCCCTTTAAATACTTCGATAAGAAGATGAGATTGAGATTGAGGCTTTAAGTAAAGAATGTAATATTTTTGTTTCAGAGGCAGAGAAAGATGTCTGGAGGAAATTTGTCTGAAGGACAACGTTTGGGTTAGTGTTGGGGAAACTTTATAAAAAACACTATGTTAAATGTTATGTTAAATTGATGCTCGAGTTGTGTCGTGCATCAAGAGGGAGATGGTATAACAATTGCCAAATATGGTTTATTAAGGGGTTCACATTTGCTGAATAAATGTTGGGAGAACACTAGGGGTAATTGGATAAAAGCCCTGAAAGAAGCCATTTTTCTGCCTAACAAAATTGATGTCTGTGAGTGTGCCGCACACACCAATAACAAAGATTGTTTCAACAGGAAACGCCAGGGCATCGAAGGCCACGGGAGAACAGTAGACTGTAAACTGTACTTTACGGACAATAACCTCAACATTTGCTTTCCTTTACAGAGGATTGAGACTTTTGATACAGGGCAATATGTGCCCAATGAAATAATGGCTATGGATGAATTTGCTATCTGTCCTGGCCTGGGTTATTATTGTGGCAGAAAGGTGCTAAACTTTTCTTTTTGCAGAATGTCAGGATGGATTGCATCAAGCTGAACTGATTCTGTTTTCCAAATGTATGAATATTGACTTGTTAACGTAAGCAAAGTGGATATGTGTTTTTCAGGGGAAAAGGACCCTGAGTGCTATTATGGCAGCAAGTGCTAATATGTCTAATGATAATATGTTTCAGTTTGTTAACATGGTGAACGTTCCACAGGTCACACCAAAAGAGACGGCCGGCTAGACAAGCGGTCAGTAACAAAAAAATACTTAGGTTTTTCATTCACAGGTGAAAATAGCCAGGAAATGGCTCTCTCCTCAAACAAGGTTGTGAGGTTGGAGATGTGACACCTAAGTCAAAGCATCTTAAGCTTCACCAATCAACCTCAGATACCCCAAAACGCAGACGCCAACGTGAAGCATAATGTGGGGGGAAAAAGGACGTGCTAGTAACGTAACCTCCCCCACCGACGTGGGAAGCCCAGGGCTACGGCTCGCAAAGAGCTACACCTGGCGAAGACGGAACGTCGATGGGGCAACGGTCAACACGCCTGGAGAAGGATGGGGTAAAACTAACGGTTTAAGTTTAGCAGAGGAGTGTTTTTGTGATGACTTTGATGATTTTATTTGATTGAATCAAAATATGTATTGGTATAGATCTAATGATTTGATTGATTAGTGCAAATGTTTTCAGGAAAAGTAGAAAATCCATTAATTATGGTGAAGTAATGGAAATGTGTGTTAATTTTGAACAACTACATTGATTAGGAGAATTGATCAAATTATAAAACTTTTCTGGAAAGATTTTTTTTGAATAAGGCATAAAATAGAGCATACTAAGTAAAGTTTTAAGATTTAAAAGTTAACAGAATATGGCTAGAAAATATTTTGGTGGATTGATGGTTTTGGTTTTCTAACTAATCTGTACACTATTTCTTATTTAACTGAGATGACTGAGGGTTCGATCTAGGTCGAGAGTGCAATAGCAGTGTTTATTCATTCAGCCCGGTTTCAGATAAATTCTTTACTTGCTTGCTAATATTCGAGGGACTATCCTTACAAAAAACAGCCTAAGCTTTTTCACTTTTCTAAATAATGCTTCACAAATGTTTAAGAAGAGTATAAGTGATGATACGACTTAAAGTTTGTCTTTTTGTTTATTATTGTGATTATGAGTAATCTAAATGATAAAAAAGTGAGGAGTTGTGGTGGCGATTTTATGATATTCATTTATCTTTAGTAAAATATAGATGATTCAAAGAATGTCACATGTGTGTCTCTCACTTGTAGTGAGAGAAGATTCTGTTTATGTACCTGGGGAGGCAGAAGGGGGAGACACTCCAGAGAACAGACGAACAAGGACCTCTGACCTAGATGTCAGAAGGCCATTTGGTGCAGGGGGGCTTAGTGGGCCAACTAGTGACGTCTATGGAAAACTACTGGGAGGAAGGCTCTGGGGGGAAGAAGGCCTTGAAACTAAGATAAAAGCTCGTTCAGTCTGTCTGGGGGTGTGTCACTCTTCTGCACAGGGTAACAACTGTGTATTAGACTGCTCCTATTCTTGCAAGAATAAATACTTCTATTTCTATAATTTGACTATGAGTGTCCCTTACGCAGTGATGTTTGTTTAATGAATTTTCGCCACAACACCTAATAAAAGTGTGCGGGGTAGACCAGCCGGCTGCCTCACAGATCTCCTGGAGGGGCACTCCCGAAAGGAGGGCCCTAGAGGAAGCCATGCCTCTAGTCGAATGAGCCCTAACAGCTAAAGGTGAAGTCGTGCACCTTGTAAGCCGAGGTAATAGCCTGAACAATCCAATTACTAATAGTTTGCTTGGATGCCGGGAGCCCCTTCTTAGGTGACCCAAAACACACCAATAATTGGTCCGACCTCCTCCAAGAAGAGGACCTCTCGAGGTACACGCTCAAAGCTCTGACGGGGCAGAGCAAATGAAGCTTCTCTTCTTCTGCCTACACATGAGGTGGAGGATGGAATGCCTGAAGGACCGTGGACCGAGTCGTATTCGTAGGAACCTTTGGCACGTAGCCCGGACTCGGGTGCAAAAAGGCTTTAACTCTGCCAGGGGCAAACTCCAAGCAAGCTGGTGTCACTGCCAGGGCTTGGAGATCTCCCACCCTCTTAAGAGAGGTAATAGCTAAGAGAAATACCATTTTTAGCGTAAGATCCCTAGGCGAAGCCGACTGCAGAGGTTCGAAGGGGGCCAGGGATAACCCTCCGAGAACCACCGCCAGGTCCCAGGCCGGAACCCTGGACCTGGTTGTCGGTCTCATCCTCCAAGTACCACGGAGAAAACGTATGACCAACTGGTGCCTCCCTAGAGGCCCATCACTTAATGGTGCGTGGAAAGCCGCAATAGCAGCCACGTACACTTTAAGCGTGGAAGGGGAGAGACCCGCAGAGAAACGATCTTGCAAAAACTCCAGAACTGAAGCCACCGGGCAGTTTACTGGATCTAACTCCTGTTCTCTACACCAAATGACAAACACATTCCACTTGAGGCCATATTTGTCTGCCCGAGCTGTATTTTTTTTGTGTGTTTTTTTTTTCTATGTGAACATGCATTAGTCTTTTTTCATTTCATTGTTTTTTTTGCTATTTTCCTGTTTTAAAATGTTTCAAATGTTAGAGCCCCAGTAGGCCTACCTTTGTTCTGCTCATGTGTAACGTGATCGTTTGCTCACTGATTTTGGTCTGAAGAGTCTCTAGTTTTATTAAACTGTGTTACATGAATGCCAGTTAAAAGGGGGGGGGGGGGGATAACCTATTACTCTGGCTAGGACCTCTTTCCTGAAGCCCTCTTAGCCTGAATGACGGCCCTCAGGTCGCCCTTCTGGCCAGAGGATTTAGAATGAGAGCGTTTTCTCTGTTGCCAAGCTCCCGTAGGAGGGGCTCGAGAGGAAATGCTCTCCTTTTGCTCCAGGCGATGAGAGGAGCTGGCTGACGGCTGAGGCTGGCCACTTGGACCAGCCCTCCCAGATCTAGAACGGCGGGGGAGGTACTGCTGAAAGGCTGCCGACTGTTTTTTCGCCTCCTGAAACCTGTCGACGACAGTAGATACTGCGTCGCCGAACAGGCCAGAAGGCGATATCGGAGCATCTAATAAAAAGGAACGATCTTTATCTTTCATGCCCGACAAATTTAACCACAGATGCCTCTCCGTGGCCACCAAAGCTGACATGGAGCGGCCAATAGCACGGGCCGTCTCCTTAGTGGCACGGAGAGATAAATCTGCGGCTCTTCTTAGCTCAGCAAAATCAGCAGGTATTGGTATTGGTCCCTCCCCCTCATCTAGATCTTTGAGAATATCGGCTTGGTACGCCTGCAAAATAGCCATCGAGTGCAGGGACGCACCAGCCCGACCAGCCGCCATATACGCCCTGCTCACCAATGCAGAGGTGTCCCTACATGGTTTGCTGGGCAGCGCCGGGGCTTTAAGCGAGGATGCCGCTTCGGGAGAAAGATAGCTCGCTAAAGCTTCCTCCACACGCGGCATCCTGCCATACCCCGCCTCTCACGCACCCACAACATTACTATAATCACACAATGTATTATGTGAGATGCGAGACGAGTGGGGCTTTTCCCAGGATCTAACTATCTCTTTATGGAGATCTGGGAAAAAAGGCAAGCCCCGGCGCTGAGGTTGTAAACGGTGCTGCAGGAATCTCTCGTCTAATTTACTCTGACGAGATTCCTCCTGCTTATCTTGTGGCCAGCTGATGTTGAGTCTGGCCACAGCACGCGTTACAACCTCCGCCAGTTCCTCATAAGCGGGAACATGAGCTGGCGAGTGTGACTCATGTTCCGCGCTCCTGATGCTGAGCACATCCATTTCCTCGAAAGCAGACAGCTTAAGCACCGGGCACCTGTCACGGGCAGAAGAAGCCGCAGCGCGGGCTTCTGCACCATGAGCGAGCGTTATAGAATCCGCAGATGACGAACGAGAAAATTCCTCGGCAGTCTCGTTCTCATCTGCTAGATCCTTCTGCGATCCCCACGATCTAAGCCTCCGCACCGCCTCAACGGACGCGGGACCTGAACCGCAAGGATCGCGAGCTTGGCCATCTTTAGAAAAAATAGCCAAGCGGGAGCACAGCACTCTTATTGGGAGAGCTTTACAGTGTTCACAGGGCTTGCAGGCGGCTCCCTCAAGAGCTGCCTGTGCGTGCTGCACTCCCAAACAATTTACACATAACGGATGGGTGTCCCCACCCGTAATAAATCTAGGACAGGGGTGCACACATCTTGTAAATTGTTCACTCGCCATACTTTCAAAGGACAGACAACAATAAATAGGACAGACAGTTTCAACATAGAGCGCTTGCTGAAGAGCGATAGCTGGTATGTGTGTGTTTCAGCGTCACCTTTATACTTCCGGTTATGCCGTCACATGTTACGTCAGGACGCAACGCCAATCAGGATTGGAATAGTTTCATTCTTACTTCAGAGGCGCACGCTAGGGGAGCGTCCCCAAAGTGTCGAGTTCTCGACGCAGTGTTGAGTTCCCTCGAAAGGGAACTGTACTTTATGCAAGCTTTATTTAAATGAAAGACTTTCTTTTTCATAATTCACAATTTATGTATTGTACAGTGCAACAGCAAAACTGTAAGGGAAAAAACATAAATGTTACATTTGTTTAGAATTTTTTATTTTTATTTTTTGGCTGTAAATAACTACAAGTAAAGCTGCCATACCAAACAGGACCATATGACCAGCCGATTTAACCTTACTGCATATACAGATTCAATAAGAATGACCAAACACAGCAACACACACACACACACAAAATAATAATAATAAAATGTGGTGATCTGAAGTTGGCTCAACATCATGAACAGTTCCTTTGTCAGAGCGAGTGTCTGATAAACACTGCAGACGCTCACAATCTCCTACTGTATATAAATCACACCAGACATGCGAACATACATGTGCTGGTGCATAAAACTATCAGTGCGCCAAGAGCACATACAGGCTACGGTTTGTTTCGCATTAATAATAACAGACTCAGGCATGCTAAATGTAATCGTCTTTACACTGATTACAGTTGTCATCCATCTAAACTATAGTGATGAGAGACTGGTCTGCTTTGCCTACAGCTCTTGATATCGGCTCTGATGATGAAGTTCATGTGCCACAGAAATCACCTCTTAGCAAACAATATGTATACAATATTAATATCCCCCTCAACAACTGTCTTCTTTGACACAGTAATTTACCTAAAATACATCAGACTGATTATTGAAAGCAACAGGACCAAAATAATAGCAAGGAGACTAATGAATAACAAGAGGATTATAATTGTACACACCAGATACATATTTTTACATTTTAATACATTTATTATTTTGGTTTTATATAAGTAAATAATAACAATCATACTACTACTAATAATAATAATAACTAAAATATACACACAAAACAAACAAAAGCAAATAAATATAATTCACACTTGACTTCCTACAGGTACAAAAATACACAGTTTGTTTAGCTTTATCTTAAAATGAGTTTTTATTTGTTCTAACTTTAATCACTGTAGAACAATGTAATTCAATTCAATTAGAGTCTGGTCTTTATAAAGGCTGATGTTCTCAGTCAGCTCTCTCAGCCATGTATATTATTAAATTTTTGTAAAGTTAACATGTTTCTGTTATCATTAATTGCACTCTAAAAACTAAATACTTAAATATATATATTGTTGTCCAGAAAGGAAATAAAGACATCATCAAAGTAGTCCATGTGACTTCAGTGGGTTAGTTAGAATGTTTTGAAGCATCGAAAATACATTTTAGTCCAAAAATAACAAAAATTAAAGCTGCAAGCAGCATTTATCGGTGTTCAAGCAATTAAGGCAGTTAAGGCCTTTAAGCTCAAAAGCATCAAAAGACATTACGTTTTATGTAGCAAGCATTTAACCACTGACATCATAGATGAAATAGACCATTTTTAGCATGATTTACCATGATATACCAAATTTAGTGTGGTTTTTCATGATTTACCATGTTCCAGTATGATTTACCATGAATATAGCATGATTTACCAAGTTCTAGCATGAATCATCATGATTTACCCTGTTCTACCATGATTTACCACAATTGAACACATTCTAGTATGATTTAATATGATTCTAGCATGATTTACCATGTCATAGGATGATTTACTATGTTATAGGATGATTTACCAGGATTGTAGCATGATTTACAATGATTCATCACATGATTCAAAATGATTCAAAACAAAATGTTTACTGCAAGTGTCCTTCAGGATTCACATTTCTCTATGAGCTAAATAGTCAGTAGTAATACTTCAATAGATGAATTTTGACTAAATGTGAGTATAAATGTTAAAAGAGTGATTTTATAAAGTCTAAATAAGAATTATAGTATAATATTAGTCAGTAACATGACAAATGACTATTTTAAACAGCAGGGGGCAGTATAATACTACTTATTGGCTTAATAAGCCATTATGCTCTTATCATTTTCATCTTTTTAACTGTTATAGAGGCAAATTTTCAACTTTTTTTGATAATTATTGATCTAGAGAGTCCAGAGAATTGTACTGCACTGGTTTTGAACATTATGATTTAAACATTATATGATAATAGATGGAAAAGACCATTTAGAGCCAATACAGGCAATTTACCATAGGAAATACATGGTTTTAAAGCTTTTTGACAGTTATAGCGCCACATATGGTCCGATCTCCATGAAACTTTGCATGCTTCTTCACCATGGTATGAGACATATGCACATCAATTTTTGTCAAGTTCTGAGTTTCCTTGTAGGATTTATAGGCTTTTGAGTGTGTTTTGACACGTCTAATTTCTAAACGCCCCTATTATACCCATGCGCAAAATGCAAAAGTTCAACTTTTTTTTGATAATTATTGATCTAGAGAGTCCATAGAATTGTCCTAGACTGGTCTGGTTCCGATCGGGCGAAAAACCAGGGACTAGTTCGCAAAAGTAGGTTTTTAACATATTCGTGAATATTTAATGAACGATTTGATTGACAGCAATGGTTCAAGAGGCAAAGTTGTTCAGCATGAGGAGATCTATCGACTGATATGCATTTTATGGGGATGTGTGCAACACCACGTGATTACAGAGCCGTAAAACTCGTTAGCGCCAACTAGTGGCCGATTTCTTTCAAAACTCTTACAGACCTCTTGGGCCATGAGTCGAACATGCCCATTGAGTTTCGTTCCGATCGGCCTCCGTTAACCTTGTTTAAAAGGTGCACAAACTTCATTGGCTAATGGCGGCCATGTTTTTTGAGATATGCCAATATCCTTTTACACATACATGGCACCTTGGACCAAGACACTGCATACCAATTTTCAAGTCAATCGGACTAACGGTCAGGTGGCCACACCCCCTTTTATGTTTTTTTAATGTTATAGCGCCACCTAGTGTTCGATCGTCGCGATTTTTTTACTGTGACCTCAGATTGAACTCATGCACATATCTACCAAGTTTAGTCAAAGTACCTCATTTACTTCTGGAGTTATAGCCATTTTAGTAAAATAGGCTCCTCCCACAATGTTATTTTTGCACCCCCTAGCGACCGAAAATCGAAAATTCAACTTTTTTTTGATAATTATTGATATTCAGTCTCCAGAGAACATTTCTACACTGGTTTGGTTCCGATCGGGCAAAAAACCAGGGACTAGTTCGCAAAAGTAGTTTTTTGACATAATTCAAAATGGCGGGAAAATTTGCATACCGGAAATAAAATCGGAGATATACGTTTTTTAAGGCAGGAGTCCATCTTTCCAATGATATAAGACACTTGAGTCTACGCCTTACGGTTTAGGAGTTATGGCCAGTTACGCGCAATTGATTGCTGTAGCGCCACCTATAGGCCAATCGGGGTCATACTCTCTGAACCTCTCCTCGATTTTTGTACTACCATCTGACAAAGTTTCAGAGCTCCAGCACTTACGGTTTGGGCTGCACGATGCGTTTTACGGCAGAAGAATAATAATAATAATTAAAGCTGCTAGCAGCATTTAGCGGTGTTCAAGCAGTTAAGGCAGTTAAGGCAGTTAAGCTCAAAAGCATCAAAAGACATTAAGGCTTATGTAGCAAGCATTGTTTTAGCATGATTTACTATGATATACCACATTTTATTGTGATATTTCATGATTTACCATGTTCCAGTAAGATTTACCATAGTTTACCATGATATACCAAGTTCTAGTATGATTCACCATGATTTACCCTGTTGTAGCATGGTTTTGCACAATTCAACACATTCTAGTATCATTTAACATGATTCTAGCATGATTTACCATAGTTTACCATGATTTTTCTTAATTTACCTTGGTTTACCATGTTATAGGATGATTGACCATGATAAACCACATTCTAGAATGATTTACCAGGATTGTACCATGATTTACCATGATACACCATGTAAGAGAATTATTTACTATGATTTACCATGATACACCATGTAATAGTATTATTTACTATGAGTTACCATGATTTACCACATTGCTAGCATTGATGTGAAGTGTCAATAGCAATGACGTGTTAAATTTACAAAATATGATTGTCTTATAGTTAACATGGAAAAATTGGTTTGCTTTAGTGCAGAATACTGGTGAAAAACAAGTCTGTCAAAATGAAAGCGAGCCAATAAGTGGTCTTCTACTGCCCTCTGCTGGACATTATACTTATTGATAAAGTGTTTTCACAGGTGGTTTTGCACTCATATTTAACTTATATGCTTCACACGCACACAAACACACACACACACACACACACACACACAAAGACAAATGTTGTAGTTGTTTTCAATGCTATTGGGATGTGTCATTATGAAAATATACTTTAATGGTCATAAGCATTTCACATAATAAGACTCAGAGTCAGACTCAGTAGTAATACTTTAATAGAGGTATTTTCACTAAATGTCAGTGTAAATGTTAAAATAGTGATTTTATAAAGTCTAAATAAGAATTATAGTATACTTTTAGTTAGTAGAATGACAAAATGACTATTTTAAACAGCAGGGGGCAGTATAATACCACTTATTGGCTTAATATGCCATTATGTTCATATCATTTTCACCTTTTTAACTGTTGTAGAGGCATATTTTGTCCGATCTGTCTGAAAATTGTCGTGCTTATTTAGTTTCACATGTTTTAACTTGTTTTTAAGAAGATATGAGCATTCATTGAAGAGATATAGGCTTTCAGGAAGGCTACGTATTGAAGTGTCACTATTATAGCCATCTAAATGAATAAGTTATATCTTTTCTGATAATTATTGATCTAGAGAGTCCAGAGAATTGTACTGCACTGGTTTTGAACATTATGATATAAATATTAATATGATCATAGATGGAAAAGACCATTTACAGCCAATGCAGGCATTTTACCATAGAAAATCTATGGTTTTAAAGCTTATTGACAGTTATAGCGCCACCTATTGTCCGATCTCCATGAAACTTTGTAAGCTTCTTCCCCATGGCATGGCACATATACTCAGCAATTTTTGTGAAGTTTTGAGTTTTTATGTATGATTTATAGGCTTTTGAGTGTATTTTGTCCCGCCCCTATTCTAAATAACCCTTTTACAGTCACTCAAAATGCAAAAGTTCAACTTTTTTTCGATAATTATTGATCTAGAGAGTCCAGAGAATTGTCCTAGACTGGTCTGGTTTTGATCGGGCAAAAAACCAGGGACTAGTTCGCAAAAGTAGGTTTTTAACATATTTGTGAATATTTAATGAACGATTTGATTGGCAGCAATGGTTCTAGAGGCAAAGTTGTTCAGCATGAGGAGATCTATCAAATGATATGCATTTTGTGGGGATGTGTGCAACACCACGTGATTAAAGAGCCATAAAACTCGTTAGCGCCAACTAGTGGCCGATTTCTTTCAAAACTCTTACAGACCTCTTGGGCCATGAGTCGAACATGCCCATCGAGTTTCGTTCCGATCGGCCTCCGTTAACCTTGTCTCAGAGGGGCTCAAACTTCATTGGCCGATGGCGGCCATGTTTTTTAAGATACGCCAATATCCTTTAACACATACATGGTACCTTGGCCCAAGACACTGCATACCAAATTTCAAGTCAATCGGACTAACGGTCAGGTGGCCACACCCCCTTTTAGGTTTTTTTAATGTTATAGCGCCACCTAGTGTCCGATCGTCGCGATTTTTTTACTGTGACCTCAGACTGAACTCATGCACATGTGTACCAAGTTTGGTGAACCTACCTCATTTACTTTTGGAGTTATAGCCATTTTAGAAAAATAGGCTCCTCCCACAACGTTCATTTTGCGCCCCCTAGCGACCGGAAATCAAAATTTCAACTTTTTTTCGATAATTATTGATATTCAGACTCCAGAGAACATTTCTGCACTGGTTTGGTTCCGATCGGGCGAAAAACCAGGGACTAGTTCGCAAAAGTAGTTTTTCGACTAAATTCAAAATGGCGGAAAATCCATCATGGCGGAAATGAAATCGGAGATATACGTTTTTTACGTCACGCCCCCAGCTTTCCAATGATATAAGACACTTGAGTCTACGACTTACGGTCTAGGAGTTATGAGCAGTTACGCGCAATTGATTGCTATAGCGCCACCTATGGGCCAATCGGGCTCATAATTTGATAACCTCTCCTCGATTTTTGTACTACCATCTGACAAAGTTTCAAGTCTCTAGCACTTACGGTTTGGGCTGCACGATGCGTTTTACGGCAGAAGAAAAATAATAATAATAATAATAAAAATCAGTACAAATACAATAGGTTTTCAGCACTTCGTGCTTGAACACCTAATTAAAGCTGCAAGCAGCATTTAGCGGTGTTCAAGCATTTAAAGCCTTTAGGCACATAAGCATTTAAGACATTAAGTTTTATTACAGCCAAAACAGGCAATTTACCATAGGAAATACATGGTTTCAAAGCTTTTTGACAGTTATAGCGCCACCTATGGTCCAATCTCCATAAAATGTTCCATGTTTGTTAATGATGTTATGTCACATATGCTCACCAATTTTTGTAAAGTTCTGAGTTTTTATTTCAGATTTATAGGCTTTTGAGTGTATTTTGTCACGCCCCTTTTCTTAATGACCCTGTTACAACCAGCCAAATGCAAAAGTTAAACTTTTTTTCGATAATTATTGATCTAGAGAGTCCAGAGAATTGCCCTAGACTGGTTTGGTTCTGATCGGGCAAAAAACCAGGGACTAGTTTGCAAAAGTAGGTTTTTAACATATTCATGAATATTTAATGAACGATTTAATTGACAGCAATGGTTCTAGAGGCAAAGTTGTTCAACATGAGGAGATCTATCTAATGATATGCATTTTGTGGGGATGTATGCAACACCACGTGATTACAGAGCTGTAAAACTCGTTAGCGCCAACTAGTGGCCGATTTCTTTCAAAACTCTTACAGACCTCTTGGGCCACGAGTCGAACATGCCCATCGAGTTTCGTTCCGATCGGCCTCCGTTAACCTTGTTTCATAGGTGCTCAAACTTCATTGGCTGATGGCGGCCATGTTTTTTTAGATACGCCAATATCCTTTTACACATACATGGTACCTTGGTCCAAGATGCTGCATACAAAATTTCAAGTCAATCGGACTAACGGTCATGTGGCCACACCCCCTTTTAAGTTTTTTTTACTGTTATAGCGCCACCATGTGGCTAATCGATGCAGTATTTTTACTGTGACCCCACACTGTCCTCATACACATGTCTGTTGAGTTTGGTGAAGATATCTCATTTACTTCTTGAGTTATAGCCATTTTAGTAAAATTGCCTAATTTCACAATGTTCATTTTGCGCCCCCTATCGACCTTGAATTGAAAATTAAATTTTTTTGAATTTTTGTCTAGAAATATGAGCAGCAAAATGATTATACACAATATACTTGCCATAAGCTGTAATTTACTTTTGTTTGTACAACATATACAAAATGAGTAGAGAAAGAAAAACTCAACATTTGCTGCATGCACACATTTTTCAAAGTCTGCTTTGATTGAAATATATTAAAATATTTCTTATTTAAAACAATCAAGCCACACAGTGTTGAACATGCAGAAGTTATTCAAAAATAAAAATGACAAAATAAAAATAAATAAAACCGAGCAATGGAGACTTGTAACAGATGAGACGCATCAAGGGCACGGTTACAGTTGAACAGCACCTTGCCAGTGGTGCAGCAAGTGGTCCTTCACAGTCCCTCAAACAAAGCGTCCAGGTCTGCAGCGTCTTCTCCCTCTATCTCAATGGCAGAATCTTCTGTTGCTTTGGGTGCCGCGTCTTCGACTGGTGTTGCTTTGGGTGGCGTGTCTTCCACTGGTACAGACAAACCTGAACTGCTGCTGGCAGTTTTGTCAGTAAAGGTGATTTGAGTGACAAACTGCCTCCATGTTTGGATGGACATCTCGTCATATTTGATCAATCAAGTTAATCAAGTTCTCTCTGAATACTGGTATGTTATATGATGATGGTCTGTATACGACTGCCACAGTTGTGTTTAACTCTTGTACATTGCACATTAGATATTCAATGTTAGTACATAAACTTCTGGCATATATTCATGGAAGATTGAGACAAATCAAACAAACAGGAGATTACTCTGCATTTGGAAAAGTCTCTGTCATTGCAGTTGGAGATTTTTATCAGCTGCCTCCTGTGAAAGGAAAATCCTTTTACACCGAACTCTGACAAAATATGATTGTGTTATTATAGTAATTGTCATATAAGGGATTTTGTAGTGTCTAAATAAATGAATGCAAAAACACATGTGAAAAGACTATTAATAAGTATAATGTCCAGCAGAGGGCAGTAGAAGACCACTTATTGTCTCACTTTCATTTTGAACTACTTGGTTTCATCAGTATTATGCACTAAAGCAAACCAGTTTTTTCATGTTAACTCCATTATGCATGCTTACACACACACACACACACACACACACTTTTGGGTTATATTATTGTGAAAATCTCTTTTAGTGGTCTATAAGCATTTCACATATTTCTTTGTGATATAATTATATTCAACTTTATAATAAATCCTTATTTATTATTATATTATTTATTATAAATATTATTTCCATCATAATAAATAACTTTAAGCATTTGTTTGTTAGCCAATGCTGAAAACTGCTTAAAAAGATAAAAAATGTCTAATGCTGTTGCTCCCTCTCGTGGACAACAGCGGTATTACAATACAGTTGAAATGAATGACAGGATTTTTTTTATTTGTTTTACTTATATCTCGGGAATGAGAAAGCGAAAAAATCTGAAACTCAGACCTTAGATAGTGTTAGAGGAGCCCTGTTGAACAAGACCATCCCGGTGTTGCTGGGTTTTTGGAGCAGGGACTTGTGTCCGTTGAAATGTATATCTTTGTGGGCTTATATCTCGGGAATGCATGGGCCAAATCGCGCCATACTCGAATCGAAACTAGATGAGGACGGGGCCTTTCCAACAAGCTCTCCCACAAGTTTCTAGGTGGTCTAGCTCGGGAGATACAGCCGTTCCAAATCGTGGTTCTCACAAATTAGCGATCCGCGGGGGGGGGTGCTCCCGAGTCCCGCGACGCTAGATTTCGATCAAGACCCCCGAGAGGACCTTACCATCAAAATTTGAGCATGCAGTGACTTTCCGTTTTCGAGTTATGAGTGAATTTGTACTGAAGGGGCGTGGCCTAACGGTTTTACTTTCGTTTTAAAAAGTCGATGTGGATTTGAATGTAATACTATTCTCAAATAAGCAAGTTCTCAATAGTAGATCTCCAATAGATGAATTTTGACAAAATGTGAGTGTAAATGTTAAAATAGAGATTTTATAAAGTCTAAATAAGCATTATAGTATAATATTAGTAAGTAGCATGACAAAATGTCTATTTTAAGCAGCAGGGGTCAGTATAATACCACTTATTGGCTTAATATGCAGCTTTCAGGGACACCTGTTCAAGGCTACGTATTGAAATGTCACTATTATAGCCATCCAAATTAATAAGTTATACCTTTTCTGATAATTATTGATCTAGAGAGTCCAGAGAATTGTACTGCACTGGTTTGAACATTGATTTTAACATATGCTCATAGATAAAAAAAAAAAAAAGACCACACACAGCCAATACAGGCAATTTACCATTGGAAATGCATGGTTTTAAAGCTTTTTAACAGTTATAGCGCCAGCTATGGTCCGATCTCCATGAAACTTTGCATGCTTCTTCCCCATGTTATGACACATATGCTCATCAATATTTGTGAAGTTCTGAGTTTTCCTTTAGGATGTATAGGCTTTTGAGTGTATTTTGACACACCCCTTTTCTAAATGACCCTGTTACAGCCAGCCAAATGCAAAAGTTCAACTTTTTTTCGATAATTATTGATCTAGAGAGTCCAGAGAATTGTCCTAGACTGGTCTGATTTTGATCGGGCAAAAAACCAGGGACTAGTTTGCAAAAGTAGGTTTTTAATATATTCGTGAATATTTAATGAACGATTTGATTGACAGCAATAATTCTAGAGGCAAAGTTGTTCAGCATGAGGAGATCTATCTAATGATATGCATTTTGTGGGGATGTGTGCAACACCACGTGATAACAGAGCCATAAAACTCGTTAGCGCCAACTAGTGGCCGATTTCTTTCAAAACTCTTACAGACCTCTTGGGCCACGAGTCGAACATGCCCATCGAGTTTCGTTCCGATCGGCTTCCGTTAACCTCGTCTCAGAGAGGCTCAAACTTCATTGGCCGATGGCGGCCATGTTTTTTGAGATACGCCAATATCCTTTTACACATACATGGGACCTTGGTCCAAGACACTGCATACCAAATTTCAAATCAATCGGACTAACGGTCAGGTGGCCACACCCCCTTTTATGTTTTTTTAATGTTATAGCGCCACCTAGTGTTCGATCGTCGCGATTTTTTTACTGTGACCTCAGATTGAACTCATGCACGTGTGTACCAAGTTTGGTGAACCTACCTCATTTACTTCGGGAGTTATAGCCATTTTAGAAAAAAAGGCTCCTCCCGAAAACGTTTATTTTGCGCCCCCTAGCGACCGGAAATCGAAAATTCAACTTTTTTTCGATAATTATTGATATTCAGACTCCAGAGAACATTTCTGCACTGGTTTGGTTCCGATCGGGTGAAAAACCAGGGACTAGTTCGCAAAAGTAGTTTTTCGACTAAATTCAAAATGGCGGAAAATCCATCATGGCGGAAATGAAATCGGAGATATACGTTTTTTACGTCAGGCCCCCAGCTTTCCAATGATATAAGACACTTGAGTCTACGACTTACGGTCTAGGAGTTATGAGCAGTTACGCGCAATTGATTGCTATAGCGCCACCTATGGGCCAATCGGGCTCATAATTTGATAACCTCTCCTCGATTTTTGTACTACCATCTGACAAAGTTTCAACGCTCCAGCACTTACGGTTTGGGCTGCACGATGCGTTTTACAGGAGAATAATAATAATAATAATAATAATAATAATAATAATAATAATTAAAGCTGCAAAGCAGCATTTAGCGGTGTTCAAGCAGTTAAGGCCTTTAAGGCCGTTAAGCACAAAAGCATCAAAAGTCATTAAGTTTTATGTAGCAAGCATGATTTACCATGATATACTACATTTCAGTGTGATTTTTCATGATTTACCATGTTCCAGTATGATTTACCATGAATCTAACATGATTTGCCATAGTTTACCTTGATGTACCATGTTATAGGATGATTTACCATGATATAGCACATTCTAGAATGATTTACCAGGATTCTAGCATGATTTACCTTATTTACTATGATTTACCATGTTTCTGGCATTATTTACCATGATTTACCACGTTGATAGCAATTATGTGAAGCATCAGAACAATTGAAGTGATAAACTCTGACAAAATATGATTGTGTTAGAATAGTAATTGTTTTATAAGTGATTTTATAGTGTCTATATGCATATGAATGCAAAAGCACATGTGAAAAGACTATTAGTAAGAAGAGTGGCCAGCAGAGGGCAGTAGAAGACCACTTATTGGCTCACTTTCATTTTAAACTACTTTGTTTCTCCAGTATAATAATTCTGCACTGAAGCAAACCATTTTTATCATGTTAACTCCATAATGCATGCTTACACACACACACACACACACACACACACACACACGTTTGGGATCTGTTATTGTGAAAAGCCATGTTCTAACACTGTTTACCATGATTTACCACATTGCTAGCATTGATGTGAAGTGTCAGTACAAATGAACTGATACACTCTGACAGAATATGAATGTGTTTTAATAGTGATTGTTATATAAGTGATTTTATAGTGTCTATATGCATATGAATGCAAAAGCACATGTGAAAAGACTATTAATAAGTAAAGTGGCCAGCAGAGGGCAGTAAAAGACCACTTATTGGCTTACTTTCATTTTAAACTACTTTGTTTCTCCAGTATGCTGCACTGAAGCAAACCATTTTTATCATGTTAACTCCATAATGCATTCTTACACACACACACACACACACACACACACACACACAGCATTTCACATATTTCTTTGCAATGTAATAATATATAACTAATTAAAGAAAATGCTTTAAGCATTTGTTTGCTTTAAGCCAATGCTGAAAGCTGATAAAAAGATTAAAAATGTCTAATGCTGCTGCTCCATCTAGTGTACAACAGTGCTATTACAGCCTACTTATACAATATGCCATGTTTTTCATATCATTTAATCTACACACACTCATTCTGTTGTAGATAGAGACATTTGGAACTTCAGGATCCAATGTGACTCAATTGTCACTTCAATAGATGATTTTTGACTAAATGTTTTTGTAAATGTTAAAATAGTGAATTTATAAAGTCTAAATATTAAGTATAGTTGAGTAGTGTGACAAAACGACTTTTTTTAAACAGCAGGGGGCAGTAAAATACCACTTATTGGCTTAATAGGCCATTATGTGCATATAATTTTCACCTTTTTAACTGTTATACAAGCATATTTTGTCCAATCTGTCCGAAAATTTTCATGATTATTTAGAGTCACGGCCCACATGTTCAGACTTGTTTTTAATACGATCTGAGCATTCATTGAAGAGATATAGGCTTTCGGGCACACTCGGTCAAGACTACACATTGAAGTGACCCTATTATAGCCATCCAAATGAATAAATTATACCTTTTCTGATAATTATTGATCTAGAGAGTCCAGAGAATTGTACTGCACTGGTTTTAAACATTATGATGTGAAAATTATACGATCATAGATGGAAAACACCATTTACAGCCAATACATGCAATTTACCATAGGAAATACATGGTTATAAAGCTTTTTAACAGTTAAAGCGCCACCTATGGTCCGATCTCCATGAAACTGTGCATGCTTCTTCATCATGTTAGGACACATATGCACACCAATTTTTGTCAAGTTCTGACTTTTTATTTATGATTTATAGGCTTTTGAGTGTATTTTGCTACGCCCCTTTTCTTAATGACCCTATTATAGCCATACGAAAAATGCAAAAGTTCAACTTTTTTTTGATAATTATTGATCTAGAGAGTCCAGAGAATTGTCCTAGACTGGTCTGGTTTTGATCGGGCGAAAAACCAGGGACTAGTTCGCAAAAGTAGGTTTTTAACATATTCATGAATATTTAATGAACGATTTGATTGACAGCAATGGTTCTAGAGGCAAAGTTGTTCAGCATGAGGAGATCTATCATATGATATGCATTTTGTGGGGATTTGTGCAACACCACGTGATTACAGAGCCGTAAAACTCGTTAGCGCCAACTAGTGGCCGATTTCTTTCAAAACTCTTACAGACCTCTTAGGCCATGAGTCGAACATGCCCATCGAGTTTCGTTCCGATTGGCCTCCGTTAACCTCGTCTCAACTTCTTTGGTCGATGGCGGCCATGTTTTTTTAGATACGCCAATGTCCTCTTACACATACATGGGGCCTTGGACCAAGACACTGCATACCAATTTTCAGGTCAATCGGACTAACGGTCAGTCCTTTATAGGTTTTTTTCATGTTATAGCGCCACCTAGTGTTCGATCGTCGCGATTTTTTTACTGTAACCTCAGATTGAACTCACGCACATGTGTACCAAGTTTGGTGAAGCTATCTAATTTACTTTTGGAGTTATAGCCATTTTAGAAAAATAGGCTCCTCCCACAACGTTCATTTTGCGCCCCCTAGCGACCGGAAATCGAAAATTCAACTTTTTTTCGATAATTATTGATATTCAGACTCCAGAGAACATTTCTGCACTGGTTTGGTTCCGATCGGACAAAAAACCAGGGACTAGTTCGCAAAAGTCATTTTTCGACAAAATTCAAAATGGCGGAAAATCTATCATGACGGAAATTAAATCGGAGATATACGTTTTTTTCGTCAGGTGACCAGCTTTCCAGTGATATAAAACACTTGAGTCTACGACTTACGGTCTAGGAGTTATGAGCAGTTTCGCGCAATTGGTTGCTATAGCGCCACCTATGGGCCAATCGGGCTCATAATTTGATAACCTCTCCTCGATTTTTGTACTACCATATGGCAAAGTTTCAAGTCTCTAGCTCTTACGGTTTGGGCTGCACGATGCGTTTTACGGCAGAAGAATAATAATAATAATAATAATAAAAATCAGTACAAATACAATAGGTTTTCAGCACTTCGTGCTTGAACACCTAATTAAAGCTGCTAGCAGCATTTAGCGGTGTTCAAGCATTTAAGACAGTTAAGACAGTTAAGGCAGTTAAGCTCAAATGCATCAAAATATATTAAGTTTTATGTAGCAAGCATATAACCATTGACATCATAGATGGAATATACAATGTTTTAGCATGATATACATGATATACCACATTTTAGTGTGATTTTTCATGATTTACCATGTTACAGTATGATTTACCATGAATCTAGCATGATTTACTATAGTTTACTATGATATACCAAGTTCTAGTACGATTCACCATGATTGACCCTGTTCTTGCATGGTTTACCACAATTGAACACATTCTAGTATGATTTAATATTATTCGAGCATGTTTTATCATAGTTACCATGATTTATCTATTCAACCTGTACATGCTCCCAATGAGCCAAATAATGAAAAAGAACCACAGCTATGCAGACGACACACAGCTCTACTTAGCCCTATCGCCTAACGACTACAGCCCCATTGACTCCCTGTGCCAATGCATTGATGAAGTAAACAACTGGATCTGCCAAAACTTTCTTCAGTTAAACAAAGACAAAATTGAAGTCGTTGCGTTTGAAACAAAGATGAAGTTCTCAATGTGAATGCATACCTTCACTGTAGGGGTCTAACAACTAAAAATCAAGTCAGGAATCTCAGTGTGTCTCTAGAATCAGAACTTAGCTTCAGTATTCATGTCAAAGCAATAACCAAATCAGCATATTATCATCTGAAAATATTGCAAAAAATAGATGCTTTGTTTCCAGTCAAGACTTAGATAAACTTGTGCATGCTTTCATCACCAGCAGTGGATTATTGTAATGGACTCTTCACTGGCCTTCCCAAAAAGACCATCAGACAGTTGCAGCTCATACAGAACGCTGAGCAGAACCAGAACATATGAACACATCACACCAGTCCTCAGGTCTTTACACTGGCTCCCAGTTACATTTAGGATTGATTTTAAAGTATTATTACTGGTATATAAATCATTCAATGGCCTAGGACCTCAATATATTGCAGATATGCTCACTGAATATAAACCCAACAGATCACTCAGATGATTAGGATCACGTCAGCTAGAAATACCAAGGGTTCACTCTAAACAAGGAGAGTCTGCTTTAGGCTACTATGCCAGCCATGCTGGAACCAGCTTCCAGAAGAGATCAGATGTGCTCCTACAGTAGAGATCAGATGTGCTCCTACAGTAGAGATCAGGGGCCTCATTTATAAACGTTGCGTACGCACAAAAGAAGGCGTACGCCGCTCTCTACGCAATAATTGGTATTTATAAAAAGCAAACTTGACGGGAAAATGTGCGGTCCTTCACGCAAGCTCTGACCCAGGCGTACGCACAAAAACGGGTGAAATGAGAAATGGCGACACCGTCGGCAGATGGAAGAAACACGTGAAAGTGTGTGAAACTGTAGACCGTTGTGTAAAAGAAATGGCAATACTGCCTCTCATAAATAGACTTCACAAAGCAAGTCTTACATTTAACAGCCTACACGAACACCCGTTTGATCGATCTGCACTGCAGTGTAAAACAAAAAAATCAAACGAAGATTTAAATAGAAATGCAAATTAACACATATTTGCAAAAAGAAAAGTGAAATATGTTCTGCAATAATATTGCCATGTTATGCAATTCATCCTCATAACACATCTGTTGCTTGTCAGATGCAATCAAATGGATGGTAATAAAATGCCATGATGCCATCACAATGCGTAATGGAGCGCTAGATGCTTTTTTGCATCGACTTTGATGTCCGACCATTTCTTTTTTATTTCGGCCACGGTCCGAGGTTGTGAAGCTGCAGCATTAACGGCGTCTGCAACCTTTTGCCACTCAAGTGCCTTTTTGGCATTAGTAATGCCCACACTGTGCCCTGTAAAATGTAAAACAACATTTTACTCCTCTCTTCCACCTCGCCAACGATCATTTCTACTTCACATTGAGTGAAGTTAAGTTTATTGGTTTTCCTCTCTGTATTTGCCATGACTTCGCAATCGATGAATATTAACTTGTGGGGGTTTCACAGACTATTTATGGGCAACTATGGGCGTGACACGAAGCCGCAAAAGCTGCGCTACATTTAGAATTGATTGTGATTTATTAAGGGAAAACTGCGTAGGACGTGCGTGCGCACGGTTTTATAAATCCGAATATTTCTGTGCGTACGCACGTCCTATGTTTCATCCGTACGCCACTTCTGACGCAAATCCTACGCAAAGTTTTATAAATGAGGCCCCAGATGTGCTCCTACAGTAGTCACATTCACATCCAGACTCAAAACACTTCTGTTTAGCTGTGCATTTACTGAATGATCACTGTGCCACTGTTCGTCCGACTGTTTGTACTGTATTTTATTAAATTTTTTATTCTATACTGTTTTAATTATTCGTATTTCTGTTGATTATTTTAATTTCTTTATTCTAAACTGTTTTAATTATTCTTATTTCTTTTGATTATTTTTAAATGTTTCTATCGTGATTTACCATGATTTACCATGTTGCTAGCATCAGAACAAATGAAGTGATAAACTCTGTCAAAATATGATTGTCTTATAATAGTTAACATAGAAAAACTGGTTTGCTTTAGTGCAGAAAACTGGTGAAAAACAAGTCTGTCAAAGTGAAAGTGAGCCAATAAGTGGTCTTCTACTGCCCTCTGCTGGACATTATACTTATTAATAAAGTGTTTTCACAGGTGCCTTTGCACACATATACACACACACACACACACACACACACTTTTGGGTTATGCTATTGTGAAAATCTCTTTTAGTGGTCTATAAGCATTTCACATATTTCTTTGTGATGTAATAATATTAAACTTTATAATAAATCCTTATTTAATATTATATAATTTATTATAAATATTATTTCCATCATAATAAATAGCTTTAAGCATTTGTTTGTTAGCCAATGCTGAAAACTGCTTAAAAATATAAAAAATGTCTAATGCTGTTGCTCTCTCTAGTGGACAACAGTGGTTTTACAATACAGTTGAAATGAATGAATGGAAAAAAAATGTTTTGACTTATATCTCGGGAACGAGAAAGTGAAAAAATCTGAAACTCAGACCTTAGATAGTGTTAGAGGAGCCCTGTTGAACAAGACCACCCCGGTGTTGCTAGGTAATTGGGGCCGGGAGTAATGGCAGTTGAAATGCAAATTAGGCTTATTTCTTTTTAGGCTTATATCTCGGGAATGCCCGGGCCAAATTGCACCATACTCGAATCGAAGCTAGATGAGGACGGGCCCTTTCCAACAAGCTATCGCACAAGGATCTACGTGGTCTAGGTCGGGAGATACAGCCGTTCCAAATCGGGGTCTCACGAACTAGCGATCCGCGGGGGGGGGGGGGGGGGGGCACTCCCGAGCCCCGCGACGCTAGATTTCGATCAAGACCCCCGAGAGGACCTTACCATCAAAATTTGAGCGTGCTGTGACTTTCCGTTTTCGAGTTATGAGTGAATTTGTACTGAAGGGGCGTGGCCTAAAGGTTTTACTTTCGTTTTAAGAATACGTGTGAGACTATTCAATGTTATTCTCAATAAGCAAGTTAGTAATAGTAATAATAGATGAATTTTGACAAAATGTGAGTGTAAATGTTAAAATAGTGATTTTATAAAGTCTAAATAAGCATTATAGTATAATATTAAATAAAGTAGCATGACAAAAATGACGATTTTAAACAGCAGAGGGCAGTATAATACCACTTATTGGCTTAAAAAGCCATTATGCATGTAATTTTCACCTTTTTAACTGTTAACTGTTGCCTTTGGCTTGCTCAGTTGGGGATATTCAAATTAAATAACCAATCATTAATACCATTGATCAGCTCTACCAAACGTGGATGTCTTTTTTTCCAGTAATAAACAAACATTGTTAAGTTGTTTTGATTGATACTGTGAAGCTGCTTTGATACAATCTGTATTGTGAAAAGCGCTATATATATTTGAATTGACTTGACTTGACTTATAGAAGCATATTTTGTCAAATTTGTCTGAAAATCGTCGTGCTTATTCATATGATCATTCATTGAAGAGATATAGGCTTTCAGGGACAATAGGTGAAGGCTACATATTGAAGTGTCCCTATTTAAAGCTTTTTAACAGTTATAGCGTCACCTATGGTCCGATCTCCATGAAACTTTGCATGCTTCTTCCCCATGTTATGACACATATGCTCATCAATATTTGTGATGTTTTGACTTTTCCTTTAGGATTTATAGGCTTTTGAGTGTATTTTGACACGCCCCTTTTCTAAATGACCCTGTTACAGCCACCCAAATGCAAAAGTTCAACTTTTTTTCGATAATTATTGATCTAGAGAGTCCAGAGAATTGTCCTAGACTGGTCTGGTTTTGATCGGGCGAAAAACCAGGGACTAGTTCGCAAAAGTAGGTTTTTAACATATTCATGAATATTTAATGAACGATTTGATTGACAGCAATGGTTCAAGAGGCAAAGTTGTTCAGCATGAGGAGATCTATCTAGTGATGTGCATATTTTGGGCAACACCACGTGATGTGTGCAACACCACGTGATGTGTGCAACACCACGTGATTACAGAGCCATAAAACTCGTTAGCGCCAACTAGTGGCCGATTTCTTTCAAAACTCTTACAGACCTCTTGGGCCATGAGTCGAATATGCCCATCGAGTTTCGTTCCGATCGGCCTCCGTTAACCTCGTCTCATAGGTGCTCAAATTTCATTGGTCGATGGCGGCCATGTTTTTTGAGATACGCCAATATCCTTTTACACATACATGGTACCTTGGACAAAGACACTGCATACCAAATTTCAAGTCAATCGGACTAACGGCCAGGTGGTCATAGCCATTTTCATGTTTTTTCAATGTTATAGCGCCACCATGTGGCCAATCGACGCAATTTTTTTACTGTGACCTCAAATTGAGTTCATACACATGTGTGCCGAGTTTGGTGAACCTATCTAATTTTTTCCTTGAGTTATAGCCATTTTAGAAAAATAGGCTCCTCCTACAGCAACCAATCTGCGCCCCCTAGCGACCGGAAATTGAAAATTCAACTTTTTTTCGATAAAAATTCATATTTAGACTCCAGAGAACATTTCTGCACTGGTTTGGTTCCGATCGGGCGAAAAACCAGGGACTAGTTTGCAAAAGTAGTTTTTCGACAAAAATCAAAATGGCGGAAAATTTTTCCTACCGGAAATGAAATCGGAGATATACATTTTTTAAGTCAGGCCTCCAGCTTTCCAATGATATAAGACACTTGAGTCTACAACTTACGGTTTAGGAGTTATGAGCCATTACGCGTTTTTGTTGCTATAGCGCCACCTATGGGCCAATCGGGCTCATAATTTGATAACCTCTCCTCGATTTTTGTACTACCTATTGGCCAAGTTTCAAGTCTCTAGCACTTACGGTTTGGGCTGCACGATGCGTTTTAGCGGAGAATAATAATAATAAAAATCAGTACAAATACAATAGGTTTTCAGCACTTCGTGCTTGAACACCTAATTAAAGCTGCAAGCAGCATTTAGCGGTGTTCAAGCATTTAAAGCCTTTAGGCACATAAGCATTTAAGACATTAAGTTTTATTACAGCCAAAACAGGCAATTTACCATAGGAAATACATGGTTTCAAAGCTTTTTGACAGTTATAGCGCCACCTATGGTCCAATCTCCATAAAATGTTCCATGTTTGTTAATGATGTTATGTCACATATGCTCACCAATTTTTGTAAAGTTTTGAGTTTTTATTTCAGATTTATAGGCTTTTGAGTGTATTTTGTCATGCCGCTTTTCTAAATGACCCTGTTACAACCAGCCAAATGCAAAAGTTAAACTTTTTTTCGATAATTATTGATCTAGAGAGTCCAGAGAATTGCCCTAGACTGGTTTGGTTCTGATCGGGCAAAAAACCAGGGACTAGTTTGCAAAAGTAGGTTTTTAACATATTCATGAATATTTAATGAACGATTTAATTGACAGCAATGGTTCTAGAGGCAAAGTTGTTCAACATGAGGAGATCTATCTAATGATATGCATTTTGTGGGGATGTATGCAACACCACGTGATTACAGAGCTGTAAAACTCGTTAGCGCCAACTAGTGGCCGATTTCTTTCAAAACTCTTACAGACCTCTTGGGCCACGAGTCGAACATGCCCATCGAGTTTCGTTCCGATCGGCCTCCGTTAACCTTGTTTCATAGGTGCTCAAACTTCATTGGCTGATGGCGGCCATGTTTTTTTAGATACGCCAATATCCTTTTACACATACATGGTACCTTGGTCCAAGATGCTGCATACAAAATTTCAAGTCAATCGGACTAACGGTCAGGTGGCCACACCCCCTTTTAAGTTTTTTTTACTGTTATAGCGCCACCATTTGGCAGTATTTCGATGCAGTATTTTTACTGTGACCCCACACTGTCCTCATACACATGTCTGTTGAGTTTGGTGAAGATATCTCATTTACTTCTTGAGTTATAGCCATTTTAGTAAAATTGCCTAATTTCACAATGTTCATTTTGCGCCCCCTATCGACCTTGAATTGAAAATTCTATTTTTTTTAAATTTTTGTCTAGAAATATGAGCAGCAAAATGATTATACACAATATACTTGCCATAAGCTGTATTTTACTTTTGTTTGTACAACATATACAAAATGAGTAGAGAAAGAAAAACTCAACATTTGCTGCATGCACACATTTTTTATTGCACTCTTTGACAACACTCGTTACTTTTGTCAGCTTTGCTGTAGATTATATTGCTGTTGTACACTAACAGATTCAAAGTCTGCTTTGATTGAAATATATTAAAATATTTCTTATTTAAAACAATCAAGCCACACAGTGTTGAACATGCAGAAGTTATTCAAAACTAAAAATGACAAAATAAAAATAAATAAAACCGAGCAATGGAGACTTGTAACAGATGAGACGCATCAAGGGCACGGTTACAGTTGAACAGCACCTTGCCAGTGGTGCAGCAAGTGGTCCTTCACAGTCCCTCAAACAAAGCATCCAGGTCTGCAGCGTCTTCTCCCTCTATCTCAATGGCAGAATCTTCTGTTGCTTTGGGTGCCGCGTCTTCGACTGGTGTTGCTTTGGGTGGCGTGTCTTCCACTGGTACAGACAAACCTGAACTGCTGCTGGCAGTTTTGTCAGTAAAGGTGATTTGAGTGACAAACTGCCTCCATGTTTGGATGGACATCTCGTCATATTTGATCAATCAAGTTAATCAAGTTCTCTCTGAATACTGGTATGTTATATGATGATGGTCTGTATACGACTGCCACAGTTGTGTTTAACTCTTGTACATTGCACATTAGATATTCAATGTTAGTACATAAACTTCTGGCATATATTCATGGAAGATTGAGACAAATCAAACAAACAGGAGATTACTCTGCATTTGGAAAAGTCTCTGTCATTGCAGTTGGAGATTTTTATCAGCTGCCTCCTGTGAAAGGAAAATCCCTTTACACCGAACTCTGACAAAATATGATTGTGTTATTATAGTAATTGTCATATAAGGGATTTTTTAGTGGCTAAATAAATGAATGCAAAAACACATGTGAAAAGACTATTAATAAGTATAATGTCCAGCAGAGGGCAGTAGAAGACCACCTATTGTCTCACTTTCATTTTGAACTACTTGGTTTCATCAGTATTATGCACTAAAGCAAACCAGTTTTTTCATGTTAACTCCATTATGCATGCTTACACACACACACACACACACACACTTTTGGGTTATATTATTGTGAAAATCTCTTTTAGTGGTCTATAAGCATTTCACATATTTCTTTGTGATATAATTATATTCAACTTTATAATAAATCCTTATTTATTATTATATTATTTATTATAAATATTATTTCCATCATAATAAATAGCTTTAAGCATTTGTTTGTTAGCCAATGCTGAAAACTGCTTAAAAAGATAAAAAAATTATAATGCTGTTGCTCCCTCTCGTGGACAACAGCGGTATTACAATACAGTTGAAATGAATGACAGGATTTTTTTTATTTGTTTTACTTATATCTCGGGAACGAGAAAGCGAAAAATCTGAAACTCAGACCTTAGATAGTGTTAGAGGAGACCTGTTGAACAAGACCATCCCGGTGTTGCTGGGTTTTTGGAGCAGGGACTTGTGTCCGTTGAAATGTATATCTTTGTGGGCTTATATCTCGGGAATGCATGGGCCAAATCGCGCCATACTCGAATCGAAACTAGATGAGGACGGGGCCTTTCCAACAAGCTCTCCCACAAGTTTCTAGGTGGTCTATATCGGGAGATACAGCCGTTCCAAATCGTGGTTCTCACAAATTAGCGATCCGCGGGGGGGTGCTCCCGAGTCCCGCGACGCTAGATTTCGATCAAGACCCCCGAGAGGACCTTACCATCAAAATTTGAGCGTGCAGTGACTTTCCGTTTTCGAGTTATGAGTGAATTTGTACTGAAGGGGCGTGGCCTAACGGTTTTACTTTCGTTTTAAAAAGTCGATGTGGATTTGAATGTAAATCAAAAAAATTGAACTATTCTCAATAAGCAAGTTCTCAATAGTAGATCTCCAATAGATGAATTTTGACAAAATGTGCGTGTAAATGTTAAAAAAGTGATTTTATAAAGTCTAAATAAGCATTATAGTATAATATTAGTAAGTAGCATGACAAAATGTCTATTTTAAACAGCAGGGGTCAGTATAATACCACTTATTGGCTTAATATGCAGCTTTCAGGGACATCTGTTCAAGGCTACGTATTGAAATGTCACTATTATAGCCATCCAAATTAATAAGTTATACCTTTTCTGATAATTATTGATCTAGAGAGTCCAGAGAATTGTACTGCACTGGTTTGAACATTGATTTTAACATATGCTCATAGATGAAAAAAAAAAAAAAGACCACACACAGCCAATACAGGCAATTTACCATTGGAAATGCATGGTTTTAAAGCTTTTTAACAGTTATAGCGCCAGCTATGGTCCGATCTCCATGAAACTTTGCATGCTTCTTCCCCATGTTATGACACATGTGCTCATCAATATTTGTGAAGTTCTGAGTTTTCCTTTAGGATGTATAGGCTTTTGAGTGTATTTTGACACACCCCTTTTCTAAATGACCCTGTTACAGCCAGCCAAATGCAAAAGTTCAACTTTTTTTCGATAATTATTGATCTAGAGAGTCCAGAGAATTGTCCTAGACTGGTCTGATTTTGATCGGGCAAAAAACCAGGGACTAGTTCGCAAAAGTAGGTTTTTGACATATTCTTGAATATTTAATGAACGATTTGATTGACAGCAATGGTTCTAGAGGCAAAGTTGTTCACCATGAGGAGATCTATCTAATGATATGCATTTTGTGTGGATGTGTGCAACACCACGTGATTACAGAGCCGTAAAACTCGTTAGCGCCAACTAGTGGCCGATTTTTTTCAAAACTCTTACAGACCTCTTGGGCCATGAGTCGAACATGTCCATCGAGTTTCGTTCCGATTGGCCTCCGTTAACCTTGTTTCATAGGTGCTCAAACTTCATTGGCCGATGGTGGCCATGTTTTTTTAGATACGCCAATATCTTTTTACACATACATGGTACCTTGGACCAAGACACTGCATACCAAATTTCAAGTCAATCGGACTAACGGTCAGGTGGCCACACCCCCTTTTAAGTTTTTTTAATGTTATAGCGCCACCTAGCGTTCGATCATCGCGATTTTTTTACTGTGACCTCAGATTGAACTCATGCACATGTGTACCAAGTTTGGTAAACCTACCTCATTTACATCTGGAGTTATAGCCATTTTAGAAAAATAGGCTCCTCCCACAACGATCATTTTGCACCCCCTAGCGACCGGAAATCGAAAATTCAACTTTTTTTCGATAATTATTGATATTCAGACTCCAGAGAACATTTCTGCACTGGTCTGGTTCCGATCGGGCAAAAAACCAGGGACTAGTTCGCAAAAGTAGTTTTTCGACTAAATTCAAAATGGCGGAAAATCTATCATGGCGGAAATGAAATCGGAGATATACGTT
This sequence comes from Semotilus atromaculatus, assembly GCA_031834385.1. Taxonomy (NCBI): domain Eukaryota; kingdom Metazoa; phylum Chordata; class Actinopteri; order Cypriniformes; family Leuciscidae; genus Semotilus; species Semotilus atromaculatus. The sequence goes on along the minus strand of JAULUF010000009.1, from coordinate 38,696,067 downwards.
TTTTACGTCAGGTCTCTAGCTTTCCAATGATATAAGACACTTGAGTCTACGACTTACGGTCTAGGAGTTATGAGCCGTTACGCGCAATTGATTGCTATAGCGCCACCTATGGGCCAATCGGGCTCATAATTTGATAACCTCTCCTCGATTTTTGTACTACCATCTGACAAAGTTTCAACGCTCCAGCACTTACGGTTTGGGCTGCACGATGCGTTTTACAGGAGAATAATAATAATAATAATAATAATAATAATAATAATAATAAAAATCAGTACAAATACAATAGGTTTTCAGCACTTCGTGCTTGAACACCTAACTACGACTTTATTCAGCATTGTATTCTCTTCCGGTTCTGCGTTCACGAGTCCGCAGTGACGCTGCTGACGTGTATCTGGTGCGCAAAATATATAAAAATATAGCGTCACTGCGGACTCGTGAACGCGGATTGACAACAGACCCGGAAGAGAATACAATGCTGAATAAAGTAGTTTTTGTTATTTTTGGACCAAAATGTATTTTCGATGCTTCAAAACATTCTAACTAACCCACTGATGTCACATGGACTACTTTGATGATGTCTTTATTTCCTTTCTGGACAAGGACAGAATACCGTACATACATTTACAATGGAGGGACAGAAAGCTCTCGGACTAAATCTAAAATATCTTAAACTGTGTTCCGAAGATGAATTATAAATTAAAAATAATTTGATGATAAATAATTCAAAACATAGATTAAAGTTCTCCGTCGCTACCACGGATTTCTGTCATTCAAACTTTTTGGCAATTTATGAGATCAATGTATCGGAGAACAAAAAGGTGTTGGCTGATTTTTATTGACAGATTGTCACACTCTACAGCCAATGGTATCGTTAACAGCGTGTGCGCGCCTGACCAATGACAGTGTACTGACCACCATACATTTCAATTGAATGTTTGATTGAAGTGATAAGTACACAGGTTAATTTCTAAGAAAAGTTATGCTTTACATTATATTAGAAAGGACAGTAGGCCTAATGGTAATACAATTCATTTAAATGTTTTGAAAGGGAAATATATTAAAATATAAATGTAACATGTATGTTTAAAAGAGAAATATGTTACAATTTAAAAATGGTGCTAAAAAGATAAATAGTGATTGGAAAGCTGTTTAAAAATATACATAATTCCTTATAAAAGTCAGTAATTTCATTTGTTATTAAACATACAGATTGTGAATTCATGATGAATAATTGTTTTGTTTGCAGTAAAATATCACTTGCATTCATGTTGAAAGTTATTAAGTTCGTGCTACTTAGAAATGTGTTTTATTGTGGCCTAAAAGATTCTTCACCTTACTTAAAGGATTAGTTCACTTTTTTTCAAAAAAAAAACTTTTGCTGATAATTTACATCCAAGATGTCCATGTCTTTCTTTCTTCAGTCGAAAAGAAATTAAGATTTTTGATGAAAACATTCCAGGATTTTTCTCCATATAATGGACTTCAATGGGGTCCAAACGGTTCAAGGTCCAAATGACAGTTTCAGTGCAGCTTCAAAGGGCTTTAAACGACACCAGACGATGAATAAGGGTCTTATCTAGACAAACCATCGGCCATTTCAAAAATAAATATAAAAGTTGAAGTTTAAAAAGCACAAATGCTCGCCTTGCTCTGTTCTGTGATGCACGTTCGTGACTCTCCTGTTCGAACTCGTTCATCAAAATGAACGAATCTTTTTTCGAGTCATTTCGTTCATTTCGTTCGTTGAATGAACGAAATGACTCGAAAAAAGATTTGTTCAAAGAAGTCCATTATATGGAGAAAAATCCTGGAATGTTTTCATCAAAAACCTTAATTTCTTTTCGACTGAAGAAAGAAAGACATGGACATCTTGGATGACATGGGGGTGAGTAAATTATCAGCAAAAGTTTTTTTAAAAGTGAACTACTCCAACATTATGTTGGATCAACTTAAATACTTGCATTCATGTTGAAAATTCTTAAGTTCATGTTACTTAGACATGTGTTTTATTGTGGCCTAAAAGGTAATTCACCATACTCAAAACATCGCTTTGAATGAATGTAATTCTGCCAGCAGTCTTAATTTAAAAATTCTAGTGGAAAACGTTAACATATTTTTTTTTTGTTGACCCAATGTTTTATTTTTTAGAGTGTGCATTCATGATGGTCTTTAGCTTCATAAATGTGTTCCATATGTCACTGAACTCGTTGTTAGATTCGACCTGAGTAACAATTCCTGTCATTTCTACAGTCAAATCCACAGTTTCAGAAATCTTCGCAGCCAATCCTCCAACGTCATATATCTATATTAAACGTGATAATTCGTTGTCAGACGCATCATATTTACCTAAATATCTGACCTCGTGATTTGGGTTATTAATGTCTCTCAGTTTTTCCTTAATACGCTGATCAGTGTCTTTCATCTCGCCAGTCAGATGGAAGAGTTTATCCTGAAATGCCTTCAGTTCAGCTTTAAATTCTTCTTTAAATGTTGCCTGCATGCTTGATATCTTTGATTTCCAGAATGCATTTCCAGCTAAACCTCCTGCGGCCACTGCTTCTCCTGCTGCGCTGAGAGCGGCAGAAGCCCCCAGAGTAAACGGGGATAAAGCGATTCCCAAAACCATCATGACTCCTCCAGCTATTTCTGAGTTTGTTCCATGCATAAAGCCTGTCTCTGCAAGTTTGTAATTTTCTTCATATATTGTCTGGATTTCACACAGTCTGTCCATGCTCTGCTGGATTTGAGGCTAATCATCCTTAAAGAGTTCAATCAATTTATCTTCGAGACATTTAAAATAATTTCTTGAGAAAAACAATATATTTTATTAGAATTTGTTTATTACTGATAGCTGATATGAAACCAAGATTCTTTAAATGTTAATAGTTTATGCAACATAAATGTGTACTCAACTTCAAATGTTAATTTAATTTGCTACAAATGTGAGTAATGTATAAGAACGTTCTCTTACGCCATTCCGGGAGGATCCATGCTGTTGCTCCGGCGGGGGTCCGATTACGATTACGATTTGCTACGATTATTAAAACACAAGTTCACATTTTTTGTTATAAATCAGATTATCTCATATTATAGAGCTCTGTATTGTGACCTGATTCAATCATTTCATCCAGAGTCTAATCTTTGATTAATTGAGTGATGTGTTATTAATTTTACGATGAACGAAGAGTTTAAAAATTCTTCATAATAGCTGATTGTTGTAGTTTCACAGTGTCACAATATAACACGCGTTTGAAAATTTATTAAACACTGGATTAGATCAGTAAATCAGAGGCCGTACCATGATGGTATTTGAACAAACTCAGGTTACAGGATTAGTGGATAAAGTTGATAAAACCAAACCAATACAATCAGGTTTGTTGGCACCATGACTATGGCGATGAACACCACTAAAAGCCGAATCACTTTCACGGTGCCTACAATCCAGGGTTGGTGCAAACTAAACTGAAACACCTTGTTAACCACAAAACCGGCTTCATAGTTTAGGCCCCAGGCCACTACATGATATTATCACTCATAGGCGTAATTTGCAGGTGGGACGGGTGGGACATATCCCCGATTCCCCACCACTTTTTATCAGGGTCGACATTGTCCCCACCACTTTTTGAAACATCTCAAGGCATGGATGTACCTAATACAACTAGATAAAAAATAAAAAATCTCCAGTTAACTAGGAGAGCATTCATTTCTCAAGGGAATTCGGCCCGAACCCAGAGTACTCCCCCTATGTAAATGGTGAGGACTAGAAGAGTTGAGAAGGGGTGGTGGAGGGGCGCTGCTAACTGTCAACGAATTGAGGTGAGACTGCTGAGTATGCCTCTTATCATTGATTGGTGAGTGCTCTCCACTCGTGTTAATTATCTGCTCGTGCTCCTCCCGAACTTTGTCAATATAACATCATTTAGTTTGTTATTAAATAAGAGACAATTTAGATCTAAAATGTGTTGTTTTGAAATCAAGCTGAACGCTTGTTGCCGCTGCGATCAGTTTTGCGGATACAGTGTTCACCCGGACGTGCGCTTCAATCTATCGCATGATCTATCTCGTCTCTGTTGTGAATGTGACGGGTCTCAGCTTTCAGAAGAGGAAAAAAGAAGCCTATAAATGAGCATTTTTCCCAAAAAAACAAAACAAATAAAAAACAACTGTCTTCCCTTAAGGTCCAGATGTTTTATTTCTTTGCTTTTGGCTGACATGTGGCATTGCTATGGCCTGCATGTGTGCCAGATCATATGCCAGATGTGTGCCGGATCTGGGCCGACACAATGTTGCAATCTGGGAGGCGTTTATTATACCAACAGACTCCAGGCACGTTCTTTCCGAATCATAATAAATACTATAAATAATACTACAGCATACTATCATCTGAAAAATATTGCAAAAATTAGATGCTTTATTTCCAGTCAAGACTTAGAGAAACTTGTGCATGCTTTCATCACCAGCAGGGTGGATTATTGTAACGGACTCCTCACTGGCCTTCCTAAAAAGACCATTAGACAGTTGCAGCTCATACAGAACGCTGAGCAGAACCAGAACATATGAACACATCACACCAGTCCTCAGGTCTTTACACTGGCTCCCAGTTACATTTAGGATTGATTTTAAAGTATTATTACTGGTATATAAATCATTCAATGGCCTAGGACCTAAATACATTGCAGATATGCTCACTGAATATAAACCCAACAGATCACTCAGATCATTAGGATCACATCAGCTAGAAATGCCAAGGGTTCACTCTAAACAAGGAGAGTCTGCTTTTAGCTACTATACTGGACCCATGCAGCTTCCAGAGGAGATCAGATGTGCTCCTACAGTAGTCACATTCAAATCCAGACTCAAAACACTTCTGTTTAGCTGTGCATTTACTGAATGAGCACTGTGCCACTGTGTCCGACTGATTACACTGTATTTTATTTTATTTTGTTGGTACACCGGTTTTAATTATTCTTTTTTCTTATGATTATTTCAATTTCTTTATTCTTAACTGTTTTAATTATTCTTATTTCTTTAGATTTTTCTATGTAAAGCACTTTGAATTACCATTGTGTATGAAATGTGCTATATAAATAAACTTGCCTTGCCTTGCCTTACAGATAAAGAGTTCTCGATTTCTCCACTTTAAAATGACGAGGAACAGATTGTTTTTCTGAAATAAAGTGTAGTAAAAAGTCTGATATTATGCACTGCAAAACCAAACAGTACAACTTAGATAAATAAAATGGGTTGCAATTACTCAAAAAAATAAAAACGTTCATTCGACTTTAAATTTTTGTGTAATTAAAACGAAAGTGAAAATTTAAGTTTACAGCACTTAAATGCTTTCATTTGTTTTACTCAGTGCACTCAAATAGTTAACCTTCTGACGTCACGCACGTGCGTACGTGCTCCTCCTTCAACTTTAGCAGTTGGAAGTGCGCGAAAACACGCCATGTTTTTGTTGCTCGCCTCTCTGATGAAAATGTGTCAAGCTAAGTTTGCCAAACGTGAAAAACGCGATAATATTTTATAAGAATAGAATAGGTGGTGATATTTTTCGATCGGGAATGTGTAGTGGTGTTGCCTGTGAGGACCTTTGATGGGAAACGCGGCATGCAGTTTTCTGAACCTGCTGGTGACACTCTTTTCTTCGTTGTGCTGCCTACCATTTTATTCCTCTTCTCTTTGGGCACGCTAATCTGGTAAGTTCCCTGTTTTATTTTCTGCAAATAGTTTTAATGTCTTCGCAGTTAATGTATTTTATGCATTTGAAAGCAAATAAGAATGTCTCGTGAGAAAATGAGACCTTTTACAATTGTTGAAGCAACTGTATTTAGTTTTTTTTTGTTATCAAGTCTGTCTTTTGCATCGGTTAATGTGTATCGGTAATCTGCATCGATTTGCACATTAAAACGTTTTTGGGCAACATGTTTTAATGACCTCAAAATGGCGGGCTGTGACTGAGAATTTATTTGGCACGCATGAATAGACAATTAAATTTTCGGTTTTCATAGAGCATTTTTTAGAACAGGCATTTATAAAATTGTATTTAATAGTTTGCCAAAGCCATACCAGCTTGTGTTATTTAGCGGAGGCATTTTTGTTCTTGCTTAATGTGACATTTTAAAAAGCAAATTTTGCAGTATAAAAAATATTTCAATTAAACGTTTAAGATTTCAGAGTGACTGAGCATGATGCCTATTAAGTTACATAACTGATTAGCGTCGTGTATTCACATTTTTACTAGTATTTTGGCAAATATTACAACCTGACTAACTTCTCAATCTCTCTTTTTTTCCAGGCTAAAAGTGAAGCAGCTGGCAGTTCATTTTGGTATGTTTATGTCCAATTATTAATACACATTCATTGCATAGAGATGCTAAAATGTGATTGAATATTGAGTGCACAACACAAATTGAAAAAAAAAAAAATGGCATGGAAGTGCAAACTTTGTGCTGCAGTCTTTGATAAAAGGGTACAGGTGCTTGAACACTATCGTTTGCATCATGGCAATGTTTCCTCAATCAGCCCATTGCCATGTCTTTATGATGACGGTATCTGCACATTTCAGTCAATAAATGCATTGAAAATTCACTTAACACGGTTGCATACTCAGACAGCTGTGCATAGTGTAAATCAAATGGAATGTGTATCATTCATCTGTTCTGTATGTGGACTGAAGCAGCCGTTTAGCGATAAAACCCTTCTCAGTCATTTAAGGACACATTTAAAACAACATGAGATGGTGGACTGTCCATTCAGAAATTGTCAGTACTCTACCAATGTCTATTCCTCCTTTAATGCCCACAAAAGTAGGAATCATCCAGATGGTAATGTCTCAGATTTTAAGGACGAGATCATCTTGACAGTAACTGACAGCTCCTCAATGCTAAGTCAAGTTGAATCTAATGAGCCTGATTCCTTTCAGGATTCTTTTGAGCTAGAGACTACTGACTTTAATCCTCTTGAGTCAAGATATGACACAGATGAATTGCAAGCTCAATTGAGGAACAACTTGGCTTCTTTGTTCTTGAAAATGCAGAGTGTTCTTCATGTATCAGAGATGGCTATACAAGACATAGTTGAATGTTTGATACAGATATTCTCACTTTCCAAACCTCTTGTGAGAGACTCAATTATCATGGTTCTGCAAAAGTATGATCAGACTCTCAGTGAAGTCCTTCTTAATGAATTAGTGGAAGCTGTAGTGAAAAGTAACATCTTTGTCAGTGCTACTGCAGAAGGTGCGGAGCTGTCCACTGCTAAGCGAAGGAAACGATTTGTGGAGGATAACTATCCTCTAGTATTTCCAATTCAATATACTTTAGATTCCAATGGACACACAGCCGTGTATGTTCCAATACTTCAGATGCTTCAAACAATGTTTAAAAATACTGATCTTCTCGAGAAAATTCAAGAAGCCAAACCATCGCCACCTGGTACGTACATGTCTCATGAAGACGGAATGTACTTCAAACAAAATGAGGTTTTGTCTGATGTAGGAGAGCTGAAATTGTCACTGATTCTATATGTGGATGATCTTGAACTAGCAAATCCTTTAGGCACAGCTAGAAAGGTCCACAAGCTTTGTGCAGTGTATTGGTTACTTGCCAATTTGCCCAGCAAGTATAGATCCAGCCTACATGTCATACAGCTAGCTCTGCTATGCAAAGTTCCAGACGTGCAGAGGTGTGGTTATGAAAGTGTTCTGTCACCTTTGTTGAAAGACTTGCAAACTCTTGAGAAGGATGGTGTTTTCATTGAAAGTCTCGGTCAGTGCATCAGGGGCACTGTATTGTCTGTGGCAGCTGATAATTTGGCTGCTCATGGTCTTGCAGGCTTTGTGCAGTCTTTTCGAGGACATTATTTCTGTAGATTTTGTTGCTGTACTGCAGATCAAAGACAGGCCAGTGAAGTTTCTGAAGGACAGTTTTGCATGAGAACGAAGGCCTGCCATGATCTTCATGTGCAAAATGTTGTGCAAGGAGAAAATGTAACCCATTTTGGTGTTACAGGTGATTGTGCTCTCAGCAAGACACTGCAGCATTTCCATCCCATTACTGGATTCCCACCGGATATTTTGCATGATTTGTTTGAGGGTATTGTGCCTGTTGAGTTGGCCTTGTGCATCAGTGAAATGATTCGAAAGAAGTATTTCACCCTTGAAGATCTAAACAAAAAAATCCTCACATTTCCATATCAGCACACTGATAGGCTCGATAAACCTCACCAAATCCCCAAAACCTTTGCTGCCAAACAAAGCATTGGTGGGAATGGGCATGAAAATTCCACTCTGCTGAGGTTATTACCACTTATGGTAGGAAGTAAAGTCCCTGAAGGAGATGAAGCATGGGCCATATTGATGGACCTTAAAGAAATTGTGCAGCTAGTGTTGTCTCCATCTTTCACAGAAGAATCCATCCAGTACATGCAAACTAAAATAAGTGATCACAGACAGGTTCTTAAAGCAGTGTTTCCAGACTTTAAACTCCGACCCAAGCATCATTATATCGAACACTACCCAGAACTGACAAAGTGTTTTGGTCCTCTGGTTCATCTGTGGACCATGAGATTTGAGGGAAAACACCGCTTTTTCAAAAGGGTGATGCATGACACACAGAATTTCAAGAATGTCTTGAAAACCCTGGCTACCAGGCATCAGCACATGATGGCGTATCACCTCAATGCACCATTTTTTTTCAAACCCCACATACAGGTCTCAAGTGTAACTACTGTTCAAGTCACTACTCTGCCTCAAGTGGCAAGAGACTTCATAGAGACCAAGACAGACAGCCGAAACATATACAGTACATCAAAAGTCTCTATTGATGGCACAGAGTATGCAAATGGAATGTTTGTTTCCGTAGGGCAGGCAGGAGGACTTCCAAAATTCAGCAGGATTGAAAATGTACTGCTTGTGAACAACTCTGCTTCCTTTCTTTGCAGGAACTACGAGTCCTGGTACAGAGAACATTTAAGATCATTTGAGCTGACATCATTGGACCTATTCTCTGTGCATCAACTGTCAGAACTAAATGACACAGTAAGTCTCACAGCATACACTATCGATGGACATTGGCTGTTAACACAGAAAAGATCCATTTTGATTAGAGATTTGGATGATTAAAGACATGTATATGACTTTATTTCTTCAAATAAACAAAACGGATAATTTAAAAAAAAATATTCCATATCGGTGAGTCCATAGTGAATGAGTTCCAAAAAATTTAAAGTTCAAAAAGTGCATATAGCAATAATGACAGTAATCCATAAAACATCAGTGGATGAATCAATGTCTTCTGGAGCAAAACAATAGGTGTGTTAGTAACATTCTATTATTTTAATCTTTTTTTTAAATCTATAATCATGTGTTTATGGGGAGTGTCAAGTTGTGTCATGCTTGATGTAAATTTAAAAATGTTGTGATGCATGTGAAACTCACGCAAGAAGTGCACAAGGATATTAATTTTTGTGCAAGCTTCTGTTACGTCACGGTTAACAACACACACACGCGTGTTATGACTGAAAGCAATGCTTTCGAGTGAAAAAAACAACAACTTACATATATTAAAAAATTCTTACACCAATAATTTTACTACAGAAGACATTGATTTATCTACTGTTATTGTGCGGATGGCATCATTATTGCTGTATGTGCTGTTTGAAGTGTTAACTTTTCAGAACCTATTCACTTATATTATATGGACTCACAGAAATTGATGATTTTTCTAAAAATCTTCATTTGTTTTTGTAAAGAAAGAGTCATATACATCTGATATGGAATGAGTGTTTCATATTTTTGGTGAACATTCCATTTAAACTCATTAATGCAATCTTTATTTTCTTTTAAACAGTAAGAATGGCAGCTCAGAACTTCCTGCTTCATGTCCATATCTCATCAGACATTGTGAGGAAGATGACTCTGTCTTCACGTCCAGAATCTGTGAACGATTTAAAAACAATGATAAAAGAAAAGTTTAAGCTAGACTTTGACTTTAACCTATCTTACGAAGATCCAGATTTTGACGGGCAGCTATGTTCACTTGTAGACATTGAGGAACTTCCACAAAAGGCTGTGCTAAAAGCTGTACAATCTGAGATTGATACAAGTTCAGTAGCATCAGATGACACAATAACATTGACCCATGCTGTGACTCCAGACAGGACTGAGAGATGGCCTTGTGTTTTTCCAGTGCCCACCTTTTCTTACGAAGTAGAACTCATACTTGGTGAGGGAAATGCTACATACGAGAAAACAGGAAAGACTCTGAAGATATCCAGGGGACAAAAGCATGACATTCTTGAGACCCTTGCAGCCAAAATGCATAGTTTCAAAGCATACCCGAATGATAAAGAAGTTTCAATGGTAGCAGAAGCACTTGTCACCAAGCATCATTGTCTGAAAGAGCCAGGATCTCAGACAGGGTGGTATGGTTGGAAAAACAGCCTGAAGTTTAAGATGGGAAATTACCGCACTAAATTGAGTCGAGCAGGATTTCACGAGGTTGCTGTAAATTGTGGAAAGAGGAGTAGAAACAACCCGGACAAGCAAGCTCCTCACACAAATATCAAACGCCCCAAGAGGGCAGAAGTGAATTTCCTCCCTAACTTCCCAATAGGCGAAGACACAGCAAGCCTGGAACAACTCAGGCTACAAATTGTAGAAGAGGTTAAGAATAGTGACAAAAATCTTGTCCTGATTACAAAGTTAATGCAGACGACCTTTGCCCTGAGACGCAAAGAGGTCATCACTAAAAACCTACCTGTTGGTGATATCCTGGAACGCTGGCCTGCCTTTAAAATGGAGTCACAGGTGAAAATATTTTTTCTTAGTACACTTGAAAATGTTATATTTAAGAATAGTTGACCCAGAAATGAACATGTGCTGTTAATTTACTCTCTCTCTGGCCATGGAAGATTTAGGCTATGTTCTTTCTTCAGTATAACACTAAAGATGATTTTTTGCTTAACTCATGGTCCTTGTTGACTCATATAATGCAGGTCAACGGGTGCTGTCACTTTGCGAGTCAAAAAACAAACAAGCAATACAAAATATATACCTGTGCGACAGAAATCTTGAGCTCCAGACTCTCGATTTCCTGGTAATAATGTTATAATATGTCTACATCTTCTTTTTTACTCACAAAGTGTTGGCACCCGTTGACTTGCATTTTATGAATCACCAAGGACCACAGGTTCAGCTAAAAAAAAAAATGTTCAACTGAAGAAAGTAACCTACATCTTGGGTGGTTGAAGGGTAAGTAAAATGACAGCACATTTTTATTTGTGGTTATTTTTCAGTGTGTCAGGTTTATACTTGTAGCTGACAGTTGAAGTTCAAAATGTTATTTTGCAGCACGTTTTTTCTTTTCTCTACAGGATCACAAATGTAAACTGTATACATACCTTGGCTTAATCACTTATTCATTTGTGCAGATCTGTTCAGAGTTTCATAAAATTACAAACATCAACCTGAAGAACCACTTTTATGCCGTGTTGGACCAGCATGCTCCCCGTCTTCAGAGCTTGTTCAGAAAGAAAGCTGCTCGCACAGGGAAAGTGTCTGAAGTACTGAGTCAGCTCTTCAGGATATATGACCTCCAGGTTAGTTGGTTAGACATTTGAGAGATGCATAATATTGTGTAGCTGTGCGGATTATATTCCATGTTAAAGGGATAGTTCACTTTGAAATTAATTTTTGATATGTTTTAGCTTACCTCAAGAGCATCCAAGATGTAGGTGTCTTTGTTTCCGCAGTATTTTCAATTTTTAGGTCAAACCATTCTTGTCTGTCAGTCATATAATGGAGGTCTATGGTCACCACCTCAAAGAGCATGCACAGAGAAGTCCAAATTAAACATGATTTAATGACTCGTAAATGTAAGTACACATTGATGGACTAAGACACAAAACGAGCGGTTTGTGTGAGAAAACAAACAGTATTTATATCGTTTTTACCTCTTGTAACCACAGCCACGTCCAACTGATCTGAAGGCGCGGGAAGTGATCTCTCGCGCGTGTACGTCACTCAATTTTTTACATGGAGATTTCAGAAGTTTTACCTTTCACTAAACATATTTAGATATATCGAAATCGTCTTCCATTGCGATTTCCTGTATATCTAAATATGTTTAGATCTTTACAGTGAAAGGTAAAACTTCCGAAATCTCTGTGTAAACAATGAGTGACGTACACGCGCGAGAGATCACTTCCGGTGCATGCGCAGACAGAAGCGCCCGTGCCCTCAGATCAGTTGGACGTGGCTGTGGTTACAAGAGGTAAAAACGATATAAATACTGTTTGTTTTCTCACACAAACTGCTCGTTTCGTGTCTTAGGCCATCAATGTGTACTTACATTTACGAGTCATTAAATCATGTTTAATTTGGACTTCTCTGTGCATGCTCTTTGAGGTGGTGACCATAGACCTCCATTATATGACTGACAGACACGAACGGTTTGACCTAAAAATGTCAAAATTGAAACTACTGTGGAAACAAAGACACCTACATCTTGGATGCCCTTGAGGTAAGTTAAAACATATCACAAATTAATTTCAAAGTGAACTATCCCTTTAAATCAAGATTCTAATACTCGTGTCTCTAATTCTCACACTGAAGGAAAACGTGGACGTCCATGTACGACGAGCTGCCATCCTCCGTGCTCTCCCCGCCTATCTGCAAGAGGATGACTCCAACTTTCTCAAGACGTGGGATGTAAGTGTTGCACTGTTTGATTACCAACAATCTCACATCGCCATTCAGATGTCATCCTGGTTCAAGTTCCATGTTTTTAATATATTAGAATTGTAGTTACTGTATGGGATAGAATGGTTTGAAATAGATGTAAATATTTGTCACTTATTAGCAGTCATCCTTTGGAAGTTTAGAGTAACAGTTATTTGTTGTTGTCTTCAGGTTGAACAAGCTAATGAACCAGGCATTGATGACATACCACTCGGTCTCCTCTCCATTTGTGGCAGTTCAACAGATGCCACGTTCTTCTGCCCAGAGAAGATTGCAGTTGTACTTGAGGGTAACATGGTTATCGATTTTCCCACATTCGCTGATGCGTTTGTCATGCTTTTTGGACTAACTTACGCATTGGATCTAAGTTACCCAAAAGAGTTGGCCAACACATTTGACTTTACCCAGAAAGTCTTGATGGGTCTGGAGGATGGGAAGCTAAGGCCCAGAGTGTTGAGTCTTAAAAATGAGCTTTTTGCAGTGGAGTAACCTCAGTGTTTGAACAACGATTACAAAGGTACTCCTTTATTTGACATTTCATGTAAAATTTCACTTTTAGTGCACACCACAGTGCAAGTAAATTATTTTTTTGGGAAAACAGCTTACATATGTTTTTTAAAGTATGATTGTTCAACATACAGTTTAAATGTGTTGCGGTTCAAGTTGGCATGTTTGCGCTGTTTTGATGTGTTATACAGTATGACAGACAACGTAGTGCTTTGTAGTTTACACTGTAGTAATCATATCTTTGATTTATGTATGCTAATACATAGCCTAGTACATTACATAGTAGATCATTATGTGCAGTTCAGTAAATCATTGAGCAAAATGTTTGTCAATATTGGATTTTTACACTATTTCTATTGTGTAATTCACAGAACAGTTTCTCAGTTGATTTATTATGTAAAAAATGACTACCATGGTAGAAGTTATATATACCACTCAGAGAAGATGGTTTAAAAACTGTTTTAATATATTTCTTTTAGCCTAACTTTTATATTGTTAAGGTTACTGCTATGTGTGAATTTTGAATAGTGTTTCTACTTGACTGGAAGTGTTTACTGCTGGGAGATATCCATATTGTCCACTTCTAAAATTGATAGTTATCTCAGACCATTTCTGAAGTGCCTTGCACTGTATTGGAGTATTTCCAGTTGACAAACATTTTATTGTTGATGTTTTGTGGTTACTTTAATAAAAGAGTTAATTGCATTTAAATTGTCTGTGTTGATCTGTTTTTATTTTATTTCAGAATGTGTTATAGTTGGAAATTTAGTTATTTGATGACGTAAATCTAAGAACGTACAAAAAAATTAATAAATTTAGTAATTTGTTACCGAGAAATTTCAACTAAAATGTTTTAATGAAGGTAAAATAAATTGTATTGTTACAAAGAAATGTAAGTTATCTTTAATTTTAATAAGTTATGTGAGCCCAAAAACTCCTTGTTAAATTACTTGATTAATAATGTTACATTAACTTGTAATATCAAGTTTGGATCAGTTAACATTACCTAGTAACATTTACTTAAAAAATTATGTTTCTTTAACTTATAAAATTTAGTTAATATCACTTAAAATATTCGATGTAATCAGTTTCAACTATTTTTTTTAGTTATATTAACTTATCCGGTTTTACAGTGTGCTTTGCAAGGTAGTGAAGAAAATGTAATACTTCACACACACAAATAGTAGATAACACGGCAGACACATTAGCATATTGCAGTGTCATTTAGTTATCATAACTGCACGACCAATAACACCTTCTGTAACTATGAGTGTTTCTTGTCATGTGACTGATAACGACTTCATTTCCTTTCTCATGTGATATGAAATAATCACAATGCCATGAATCATTTAGCCTAATTCATAATTCATTCATCTGCCTGAAGACCTGACCCTCCTGCTGTGGATAATCAACCAATTAATTTTTGTTAAACGTTGTGGGGTCGTTCATGTGTTACCTTAAAGACCAGCTTCATTTACCAAAACAATCATTTCAGGGACATTGTGAGATACAGGCTAATGTTGGTTCCCTTTCGTAGTCACTCCGAGTTACGTAGGATGACGGAGAATGGGGGTTTCGCCAGAAATCCTATCATCTTCGATTATTAAAAAACGAGCCTATGGCAATGAAATGCCATGGGTCTGCGGAATTTGCATAGCGTATCTCCGCCCCACCGCGTGGGTATTTAAGGAGAGACACCTGGCAACAGCAGATCATGTTTTCGCTTCGGAGCCAAGAGCATCTCTTCACTCCACAGCCAAATCCTGAGTTTTCAAGTGACTATCTCTTCGAGACGAGCGGACTCTCCGGTTTTGCTGTGACGGCGTCATCCAGCGAGTTCACATTGCCTGCGATCTGTGCAGTGGTCTGCCGGTCTGTGTGTTTCTCCCTGGTCGCTTCAGCATCGCAGAGTTTTTCCTCTCTAAAAGAGCTGCACGTGGCACGTCTTTTTAAAGATGTCTCGCCCGTGTTCTTCTGGGTGCGGTCGATTTTTGTCTTCCTTTGATGGGCACAATCGCTGCTTTGTGTGTCTGGGCTTAGAGCACGCTAAAGCAGCGCTTGTGGATGACTCATGTTCCTTCTGTGGGAACATGACCATCGCAACACTGAGGTCGAGACTCAATGATCTCATTCGAGAGAGAGTCCCCTCATCCACACCCCGATCTACCCCCTCCACGAGAGGTGGTACTTCGGCTGGTGGACAGGGTGACTTGAGGGTGACGGTGTGGAACAATCCGACGATGCGTCCTCGGACCACGCCCCTGAAGGGGGTGGATTGGAATCCACTGCTGCTTCAATGTATATGTAATGAGTGATTATAATCAAGGCATTAATCAATATTTTTCCTTCTAATATTAAATGAGTTGAATGACTTCTCTGAAGATTTTACTTTGTTATAGAAGCTACCAGTGTGATTACTGAAATGTTCTTTTCATGTATTCTCTAATGTCTGTATTTGATATCTGAATGCGGTCACAGTGCTTGCTCATTTATTCTGGCTTCCAGAAATTAAATGTGGAAAGATGTTTTGTTTTGTGTTTGAGAAATGTCTTCAATATGTGTCAATGCTTCTATTTTTCTAGGGTACCCTGATGACTATAAGTCACAGGGGTCATTGAAGTCTATAGTTTAAGGGACCATTTCTTTGTTAAAGCCTTACTTTCCAGTTAGACTAAAGTCTAGCTATCCTTGAGAGAAAGCACGCATTATCTTGATGTTTTGAGATGAGACTCCTGTTTATAGTTAGAGCCTGGCCAAATCCAATCTTGGAAAAGCTGTGTGTCGGTGTGTGTGTTATAGTCTTCTTGGTTGCAGGTTAAGGAACCGAGTTGAGTTGTTGTTCTGGACATGTTGGCGCCCAGAAACCCAAATCTGTGACCTGAAAGTCATGACGTGCCTAACTTCAGGGTCTGAGTGTCAGCTGCATAATCGATGGAGATATGCTTCAGTCTATCTGTATATGTGTGGAAAATTACTATGTTTATCTATTTTTTAGCCAATGAGAATCATTCAACCTGTAAGCAATGACGTAGCTTAGACCTTGGAAATGGTATAACTGCTGTGATCTGTGTAACTGTAAGCGGGGCGGCCTACGAACTCCTGTGTGAGTATTGAAGCTGACTTCTGCTGATGAAACTGCAAACTATCTTCAGTAAAACTTTTCTTCCATTTTTTATAATTCTGACTCTGGGTCTTCTTTCAAATATCTGGTTCTGGGTCTTTGACTGTAATACCCCTTACAGTTATGGTGGAGGATGCGGGCAAGTATTCTCGGTGACACCCCTGGCAAATCAACAAACAAGGTAGTAAGATTTTATTAAATGTTAGGGCTGTCTGACTGGGAGAGATTGTGAAGGAGAGCGGGAGAGCTTTACTCCGATGAGGCGAGTGAAGATTAATTATACTTAAGTATAAGTAAATGCTAAATATTTATACTGAGAGTATAAGAAGTCGCTGAGAGCGTCGTTAAGGTTGACGGCAGCAGACAGCGCAAGCGAAGCGTGCTCTGTGGGGGCCCAGTGGGGCATTACTGGTGCAGCACCACCCCAGCAGAGGACGTCCATGGATTGTAGGTCCATTGCACTGAAAACCTGCTCAGTCTCTTCCATTTCAGATAGGGGGACCCCCGAATTTAGTGAATCAGGCAGTTAGGGATACTAACAAAAATAGGGTTGTTTGCCAGGGATGCATCAGGAATGATCCCGAGAGAAAAAAAAAAAAAAAAAAAAAAAATTGTGACCCAAATTGGCGTGGACCAGTATATGTAACTGTGATTTTGGAGTATACTTTGCAGTTTCATCATGCAGAAGCCAAGCTGTGTTGTTCAAAGATCGCCGCCTCCATTTCTGCAATAACTTCAGGTGAGTTTGAACTGATATCAATAACCTGAACAGTCCTGAAACAAATTGTGAGATAGAAGAGAGCAAACGCTGTAAGCAGCTGTGCTCTGAAGCCTCACTTCTATGAAATTTGCAGAAATTATTAAGTAAATGGTAGTCTGGGTTTTGATTATGTTTGGAAATTTAAACAACAACTTGACTGGCTACAAACAAAGAAAGAAACTGAAAAATTCAAAGTTTTAGCCTCGTATTTCTTACGATGATAAATTATGGGTTGGGGATCAGTTCCTTGGACAAGTGTGACTAAAGATAAACAGAAACTTAGTGAAAACCCCTTAGAATATTTTTAGCATTTCCGTGCAGCTTATGAAAATTAATATTGCTAATGATAATATAATATAATGATGAAGATTATGATTTGGCTATTGTGATTGAATCCGCCACTGGTGGATGGTCAAAAGAATACAGAGAACTGCTTATCAGTGGCTCTGTTTACATTCCTGTTTGGGACACACTGCTACAATGGTGTGCAGTAAGTTGGAGCCGTTTGCAAGCTCACAGTGATCAAACTAGGCAAGGTGTCTGTGGCTGTAGTTGAGGCTGAAACAAACCCACTAGGTGACAAAGAGTGTTTAAATGTGGTCAGCAGGGCCATTTAACACGTAACTGTAAATGCCCACCGAGAAGGTGTTTAAAAATGTGATAAAGTGACAAAAATGTCTGGTATTAATGTGGGTTTGAAAGTAGATCAGTGTTTATATGATGATATTAAAGTTTTCGTCTGAGAAAGAACAGGAGATAAAAATAAGGTTATAAGATTGAAGACTTAAGGAATTCCTTTTAAAGGAAAGATCTAAAGCACCGGTTGTTGTAACGTGAATGGATAAGTACCGGTTGATGTAAAATTACAGATAATGACTAAAATAAATTTGAGTTGCAAAATATGGAAGTAACTAAAAGGATGATTGTGTTTTAATGAAACACTTTAAAGAGTTGTACGAAAGTTAGTGTGGATCCTAATAGCTTAGATTGATAAACTCCTAGAGAAAACATTGAAGTCAGGTGTTAAAACGATGGTAATTGAGAACCTGACAACTAAAATTGAGATGAAATTTGAAACGTTACTAAGAACTAGAATAATTATTATTCTTTCTTTAAGATAAAATAAGCAGAAGCAGTGTTATAGGATTAACAGTTGCTAAATGTAAAATGTATAGAAAGGCATTTGATTAAACAAAAGCCTGTTAGTGTTGACCATGAAAAGAACAGAGCTGATGTTTTGGTGTTTAAAAGATAAGCTTGTGATTTGGCTGAAACAGTTTGCTTATCTGGATCTGGTGTGTGTGACTGAAACTGCCAGTGTGACAGACTCAATTTGAGTGGAAATTTGGAATGTCTAAATTCCCTGATATATGGGCACAAGACAATAAAAATTATGTGAATAAAGTCTGATGTTAGAAGTTTTTGACAATCCAGTGTGCCACTCCTGAATTCCTCAGAGTCTCTCTCATGTCAGCTAAAAGCTGTTAAAAGAAATCATTGCCATGCAGAGGGCAATTTGTATTTGTAAATGTTTTAAAAGTAAAACTGAATGACTTTAAAGAAGTCTTTTAAATAGTAATACAGACCTTAAACGATAGAAATTAAATTTTTGACTAGTTTATTTTAGGACCAGTAACTTCTTGGTCTCATTTTAGTTTCCACCATGAAACAGGGCCGATGGCTCTGGCTACAGGTGTAACAGTACAAGTAGTGTTAACATACACCATGTGTGACTGATTTATGGCCCTGTCGCTCATGACTGGCAGAATTCTTGTATCATGAAACCAGCGCTTCTGATTTATGATGGGTCACTGACAGGCTCCGGTATGTCTAGGCTGCGTGGCGCCGTGTGACATCCTCCGTGCTGATGTCCGGTGGCATTTAAAAGACAAAACAGATCAAGCAGATGTTAAATTTGACTTTTACGACTGGTTTAATGAGCTCACACCTCAAAACTTGCCTTTGTAGTTTTTATGGTATGTTCCGCCCTGTTATACCTTATTCACAACAACGTCACTACCTGCGTTTTTTGCTGCAGTTTTAAATAAGGTTAGGGAATACACTGTTGAACACAGAAGACATTCTACAACTTTCCTGATACAATGGCTGCTCCGAGAACTCCTAAAACCCCTAGAAAGGTTATGTGTATTTCGCCAACAAGAGGACTTGTTGAAATGAGAGAAGATGTAACTTTTGCACCGCGGAAGAAACAGCAAAATGTTAGCTTGACAAAGTTTCTTCATGAAGACTCGGCTTTTGTGAAACGTGATTTCTCAATGTCTGGTAATCGTGTGGTGAGATATGTGTTTGACAAGGTGCAGCGTTGTGTGAAACTCTACACGGCAGATGTTGAAGAAGATTTTACATCTCAGAACCCATGTCTGATTTTCCACGACAAAGACTGGTTTGTGTTTTTCCACTACGTTTGGAGAGATTTGCACGACTGTGGTGATAATCCATTGTTCGTAGCCGAGTGGGATGGCTTAATTCCTGACACAAGATTTCGTGTGGTCGGGGACCATAGTAAAAAGTTACCAGACGATTGTGTTTATGTTTTTTGCTGCAACGACAAGACAAAGCTCTGCGAACGAGCATGGCCTGTTCGTGAATCTGAGCATCACTTGTGCTATGACATGAAATTTTTGTTTCAGTGGAAAGATGTTCGTATGCTTGACACTGTATTTACATGCGTGGACAAGATGTTTAGATGGTGCGACATGTATGACCGTTACAGTTCTGTAAAGATTAAATTGTTTCACCCTAAGGAGGGCGTCACCAATGCTGAAGACCGCCTCTTAAGCCCACCCACATATTACAGTCATTAAAAAACGCCTGCAGATCGGTTCAGTTGCTACATTCATTCACCATGTCTCAAGAATCTACAACTGTCTACTCCTACAGCAACAACCCTGAGGCTGCCCCTGCGATGCCTGATGACAATGCTACACCGCTGGAGTCCCAACCTCAAACATGCGACAACAGTTGGTTGGATAAATTTTGTATGGATCTTGGATATCACAACCTGACCTTCCTTACAACACCATACGGCAACACTGGCGCAATAGCTGGAGCAGCGGCCTTTGCTGGAATTGACAACACAGACAGCTGTATCCGCTCTGACGGATTCAAAATCATAAAAGCGACTGTTGTGGTCCTTCTGGAACATATCATCAACAAAAAGCTGAAAGAACTCTGTTTGGGTTGTGAAGTGGATCACCCCAGTCAGATTAGACCGGGACCCTATTTCTTTGACGCCTACTTTGACGAACTGACGCGTAATCTGGTGAGACCGGACCTTAAGCACATCGTTGCTCAAGCATTGAGCCGTTGTGGTTTAAGGGTTCACCCCCAGAGGATTCAAGGATCAGTGGAGGCTATTTTACATGAACTGCGTGACGAAGTTTTCATTGTGGAAAAGCTTCGTGAAGTCAGAGAGAAAGTTGTGGACGTCAGTAGTGAGCAAATTGTCTATGACGCTGTGGACAGCTGGAAAGGTATTGTCCAAGTTGTCTGACAGTAACAGTGACATGGGTAACACGTGTTTCGCAACTGGAATGGCAAAGTGGTTGCTTAAACAACGTATTAGATGTGAGATGACCAGCTTGTTGTATAAGATCATTAATGAATGTACCAATGTATCTGTTACTGTAAACAAATGTGCTGTTGATACCAAACGTTTTACAAATCTCAAGAAACAAATGTCTGTTGTAAGAACAGTGTCAAATGAATGGACAGATATGATGCGTTTATGCGTTAATGCGGGTGAACCAGTTTGTCTAACTATCAGAAAAATTTTAGACCTGATGACTGAATGCGGCAGCTGTATTAGAATAGCAGATATATTGTGCTTGTGTACATATGTGACCGATCTATGTGTAGACATATTGTCTAGAAACAATCAGACTGATGTTTGTGAAATTGTTGAAACACTGGTTGATTACATTCTTGAGAACAACATTGTGGTGTGTATAAAATTTCTACACTACATCGATGCTGTATGATGCCAATGTTTCTTTTAACTGTTTAAGAAATAAAAACCTTAACCACTTAAACCATCTGTGTTTATTCTTTTGTGGAGCGTGAAGTGGAAACATGTCGGAAGAAATGAAAAAGACTTACTACACACCTTCTAACCCCGGTTCTTTAGGGGGGAAAAAACGCTTAAAAGATGCTGTTTTAAAAGAAACGGGGTTTCGTTTAACCGATAAAGAGGTTTCAGACTGGCTCGCTGGTGAGGATGCGTATACACTACATAGAACTGCCCCTCTAAAATACAAAAGGAATCGGGTTTTTGTCTACTGTGTAGATATGTTGTTCCAGGCCGATCTAGTTGATATGTCGGCATATGCCTCGGTAAACGACAACAACCATTTTCTGTTGACATGTATCGACCTGTTCAGTAAATATGCATGGGTACGGGGATTAAAAAACAAGAGTGGTGTAGAGGTCTCTAAAGCTTTTGAATCCATACTGAAAGAGGGTCGTGTACCACAGAAATTACAGACAGATAAAGGAAAGGAGTTTTTTAACAAACACTTTCAAAACGTAACAAAAAAGTACAATATTTCCCATTACGCAACAGCCACAGAATTAAAGGCATGTGTTGTTGAGCGGTTTAATAGAACCTTAAAAGGTAGAATGTGGGGATATTTAACAGCTACAAACTCCAAAAGGTACATCGACATACTTCAAGACATTACACAAGGATACAATGCGAGCCATCACAGAAGCATCAAGATGAGGCCGATTGATGTGGGGAAAGAAAACGAGTCTGTTGTGTTACACAACCTATATGGAGATACCCGACCTCGTAGTGTTAACCCCATATTTAAATACAAGAATGGCGATGTGGTTCGAATTTCTAAAGTCAGAGGCCCGTTTGCAAAGGGTTATGAGGAAAACTACACACAAGAGTATTTTACTATATCAGCGTGTATACCACGGGATCCTCCTGTTTACAGATTGTGTGATTACGACGGGGATGTTATCGACGGTGTTTTTTACGCAGAAGAATTGCAAAAAATAATTGTCAACAAAAACAAAACCTTTAAAGTTGAAAAAATTTTAGATAAGAAGACAAAAGGTCGCAAAACGTTAGTGCTGGTACAATGGCTCGGGTGGCCTGCGAAATTTGCTTCATGGATCGATCAGAAAGAATTAGTTGATGTACAGAAGCCATAAAAACAAAACACACACCCAGGATGCGCACAGTTGTATAAAAACCAGACATGGCTGAGGGCGGATTTTATGTCACACTACCCTGCAACGCTTCACTGTCTGTGTACCCGAATAATAAAATCTCAAATTATACAACAAGACTGGCTACCCCTATAAATATAAAAGGAGAATGGGAGGTAGGACTTGTTCAAATTGAATATCCAAGAAGTTGGTACACCTTTAACAGCAATGATGCCGTTTTTGAGATAAACATAGGACCCACCACTGCCGATGGTGAAAAATACAATAACAGCATGCGCCACGGTGTGGATGTGAAGACGACCAGCTTGTCGAAACTACGCATTCCAATAAAAACAGGATATTACGACAATGTCCCATCTCTAGTTAGTGTAATAAATGATTTAGTAGCAACCCAGGGGGTATTCGGCTACGATCGTGTAAAAAACAAAGTATTTCTGAAAGCAAAACCTAACATTTCAATAACATTCCATGGAAAACTAGCCATTATTTTAGGATTGAAACCAGGCATCCCTATAGGAGATTCTATTCTGCAAAAAACAAATCCTGAAAAAACTAATTTTGAAAAGGATGTTGTAACATATGCGATGCATCAGTCGGACATACACGGGGGTTTCTATACTCTTTATATCTACACGGATATTATCCGTTACCAATCCGTAGGTGATGCATTCGTACCACTACTGGAGTGTGTACAAATAACAGGGGATAACAATAACACAGTCAGTGTTCGATACGACAAACCGCACTACGCATCTATCAACAAATCTGTCATTACGGATATTGTTATAGAGGTGAAGGACGATCAAAATCAACACGTCGCATTTTCTTACGGAAAAGTGTGCATTAAACTTCACTTCAGGCCTGTAAAACATTTAGTTTAAAATGGTGTATTTCAACAACCACAATGTCGACCCTATGCGCTACGTTGCCTATTACCAGAATCAGGCAGGCAGCGGGCTCCCCGGGTATGCAGGAGGCGGAGTTATGTATGGGGCCGGTTTGGGCGGCCTTTTTCAAGGGCTCTTTAGAATGGCTATACCACTACTAAAACGAGGATTTAGCATAGCCAAGCCGCATCTTAAATCAGCTGCAAAAAACATACTAAGTGACGTTGTTAGTAATACGTTATCGCGATCTTTTAACAACAACTACGATACTCAAGACGGTTCAGGGCTAATGGTAATGGCTCGCAAAAGAGCATCTAGGCCGCCAGGGGTGCGGAGGAGTGGCCAGAAGCAGAAGAAAACAAAACGTCCACCCAAGAAAACATCAGTTGTAAAACGCAAGCGCCAGGAGACAGCTAAGCGTACTGCTTCAAAAAGATCAAGGAACTCTGTTAAAACAATATTTTAGATCATGGCATTACTACACAACATGTCAGAGGAGTGTTTAAAGTCCGAACTGGATCTGTTTACAGTGCCACTAACTCAAACAGCAGTTGAAAAAAACACTTATATAGAAGTGCCACCATTATCAGCGATATCTGACACATCTGACACATCTGACACTGAAACACGTTTTTTATTGCGGGGAATGGAGAGGATTACATAGATCTAAACAACACATTAGTTTTTTTGCGCCTCAAAATCACTAATGCTGATGGATCGGACATTGCAGATGGAGATCCCGTAGGGCTTGTCAACTATCCTGGAGCTACTATTTTTTCACAAGTGGATGTATCGCTTGGAGATCGGCTTATATCACAGAGTTCTAGCACATATCCATATCGCTGTATGATAGAATGTCTTACCAATTATGGTAAAGATACCCTTGAAACGCTTTTCTCAGCAGGGCTTTTTTACCTAGACACAGCCGGGCACATGGATGTTGCGGACCCAGGAGGTGAAAACCGTGGTCTGCCTTTACCAAAGCTAGTAATGTAGTCAAACTACTCGCTCCTGTTCACAGCGATATCTTCTTTCAAGAAAAACTATTGCTTAATGGACTAGACCTTAAAATTAGAATGACTAGAGGTAAAGATGAATTCTGCCTGATGAGGAGCAATGCCACAGCCTATAAACTGAACATCCTATCTGCATCGCTATTTGTGAAAAAAGTGTCTGTGTCACCCGCTGTGAGACTGGGGCATGCACAAGCCCTACTCTCAACCACTGCCAAGTACCCCATCGACAGAGTGTGTCTGAAAAACTTCTCAGTACCTGCCGGCTCACGTGTCTGCAATCAAGAAAACTTGTTCTTAGGAACTCTACCAAAATCTCTGGTTCTAGCGATGGTTGATAACGATGCATTTGTGGGGGCGTATAATAAAAACCCTTTTGCGTTTAAAAACTACGATTTAGAATTTTTGGCCATTTATCTGGATGGTCAACAGTACCCCGCGAAGCCTCTGCAACCTGAATATGAAAACGGTTCTGCAGTGCGGGAGTTTTACCAATTAGCGCTGGCAACTGGAAGGCATCTTAAAAACCAGGCTCTATGCATCAATAGGGAGGATTTTCTGCACGGCTATACACTCTATGCGTTCAATTTCGCACCAGATGAGGAGTGTAGCCAGCATGTGTCACTTATCAAAAGTGGCAATATTAGACTAGAAGCCCGTTTCAGACAACCACTACCACGTACAATTAACCTTATTGTTTATGCTTTGTTTGACAGCTTGATTGAAGTGTCAAATCGCCGTCAGATCCTGGTTGATTACTACTAACACGTTCAAATGAACACTGTGCAGCTTACGGCTGTCATGGATAAGGTATCATGCAATACTTATTTTCTCGGAGTTCTACCATGTGACTATCTACCAAAAGCCCCTTTAACCCTCTGGAGTCGAGAAACGCGCCGGCGCGTTTTGCGCGATTTTTTTCACATAGCAGCAAAATAGACTTAAAATACTCAGTCACCTTTGGTCATACACACTTAAGAAATATGAAAAAATAAACTATTAAATGTCTACTTTTTTATGGGTCCACTTACAATCGAAATAAAATATTGTGCTTTTGTAAAATAAAGAAAATAAACAGGGTGTGCCTTCTGCCTCTCCGTCTCCGTGAACTTTTTTTCTAGAGCACGTCTCTTAACATAAACAAAACTCCGCAAATACTAGTCACACAGGCATGATCAATATATCTTTATAATCATTTAAGTGTGTACTTTTAAATTATCTAATTCAAAACTAAAACAAATATTCTGTGTTTATGTAATCTATATAAAAAGAGAGAGATGCCAGGCGTTCTCATTTCAGCTAATTATCTTTTAATGTGACCACGCCCACAGAGAGCACGAGCTATAGAAACGCAAATGATCTGAAACTTGCCAACGCCCACACGAGCTCGATAAAACACCAAGTTCAGATTAATGTACCGGTAGTCTGTGTCGTTTTTCGAGGCTTTGAGGAATAATTCTGGATAATTTACCTCAGTGCTGGATTAATTTCACTTCGAGGAGCCATGGATCCAGGATCATAGTAAGTTTATTCTTTGTTCTAATCGCGAATACTGTTTTAAAATGAATCGCGTGTCTTTCTCTGTGTGATGAATGAACGGAATTCGCACTGTTGTTGTTACAGACGAAATATGAAAGACAACATTTAGTTGACTAGTTTGGGATAGATTATAAAGATTTTTACTCTAAAATAGACATCAAATAAGCTTTAGTTAACCAGTTTCTGCTCATATGTTAAATATATAACGTTAGAATGTTTTGTCAAAAATAAGCTCATAATCTAAGATGTTATTATAGTGTTTGTTCCAATGTAGACTATATCAAACTAATGAATCCTTA